>JABTXL010019933.1:338953-420905 GCA_025134845.1 Neodon shergylaensis | reverse complement strand
TTGAATATATATATATATATATATATATATATATATATATATATATCCATATGATTAATGTTTTAAGTTTTTTGCAATGAACAATGAGTTTTTTCTGAAGTGGCATTTGAAGTTTCCAGGAAGAAAATGGGGCCCCACAACAACAACTCTACCTGGCTGATATGACGTCATGATACTGATAGCGCTACTACAAGACCTGTTTTGGGTACCAGACGCACAAGACCATCCCAACTTGGTTAGCTGAAATGGTTCACAACTTATACAACATTCTGGCCAGACCTCCACAAAATACTCAAAGACTTTTTGCAATTTTAAAAGACATTGATCTTGAAATTTAACCATCAATTTACTTTCACAGGATCCCCCAGAAAGAACGTCGCCCCCATGACAGCTGGAAGTAATTCTATAGGACGACGTCCCCTCTCCCAGTAAAGTTTGCCCCTGGGTTTAGGGACATCATTTAGGGGTTGGGAGGTTGTGGGGAGGAATTTTATAAGCACTGGGATCATATTGAAAAAAAAGAGGGATGATGGGATAATAGATTTGTAATTGTGAGTTACTGTTTTTAGACAAATATATTGATATCGATTCTTGTATATTGATACAAAGTTAAATTATATTGACTATTGTATGCATGCATGTTTCTACCTCTGTTTAAAATATTTTTTATGTATTGACATATATTGTATTGATATATATATTGTATGTATTTACCATATTGCAGTGTACATTTCTACCTCTGATTAAGATACTTATATATTGTTTGTGTATTGATATATATTTACCATATTGCAATGTATATTTGTACATTGTTTATATTTGGAGGTCATTGTCCTCATTTGTTTCACAGTCATTTATTGTCTTAGTCTTTAAGTTAGATAGATATTGAGAATTAAATAGATTAATAATCATCTAAGTTTGTCATTTACAATTAGACTAATCAGGTTCTTTAGATATATAGAGATTATACTCAGTATAGATAGATAATCTTCAACCTCTTCAAAGAGCTGTAGAAAATGGCCTTTAATCTAACTCAGAGTTTTATGGTAGTGAGACACAATTGCTCCTGGCAACACCGCTCTACTCCCAAGAGAATGTTGAGCACCAAAGACACTCCACCTGGAGCCTTTCTTTTTGGCAGAACTGGCCTTGGGGCAAAGAAATGCCCATACCTCAACCACTGACAGAGATACAGAGCGTGCATCAATGGATAAAACAGGACTGTCATATCTGCCAAAACAGGGTAAGATAGTTTTGAAAAGTTGCCTGCCTTTGAAAATGGTATGTCAGTTATGTTAGGCCTTAGCCAAAGTTGGTTGCTTCAACACTGCAAACGTGACTTTGGGTGATTGCCCAGGTAGCTAGTTGTCTCTGTGATTTGTTGCATGTTTTGGAAGTTGTTTTTCTGAACTTCCTAATTACCCAGGTAACATTATTTCCCTTCTCAGATCTTCGATGGGGTTGAAGACTATGTAAATGTAGTTACTTTTCTCTCATGACTTGGCCAAGTTATTTATTATACAAGACCTAAGCTAGTTAGAATAGGATGTTTGTACTTATTGTATATAATTTCGTAGTAGGTTTAGAACTCTCTTACTTAAACAGAAGGGGGAGGTGTTGCGGGATGTCCTTCTGCTCCTCCAACCAATAGCTGCTAAGATACCAGCCCATTGGGGCGTGATCTCTCCCCGTTTAAAAAGTGACTACTTCCCTCCGCTCGCTCTCTTCACTTCCTGCTCCGCCGACGAGTAGACTCCCTTCCTGGTTGCGCAGAGGGCTGTTGTCTGGGACGGTGATATGTAAGTTTTTTCCCCTTTAAATAAATACCACCTTATTAATTATAATTATAAACTGGCGTGGCATTGTTCGTGACTTACGCCTTCAGGTAGGGATGCTGACTCTTCCTGGCACCTACTCCCCACAAATTAATTTATAACCCACATCCATGGCTCAAAAACAATATCTGCAAAGGTGTCACTGGGCCACAGTTCTAAGCCTATCCATGCTCTATGGATGCATAGAAGGGTGACAGCTGCACCAGGCTGAGGAGGCTGTCCACACTGGAGTTATCTGGGCCCATGTAGGACAGGACCAAAAGCTCTAGGAAGGCCCAGCAGGCAGCCTTACCTTCGAAGGCCAGATTGGCCTCAGGTAGAAGACAGGCAGCACAGGGAAGAAGGTTTTGTTGATGGCCTTGAGGGCAGCCGTGTGCTCCCAATCTGCAAACAACTTGTCCACAAGGTAGCCAGATACACAATGTGCATGGCAATAGAAATGGAAAATAAACTGTAGTAGTTGTCTAGAGCCCAGGCTGACCTCAGTTCCAATGAGTGGAACACACAGTGGTCTGCTTTCAGCTCCCTTGTGAGGTATGCCAACTCTGTACTGATGTTCCCAGGGTTCTTGGTGAAGATGTAATAGAGGATTTGGTGTACAGTAAAGCACATTGCCTGCCAAATTTTCTGTGTACAGCGACTTGAGTTGCATCTGACACTGGTTGAATTCTTCATTCTCACCCTTCTCCAAGCCAAAGTGGGCATGTGTCTCACACACCTCCACAGTGAACTCTGTGTGGATTGCTTGCACCATCAGGTCCTGTTGAATGGACTTCATCTGTTCACAGGTGAAGGCATAGTCCTGCTTCTCCTTCCAGTGGGACTTGACTGTGCACAGAAAGAGACTTCTTCAAAACAGCCACAGGTCGCATAGTTGATGGGTCTGGAGCACAGTTCTTCTGTAGATAGTGCTTTGTGATGTCAGGACAGGTGCCCACAATCTGTAGCTTCTGTCAGTCAGGGTCAGCTCCACTGCTTTCCAGGTTGCTCAACTATAGCACCAAAGCTTTAAGGCACAGGCAGCTTGAGTATCCATGCTGGAAGCAGGGTCTCCTCTTTTGCTCCTTAAGCACACACTCTGGGTCCTCACACTTGAGTGCTGCTATCTTATTGAGGATGCATTTGGTTGGAGCCAGGTCGTGCTTCTTTCCTCCCTGTGCTCTGCCTCAGCCCCAATCCATGTGGACCCCATGACCACCCTGACTCTTGGAATGTGAGTTCCTTTAACAGGAGGAGCAGGCTGCTTGTCTTCCCTACCACCCTGCTAGCTTACACCCGGAATAATCACACAGAAATTGTATACATTTAAACACTGCCAGGCCCGTTAGCTCTAGCCTCTTATTAGCTAACTCTCACATCTTGATTAACACATTTCTAATAATCTTTATGTCACCATGAGGTTGTGGCTTACTGGGAAAGATTCAGCGTGTCTGACCTGGCAACTCCATGGCGACTCTCTCTCTGCCCTTCTTCCCAGCATTCAGTTCTGTGTACTCCATCTACCTAAGTGCTGCCCAATTAAAAGGCCAAGGCAGTTTCTTTATTGAACCAATGAAAGCAACACATATACAGTAGAAGCTCCTACACCACTGCCTAGCCCATTATCTCTAACTTCTTATTGGTTAATTCTTCTTAATTTAACCCATTTTTAATAATCTGTGTATTGTCACATGACTGTTGCTTACCAGAAAGATTCTAACCAGTGTCAGTCTAAGGGAGGAGATCCATGCATCTGCCACTCTGCCGTTCTTCCCAGCATTCAGTTCTGTCTACTCTGCCTACCTAAGTTCTGCCCTATCAACTAGGCCAAGGCAGTTTCTTTATTCATTACCCAGTAAAAGCAACACACAAACAGAAGGAACTCCTACACCAGGTTCCTATGGCCTACAGGGTGACACTCCTTCCCCCCTGAGTAAGAGCTGTCAGAGTCTGAGTGGTAGTCACTTCCCTGGATGTGATGGGTAGGGGAGCTGGATGAAGTGCATAAATGCAAATCTGTGCTGGAGGAAAAGTTGTTGTCCTTCATGAAGATGTTGCAGTTGCCAAACGTGGTGAAGCTGCTACCCCGAGCTTAGCCAGCAACCCTAGACCCAGGTGTCCCTTGTTGGGATTGGGCACCCCAACCCCTGGTCACCAAGCCTGCCCCCTGGGAGGGTGAGGGCTACTAGGAGCCTCCCACCCTTTCTTTTTGTGACTTTCAGCCACTGGCTCCCTGGTTAGAGCCATCCTGGAGCTGGGCCTGTAGAATCTCCTTGAGCAGCTTCTCTGTCTGGCCCTTGTCCTCTTCTGACTTGCAGGCAATGAAGCACTGCTCAACATATTCTTTCACATTCTTCACATTCTGTGGCCGATCATCTGGCTTCCCAGACAGATTTCCCTGCCCAGATGGCCCACTATGGTTCCTGGCTTTCTCCAAGCTGGGCTGGAAACCAAAGCTACTGTGTATCAGCTTCTGTATCAGAGCTGAAAGTGACAGCAGAGACCACTTCTGGTTGTTGAACTTGAGAACTCCAGTACCAGGGGCTGGTTTCATGTGGGTTCACAGCTGTTGACCCTTCTTGGGCTTGGCAGGCTTACTGTAGCTATGTGGCTTGTAGGTCTGCTCTGTAGGTTTTTCTGCCTGACTATGTGCTGAGTGGTGGGGGCTATTCCAGGCTGAGGGCCATTGCTTAGACCATGTGTCCCATGCTGAGGGAAGGGCTGAGGGGACTGAGCTAATACAGGTAGATGCTGAGTGGAAGCCTGGTAGGCCATAATCTCATTCATACCAGGGACTGGAGGCTTGTTCAGAGTCCCTTGGTGCTGGGGATCCCATGGCTGCTAGGCTGTAGCTGAGCCACAGCATTTGTCTATCCAATACTGGGAGAGGGAGCTGTAGCTCTGGAACATGCTCATGGGGTAGTAGTAGCTGTAAGGATAGGAATAATTGTTTTACTGATACCATTGGTAATATTGTTATTGCTGCTGCAAAGCTGAGGGTTCTGCCTGACAGATATATTGTGGACTGGCCACAGGTCCACTACTACTGGCTTTTAAGCCATTGGCAGCCTCTGCTTTGATGATGCTGGCCAGGACCTGGTTGGCCTCCTCCCACTCTGGGTTCTTGTGCATAGGAGTCTCCATGCCATTCTCTCTGCTGGTTCCAGCCATCATGCCATACTGAGAAGACCAATCTACGCTGCACTGATCATCCATGTTAGCCACCATCTGGACCATAAGGTGTAGGGAGTAGACCTCAGGAGCCAAACAGTTTTTCACTGTCAGAACCCCTTGCTCCCCAGATTAGTTACTGGTGGACCAAGATGGTTACTACAAGACCACCACAATAGTGTTTGGTCACTGGCTGGCTCTCTTCTGTCTACAAGAATGTGAACTATCATGTTTATAGCAGGTTTATTCATAATTCTTTAAACTTAAATTTCTACAAGATGACCTTCAGTGGGGTAATTAACAAATAAAATGAGGTAAATCATAGTAAAATTTCATTTAATATGAAAATAAATGAACTATCAAATGGAATAATCTTATATTTACATTGTTCCAATATGAAAAAATTATGTGCTACATAATTCTAAATATACAAGATTCATGAGGTAGCAAGGTTCTGGAAATATTTTTTTTTATTTTTTATTTTTTTTTTGTTTTTTTTTTTTTTTTTTTTTTTTTTTTGAGACAGGGTTTCTCTGTGGCTTTGGAGCCTGTCCTGGAACTATCTCTGTAGACCAGGCTGGTCTCGAACTCACAGAGATCTGCCTGCAACTGCCTCCCGAGTGCTGGGATTAAAGGCGTGCGCCACCATCGCCCGGCTTCCGGTAATATTTTAAAAAAAATATTGGCTTGTAGAAGTTGGGAACAAGAAGAAAAATAAAGATTTTTCTAAAACAACTAAACTCTTTTGGATGATGCCACAATATTATTATTATATGCCATTTCACATCTGAAGTATGTAACCAAAAAGAAAAAAGCACAATGTATATTAAGACCTTGAAATACTGCCTATATGACCATGCATTTCTGTAAACTGAAACAAAATTACCAGTCTAATATAGTTAGTGATATTTGTGTAGTTTAGTACTTATGTAATTAGTGATATTTGCCTGTGTTTAGGCACAGGGTCTAAAAGAATTTTACTTTCAGCTCAATTTACATTTGAAATTTAAGCTCTTCTAAAAAAATAAAGACTATTCATTGAAAACACATGGAATATATTAAAGGTGAATTCTCTGATGACTTTTAAAATGCCATGGGATTGTGAAAGAAAATAATTCATATAGGCATTAGGTGAGTGGATCAAAGCATAGGCAAGTAAGAAAGATAGTTTCTACCACCAGAGTATTGTTCCTAAATCCTAGTTCATTCATTTTCTGGCAGAGTAAGTTTGAAAGAAATGATTATCTTTTATACATCAATATTTTCTATATTTATACTGAGGATAATAAAATAATATTTGTTGATAGGATTCATTTAATCTATTTAAAAATCTCAGACTTAAATTTCATATATATTATAATCATTCAAATCTATTATCATTTTATATGTGAGTTCAAGTTTTCAATTAAATTGTAAAATATATTAAAAACAGTGACAAATGCAGAATTTATTAAGAAAATATTCTTAAAACTATGTCTGCTTATACTGACTGTATTTATACTTGATTATAAATTCATAATCTATCTGTTCTCTCAACTTTTACCCAGACATGTGTTTTTGTTAATTCCCATTGAATCTTTACTGTGGCAAAATCATTTGCCAAAGTGAAGTTAATCTTTTATTCATGTATTTAGATATGATAACAATATGCAATGTTTGTATTATATTCCTCTAATATATAATGGTACTTAAGTTTTACCAGAAAAAATAATCTTATTATTATAATTATTATAAAAGTGATTTTGGTGAGATAAAAACAATATACTTGCAAATTCATGCTAAATAACTGGAACATTAAAAATCAAAATTTACTTGAAATATCATTGTGTGTTTGTGCACATATGTGTGTCAGAGAGAGAGAGAGCAAGAGAGAGTGCCCTGTGTGTGAGTGCATTGTATGTGAACAAAGGAGAAAACATAAAAATTCAGAGTAAAGGTATATGTAGAATAGACATATAATCAAACCTGAATCCTACAATTTTTTGTTACTATTTAATGCATAGTATCTACCAAATAAATAATAAATATTCAACCAAAATATGTGATTGAGAAAAATCATCTTTTGCTTATCAAAAATGATAATGAAAGATACAAGGCAAACCTATGGAATATTAACAATGAAACTAATATTTACTCAAAGTGTGAATTTTAGACATGGTTCCAATATTGCCACTCTTATAAATGGAGCAGAAATATTCAGTTATTGTGAAGTTTACTGTATTATTGGTAGGACAATTTTGTTTATTTCGAGATTAAGAAAACATACAGCTTTTCAAGTTTGGGAAAACAAGCTACTTATTTTATCTGAGTATCTAATTTCAGGAAATCCATCTGGCTCCAATGTTTTTCTTTCTCCCTTTTCATATCTTCAGTTCAATTTGAGAACTGTTTGCTTGAGCATGCACAAAGTGCTTGACATGGCACTTAGCACAAAATGATTGTTTTTGGATATCACAGAGATGACATGCTCCCTACCCAGGAGGCTGATTGTATCAGAAAATAACTTCTTGTACAGATGTCAGCTCATGTTAAAATGACTCAGAGAATTTTTTCATCATTTGGGGCTTTGGTTATTTTCTTCTTTGAATGTAAAGTAAAGCCTGTTCTAGTTAAGAATCTCTATATAAGGAAATTAATCTCACTTGCTAGAGAAATAAAAGCAGCATATTCCAAACACTGTATGTAAAAGTATGCTGAAACTAGACAATTAAAATCATTAAAGAGGATTTGGAGAAGATGAAAGAAAAAGAATAGTCCAGATTTTGATCAATGCAACTCATGTTTAATAAGTAAGTAATCTTTACATAATTTTGAATTAAAACAGTATAAGCTCTTCTTTTTGTCCCCGGATCATAGGGCTACCAGGCAGCCCTGTTTAGGTGCTGAAGAGTTCCATCTGGACGGGTGAGTGTGTGCTATCAAGGGGCAGTTTGTCCAAGAAGAGAGCACAAACCACCCTCTCCCAGCTCCTTCTGTAGGGCTGTCTTTCTTACGCACGACCTAGCCCCCCAGCACCCCCCCAACCCTGCCCTGCTGTATGCTAGGACCAGTGCTCAAGAACAGTTTTAAGCTCCTACACTAAGGCTACCCACCCAGAGCAGTGAGTGCCTGCCTACCAGGCAGGCCTCAAGGTCCCCTGTAAGGGGACCCTGGCACCTTCAGCTTGTGCTCCAGGGTCTCCTGTGCTCTCCTGGACTCCGCCCTGCCTGCCACGTTCTTCCTTTTGTCCCCAGATCATTGGGCTAACAGGCGGCCCTGTTTAGGTGCTGAGGAGTTCCATCTGGACGGGTGAGTGTGTGCTTTCCTGGGGCAGATTGTCCCGGAAGAGAGCACAAACACCCCTCCCCAAGCTCCTTCTGCAGGGCTGTCTTTCTTACACACGACTCCCCCCAAGCCTGCGTTTTCTGCAAGGTCCTTTGCTCAGGAAATGTTTTCTGCTCCTACACTAAGGCTACCCACTCAGAGAGGTGAGTGCCTGCCTGCCGGGCAGGCCTCAAGGACCCCCGAAAGGGAGCACGCCCACCTTCAGCTTCTGCGGCAGGGTCTCCTGTGTTCTCCTCGTCCCCACGCTGCCCCCCCCCCCAAATTTCCCCTTTTGTCCGAGGGTCATTGGACTACCAGGAGTCCATGTTTTGGTACTGAGGAGTTCCATCTGGATGGGATGGTTCCTGCTTCTACACTGAAGAGATACACCCAGAGTCAGTCACAGCAAAGACTGGACCAAGACAGCAGGCCTCTCCTGGCTCCATTTGATGAAAGAGATGGGAAGTCGCCAATGCAAGAATTCCTCCAACAACCTGAAAGGCAACATGACATCACCAGGATCCAGGGATCCCGAAATAAGAAGAATTGTACACCCTACTCCAGAAGAATTAGAAGAAATCGACTCAAAAGTAAATTATATGAAAATAATAGAAGACCTTAAACAGGAGGTGAAAAACTGCCATAAACAATTAGAGAGTACAAACAAAAAGGTAGAGGAAATGAATAAATCGCTCAAAGATACCCATGAAAACCAAGAGAAACAAGAAAAAGCAATCAAACAGGTAAGGGAAGCGGCTAAAGACTTGAAGAATGAAATGGAAGTAATGAAGAAAACACAAACTGAGGGAAGGATGGAGAAGGAAAATCTGAGTTAAAAAAAAAACAGGAACTACAGAGACAAGTACTACAAATAGATTACAAGAGATAGAAGAAAGAATGTCAAAAACTGAAGATACCATAGAGAAAATAAACACACTGATCAAAGAAAACAGCAAGTCCAAAAATCTCTCGTCACAAAACATTCAGGAAATCAGGGACACAATAAAAAGACCAAACCTAAGAATAATTGGAATAGAAGAAGGAGAAGAAGTACAGCTCAACGGTCCAGAAAATATATTTAATAAAATTATAGAAGAAAACTTTCCCAACCTAAAGAAAGATATTCCTTTGAAGGTTCAAGAAGCATACAGAACACCGAATAGACTGGACCAAAAAAAAAAAAAACTCCTCGCCATATAATAATCAAAACACAAAACATACAGAATAAAGAAAGAATATTAAGAACTGCAAAGGAAAAAGGCCAAGTTACTTATAAAGGTAAACCTATCAGACTTACACCTGACTTCTCTATGGAAACCATAAAAAGCCAGAAAGTCCTGGATAGATGTACTGCAGAAACTGAGAGAACATGGATGCAAGCCCAGACTACTATATCCAGCCAAGCTTTCATTCACTATAAATGGAGAAAACAAAATTTTCCAAGATAAAAACAAATTTAAACAATACGTAGCCACAAATCCAGCCTTACAGAAAGTAATAAAAGGAAAATCACAAACCAAGGAGTCCAACAATAACCACAATAATTCAAGCATCTAGAGACCCTTCACCAGCACAACTCAAAGAAGGGAAACACACAAACTCGACTACTAAAAAATTGACCGGAGTTAACAACCACTGGTCATTAATATCACTTAATGTCAATGGATGCAACTCACCTATAAAAAGGCACAGGCTAAGAGATTGGATACGAAAACAGTATCCAACATTCTGCTAAAAGTCCTGGAGAGAACAGCAATACGAAAAAAAAAGCCAAAACATAATAAAGGCAATATGCAGCATGCCAACAGCCAACATCAGATTAAATGGAAAGTCAAATTGATCCCACTGAAATCAGAAATAAGATAATGTTTTTCACTCTCTACATATATATTCAACATAGAAGTTAAAGCTCTCACTAGACCAATAAGAAAACAAAAGGAGATTGTAGTTGGAGACTGCTCATTTCATTCATTTCCCAGTTGTCAAGATCCAAATAATAACACAGAAACCATATTCATTGTAATACAGTCTGGTCTGTTAGCTCAGGTTTCATATTAACTAACTCTCTAACATGGAAGTACAATGAAATATCTCTCTGTACATAATTTGTTCACAGTCAAGAAAGTCAAAACACAATTGTATTAAAAAACAATTGTATATTGTATTCAAAAAACACAATATGATATATAATCCTGACTCTATGTATTTTCTGTCTTCACATGGTTTATTTTTCTATGCTCCTTTAATCTGTCTCCTCTGCCAGCTACATGGTGTCTCCCTGAATCTGCCTCCTTTTATTCTCTATTTATGCTTGAAATTCTCAACTTACTCTATCATGTCCTGTTTTAGGCCCCAAAATGTTTACTCATTAACCAATAAAAGCATCACATATACAAAAGGACTTCCGACACCAGGAGGTCAAAGGGGTAAAAACTGCAAAAGAAAAGTCAAACTTTCCCTATTTGCTGATGATATAAAAATACAAATATGTGATCCCAAAACCTTCACCAGAGAGCCTTTACAACTCATAAACTGCTTCAGTATTATAACAAGATACAAGATTAATTCAAAATAAAATCAGTGGCCTTAATTTATTCAGAAATTATTGGACTGAGTGAAAGAATGAGAGAAGCATCACCCTTCATAATATGCACAAACAACATAAAATATCTTGGGGTAACTATAATCAAATGAGTGAATACATGAAAACAACTTTACAATTTTGAATAAAGATATTGAGGAATATATCAGAAAATGGAAGATCTCTTATGCTCTTTGTCAGGTAGTATTAACATAGTAAAAACAGCAATCTTAGCAAAATCAGTCTAAAGTTTCAATGCTATGCCCATCAAAATCCCACCACAATTTTTCACAAAACTTAGAAAAACAATACTCCAATTTATATGAAAAAAGGCTAGCCAAAACAAGCCTGTACAATAAAGGAACTTCTGGAGGCATCACCATCTCTGTCCTCAAACTCAACTATACAGCTTCAGCAATGAAAAAAAGCCTGGTATTGGCATAAAAACATATAGTATACAATAAAATCCAATTGAATACCCAAAAATCAGTCCACAAACCTAAAAACAGCTGATTTTTGACAAAGAATCTAGTAATGTAAAATGGAAAAAAGAATGCATATTCAACAAATGGTGTTGGTGTAACTGAATACCAATACATAGAAAAATGAAAATAGATCCATATCTACACTGTGCACAAAACTCAAGTCCAAATGAACCAGCAATCTGAACATAAAACCAATTACACTGAATTTCATAGAAGAGGTGAAAAATACACTCAAATGCATTGGCACAGGAGACCACTTCCACAGTAACACAGTAACTGAGCAATAATTAAAAAATGGGACTTCCTGAAACTTAGAAGCTTCTGTAGAGCAAAGGACATGGTCAATAACACAAAACAGAAGGCTATACAATGGAAAAGGCTCTTCAACAACCCCACATCAGACAGAGGACTGATTTCAAAAATATACAAAAAAAAACAAGAAACATGACATGAAAAGAACAAATAATCAAATAAAATTATGGGGAACAGACCTAAACAGAGAACTCTCAGTAGATGAATCTCAAATAGCTAATAGACACTTAAGGAAACATTCAACATCCTTTATCATCAGAGAAATGCAAATCAAAACAACTCTGAGATACCATCTTACACTTTTCAAAATGGCCAGTATAAAAAAAACACTGATTACAGTTTATTCTTGAGAAGATATAGGGTAATGGGGACACTCCTCTATTGCATGGTGGTAGTGCAGACTTATACAGCCACTTTGTATATCAGTGTGGCTGTTTCTTAGAAAATTAGGAAGAACCTACCTCAATACCCAGCAATACCACTTTTGTATATATACCCAAAGTACACTCAATCATACCACAAGGACTTATGCTCAATGATGTTTATATTTGTAACAGCCAAAAAAAACAAAAAAAAAAAAACTAGATCCCCCTCAACCAAAGAATGAATAAAGAAAATGTGGTACATTTACACAATGGAGTAAAACTCAGCAGTAAAATTAATGAAATCTTGAAATTTGCAACAAATCAATGAAACTAGAAAAACACTTTTGAGCGAGGTAACCTATACCCAGAAAGACAAATATAACATGTACTCACTCATAAGTGGCTCTTAGACATACTGCAAAGAAAAAACAATTTACCATCCAAAACCGCAGAGAATCTTGACAACAAAGAGGAACTTAAGGGAGACATACATGTATCTACATAAGAAGCAGAAAAAGATAAGGTCTGAGTAAATTGGGAGCATGAGGGTCACAGGAGAATGTATAAGGTGATGGGGAATCTCAACCAATCACCTTGTTTGTGGGGTGTGTTTCCCCGGGGCCCCAAATAGCCTATATAATCATCGATGTGCACTTGTTTTCCCTCTTTGTTTTCCTGTGCTTCGTGGGAACTCTGGCTTTGTAAGTTCCCCTTTTCTTACCCTTATTAAAGCTGAATATTTTATATTAAAGCTAGTCTAGTTAATTCTATCGACCACTCGTCAACAATAAGGGGAGAGGGGAGAAAAGAAGGGGAACAGAAAAATGTACAGTTCAATAAAAACAATAAAAAGAAATGTATATATGAATAATTCTATAAAATTATTGATATTTTTTCTTTTGATTAAATTATTTAGTTATCAAATATAAAATATAAAATCAAATGTTCTCTTATGTCGATTGCATTGGGTGGGTTACTCAGTCTAGGGGTTTGTAACCCACCCTGCAATCAGTTATTCCAGGGTCACAGAGGGGTGCTATCTGTAAGATAATGGGCTAGAAAAGAGGAAGGAGGCCATGCTAAGTTTGTCACAGCCTCCGTTTATTAGGGACGGGTTACAGTTTATATAGGGTAAGGAATTGGGGGAGGGGGCACAGGGGCCTGGACACTTGTCATGTGGTCCAGGTCACGTAGGCCAGGAGGTTATGTTTGGTCAGATCACGTAGAAGTCAGGAGTTGACACACCTAGCTCCCTGGATAGCTGGAATGTGAGGCAGGTTCCTCTAACAGATAGTTCTCCATCAACAGCTTAATTGGGTGTGGGGCAGGTTCTGCCAATAGAATGATTCTTAACATAATTATGGGTGTGGGGGGTTCTCTGCAGACTCCTCAGGGCAATGGTTCCTGTAATGAGTTTTTAGGAGGAAAAACGGCTCCTGACAGATCCCCCTTCCTTTTATAAAGGCAGGCAGCTATTAAGTGGGGGCACCAGGTCAGAGTCAACCATGGTGTCAGATCTAAAGGAGAAGTGACTGGGACAAGGAGAGACCCTCCTCTCGAATGGTGAAGCAATTTTACCTCTCGTGGGAACAGAGGGGTGCCTTATGAGTAGCATTAGTTCCTTGGAGCTTCTCAAATAAAAGGTATCTAGCAAGACTTAAAGTAAGCAGATCTTTGACCCAGGGCACCCTGTCTTAGGCCATGTGGAGAGCACCCCTCATGCCTGACACCATGCCATGTTACGTCGGCCTTTACAGCCTCTGTATGGTGTACTATTCAGGTGAGGGTCCACACTAACTTCCGTCATTGGGCCCCTGCGTCTATCATTAATGAAAAGACTGTGAAGATCTCCTCAAAAGATATAATGATATAATTTTGGGCACCAATAACTCCACCTCCAGACAAGAAGAAAGGGCTTTTTCCAAACCCAGTATTCACCTTTTATTCTGGCCTAAGGTATGTCCTCCTTCCTAAATGCCTACTCCAACATAAAATTATGAGTGCTTCCTGCCAAAAATTGGGGCAGTGTAAAAGGGGTCTAAGTCTAAAATTTTTTAACATATGCATTAAACCCAAACACTTTACAGTGTGTGTCAAACCTTTTCCAACATCTATAAACAGTTACAAATATCATTAGATCAATTCTAGTAAGAGTACAATGACATACATTGTTGTTATCAAATACCACCAGTTCCAGTCTCTGGGCAACAGTGACAGGAACCCCAATCTTCTCCCTTCTTAAGTGAAGAGGGGTTAATATTTTAATTAAAATGAGTTCTGTGTCCTAAGGATTAAAACAGATGTTTAGTCTGCATCAGAAGCAGCTTAGCATTTGTGCTTCAGGGCAGGTGGGATTCCTGGGTGAAGTGAGCTGGACTCAGCTATCTGAAGCACATCCTGGCACTTATCTCAGCTGGGTCTCCCTGGACTCTCCAGAGGTAGAATGACACAATGCAGAGTGGCGTAGCAGGTTCTGTTATCAGGCACTCCTCTCCTTGGGGGCAGGAAAGGCCTGACCAAGGACCTCTCCGCAATGGCCTCTGGAACTCCTCTGTGGGATGTCCGCAGTCTCCACATCAGGTCCTGCTTGTATTTTCTTTCTGTGAAAAAAGCATAAACATACCCTTGACCTCAAATATATATAGGTCGGATCTTTTTATAATGTATTACAAGGGCTTTTCCACCTTGCCCTAGCAAAGGTCAGCTTGGTGTAATCACGCCAGATCCGTTTGCATCAGGATCTGCTTGCAACTTTGATGAGTTGCTTTGAAGGAGCCTTGTTATGCTCCACAATTTTTTTATTATTATTAGCCATATATGCAGTTCCTCCATTGGAAGAGCCATTTGTAAAATTTAGCATAAAATCCTTTAAGGGATTTTTTGCTATAACATTAGTAAAATACAGGTGTGTAAATTGTAGCAATGATCTTCTGGGAAAAGATTATTATTTTTGCCTTTGAATTGAGCAAAGGCAATTGTTCAGTAATCAGTCTTAAAATTATCAATGAATCTATTGTTTAGTATAAAAAACATTGATCATAGTCAATATTCTATTAAACCGTCTTCTAGATTTTATCCTGTCCTTTTGTATCAGACAGGCTACTGTTTTAAATTAAGAGTTTAATATCTTAACTGGCAAAACTAGGAAGGTTTAGCCATAAACAGGATTTTTTATAAAACTGTTGTAGAATAAGTTTTACATTTAATATACACATTTGTCATAGCTGAATTATAATTAATATATTGTATTTGTTGATTATTGTATACTTTACCTGTGATTTATACTTTATCTATTTGAGTATCAGTCTGGCAGCTGTTTTAAGCTCTCTATTGGAAACTGTTTTTTGTAAGAATTTTACCTAGCGGCTCAAGGTCTCCCATGAGAATATTATAACTAGGGCTTTAACCATTGAATATCTAATTAAAAGTTTGTAAGCTATCCTCCTCTTAAGTTGCAAGTCTGCCTTGCAGATAGGAAAATGGAAAAAGGAAGCATTTTAACTAATAATGCTGGTCTCATTAGACACCAACATGTAGAAAAATGAAAATAGATCCATATCCATCTCCATGTACAAAACTTAAGTTTAAATGAGCCAAAGGCCTCAGCATATAAAAATTATGTTGAACATCATAGAGAAAAATTTTTGAAGCACACTTTGCCACATCCTAAACACAGCCTTAGTGGCACAAACATTGTGAGAAACAATTAATTATATCTCCTGAATTGAGAAGCTTTTGTATAACAAGGCTATAGAGTGGGAAATGATCTTTACTTATCATAAACCCCTTCCAAAAATATATGAAGAACTCAGGAAATTAGTTATTAAAAATTAATCCAATAAAATATTTGTTATAGACCTAAACTGAAAACTCTCAGACAAACTTAAAAATGACTGAGAGACACTTAAAAAATGTTTAAATATAACATCCTTTAACCGTCAGAGAAAGGCAAATTAAAACTCTGAGATTTTACCTTATCCTTGTAAAAATGACCAAGATTAAAAATTACTGTTAACAATTTATGCTTAAGAAAACATGGGTAAAGGAAAAAACTCCATTGCTGGAAGTGCAAACTGGTGCTGGAAGTGTAAACTGGTGTTGGAAGTATAGACTGACAGTCACCTTTGGATCACACATAGTATTGAAAAACCTGTATAAATCCAGACTCTCCCAGCAGGAAGAGAAAAATCAAAAATCCAGGACTAGCCTGTGAGGGCAGCAGACCTCATTCCAGATGGTTGTGAGCCACCACGTGGTTGCCAGGAATTGAACTCAGGACCTCTGGAAGAGCAGGCAATGCTCTTAACCACTGAGCCATCTCTCCAGCCCCTCCAGCAGGAAGAGGAGAATCAAAAATCTAGGATCAAAAATCTAGAACTAGCCTGTTCAGCGACCCTGCACCAGGAACTAGCTGAAGACAAAGCCAGACTGCAATCCTGATAACAATCCCGAAAAAAAAAAAAACGGGGAGCCTCCCCACTGTGATTATCATTGTACTGCTTTAGGAACTAGCCCAAGAGAAAGCCAGACCATATCTTGAGAATAATCTTGAGAAACAGGGAGTTTCCCCCTGCAGGTACTACTGTTTTAGGAACTAGCTGATTACGACCTTGGGAGTGGTCCCGAGAGGTAGGGAGCCACGCCCCTGCGACCATCAGAGGGTTTTTGAAATTTTTATGACCCTCCTGGACCACTGGGCTGTGGTCTCTTTCCTCAAAAATTCTCCTCCCCGTCACTCTGGGTCGAACTCCTCCCCCACCAACCAAGGCCACCTGCATGACCTCAGCAAGGATGGTCTTTGGCTAGCCTTCCCGAGACCTGAGTGAGAGTCTCCCCAGCATTGGGAGCCCCCATTAAGTCTATTTTTTTTAAATTAGGCAAATATCTACCTCAAAACTTAGCAATACCCCTTTTGGGCCTAAATACAAAGTTGTTTAACCATACCACAAGGACACGTGCTCAGCCATGCCCACAGCAGAACTACTTTATCATAGCCAGAATCTGAAAATAACCCAGATGTCCCTCTTTTGTGCCTAGGATAAATGAGACATCATCCTTTTAAATATCCATGAATACCACAAAATATCTTGGCTTAATTTTAAGCAAACAGGACAGAAGTTTTGGGTCCTGTCATCTCTGCTTGTGAAGGTGGAAATGTTTTTTTTATTTTTAACCATTATCACTTGTCAGAGTATAACTCTGGCCCTTGATAAACTTAGTGAGAGGCCTGAGGCCTGAGTCTCAGCAGTCCACCCTGAAGCCACACCTAGCAGCAGGAAAGGAACACAGGCTGAGACAATACAACTCTCACCCAAGAGCGGGCCGTACAAATGGAAAAACTTGTATGATAAAAACTTTAAATCTTGAAAGATACCCTACTTTCTTGGGAAAGCAGAAGAAATACAGCAAAAATGACAATTTCACTGAAAGCAGTTTACAGATTCAGTGTAAATGTCCATTAAAAATTATAGCAACATTCCTCACAGAACTCATATACAGATTTAATGTAAATGTTCATTAAAAATTATAGCAAAACTTTTCACAGAACTCAAAAGGACAATATAGAACTCAAAAGAACAATCCCCAACCTTATATGAAAGAAATAAAAACTCAGGATATCCTAAACAATTCTAAAAATCCTCTGAATGCATTACAATCTTTGATTTTAAAGCTTTCTTACAGAAACACAGTACTGAACTTAAGCTACCTTAGATATAAACTTATACACCTACAAACTAAAGATTTTTGACCAAGAATCAAGATTTTTAAAATGGAAAAGAAGCATATTTACTGTCCTAAATGAAGCTGAAGCTTTTTGAGTCCAGACTCCTGTATAGCAAACCTGCCTGTCAGCTTTTGCTCCATATGGCAGGGGGTTAAAAACAGAGGCTCCCTAGCCCTAGCAGCCAGCCTGCTTGGCAGGCTTAGCTGTGTGGATTGTACCCTAACTTCTCACATCTAGAGGGACTCCCTTTTGAGTCCGCAAACAAACACATAAAGCAAACACATAAATCTCTCTTTTTTTGACTCTTACTCCTCTTTCCCTGATAATTTTTTTCCTTTGAAATTGACTGTCCCATCTCTTTTTGAACCTGTGCCTACCTCATTCTGCAGAGCTGTCCGAGTTCTACAGCCTCAGAATCTTCTTTTTTCTTCTTCTTGTTGTCCCAGGACAGCGCGATGTCGTCCGATAGTTAACCGTACTCCGAGTCACTTGTTCGGGCGCCACTGTTGATTGCGTTGGGTGGGTTACTCAGTCTAGGGGTTTGTAACCCACCCTGCAATCAGTTATTCCAGGGTCACAGAGGGGTGCTATCTGTAAGATAATGGGCTAGAAAAGAGGAAGGAGGCCATGCTAAGTTTGTCACAACCTCCGTTTATTAGGGACGGGTTACAGTTTATATAGGGTAAGGAATTGGGGGAGGGGGCACAGGGGCCTGGACACTTGTCATGTGGTCCAGGTCACGTAGGCCAGGAGGTTATGTTTGGTCAGATCACGTAGAAGTCAGGAGTTGACACACCTAGTTCCCTGGATAGCTGGAATGTGAGGCAGGTTCCTCTAACAGATAGTTCTCCATCAACAGCTTAATTGGGTGTGGGGCAGGTTCTGTCAATAGAACAATTCTTAACATAATTATGGGTGTGGGGGGTTCTCTGCAGACTCCTCAGGGCAATGGTTCCTGTAAGAGTTTTAGGAGGAAAAACGGCTCCTGACACTCTTAATCTTAACAATCATGTGTTGTTTCCTATATTAGTTCAAAGTGCTGTAGAAATTCTTACAGCCAGTATCCTTTAAATTACCTGCCCACTTGGATGTGGCCTCTTATACTATATATGCCAATGTAAAGTGCATATCTAGCTTCTTTTCCAGCTGCAGAATTTGGTTGCTGTTATCCGTTTCAGCACAGGATTGTAATCTGTCAGTCTACCCCAAAATAAATAACCCTCTATTATACTCAATTCTGAGCTAGTATGGAACTTCTTAAGTGTCCTTCATCTGGCACCCTACTTGGATCTGAACTCCACATCTACCTTGTGGATTGGCATAAAGGCCTAAACAACCCACAGCCCAGAAAGTCTCCCACCTCCATCCACTTGATTTGCTTTTACCTTCTAAGTGTTTTTTTTTTTTTTGATAAAACTACTGTCACAGTGAAGTTAACTGCCATGTGGTGAGTTGGAAATGCCCAAGAACATACACATGCCCCCTGCCCCCAATGTTGTGTTCACTGCCATGTGGTGACTTGCACAACTTCAGGATTGTACTTCTGGCTCCTAAGTACTGGTCTTTTTGCTCCATGAGCAGAATTGATGTAATTGCTTTTAATTTGTCAAGCAAATCATATTTCTCAGTACTAAGGCAAGGAATCCAAATCCACTCAGCACTGTTCATGGCATCAGATTGGGCCTCTAGTCACAACTCTGTAACCAGGATGCCTACTGGACAATAAATATTATTTTACATAAAATAATTTACCAGATTTCCTAACAAGTAATTAATAAATTAATAAACTTGAAAACTATATAATGCCAGTAAACATTACATGTAGTAATATTTTTGTAATACTATGATTTGTATTCTATGAGAATTATATGATTATGGTGATACATCCATTTATTGAATATTGGGACTCAGTTTTTTCATATTATATCATTAAGAAAATGGTTTGGTAGCAAAGCCAAGAAGGAGGAACTTTTAGAAATGATACAGTCTTTTAGACTAATAATTAACAGCTATCTGATAGAATAAATACCATCTAAGATCAAAAATTGACTAAAAAATTAATACTATTGAAAAGGGTAAAAATTAATTTGACAGACAAAATTGAATCCATGTCAAAGAATACTGAGAAATTATCTGAAAGAATTCATACTGTTTAATTTGACAAACAAAATTTGTTAAAAAGTTATGATAGGTTAGCAGATAGAGTATCTCTCCAGGATGGCAACCTGCATGCTATCCAAATAATGTCAAAAGATGAGGTTTGATCTTTAAAGAAAAAACTTCACACCTTGGAATTACATGTGCAGAATGAGGACCAGAGGCTCAGAGCCTTGATGAAATCACTAGAAATATATATGGGCCTGAAGACTTAGGCTTTACAAAAGAGAGTAGCAAAAAGATTTTAAATGATTGGGGAAATTATTAGAGCTGATGAGCAGGGAAAGACGGTACCAGGACAGGATTCAACATCACCAGTAGCTGTCAGAGATGCCTTATACAGGGTTTTAGATTCCTACCCTGTAATCTATTCTGACAAAGCATCAAGATCTAAAATCACAGAATGATCCAGAGAAGATAAATGGATACTTATAGGAATAAATGATCTAAAAGAAATTAAGCAAGCATTGGCAACTTACGGCTTGTGTTCCACATTTGTTGGTGAGATGCAGAGGTATCATTACTTCAGAATCTTGGCAATCTCAAAATTGGCCTTTTCAAGAAGCAGATGTTCAGTTACCCTGTCTCAAGTTAAACATGAGATTCATTGAATGCATAGGGCCAGAAGAACAGAGAGGAAAGCTGAGGTCATATGTGGATAATATTGCAGTGAATATATAGGGTTAGGAACTGCTGCAGCAATGGAATACCCAGATTAACATTCCTGTAGTCCCAGAAACTCAAAACTCTTGTAAGAATATTATAAGGTATTATATACAAAGGTAACCAGACATTCGGGCTATACAAGAACACTAGTAAACCTTTAGAGGTACCAACAGGCCTAATTTTAAAATAGTTAACTGAGAAACCAATATGGATTAAACAGTGTCCATTAACAGAAGACAAACTGCAAGCTTTAGAAAAGCTGGTAGAAGAGCAACTAGATTCTCGCCATATTGATGAATCAACGTGCTCTTGGAATTTTCCTATATTTGTTGTTAAAAAAAAGTCTGATAAAGGAGAATGGTGAGAAAGTCTTGAATAATCTCAGAGAATTAATAGCTGAAGCAGAAAAGGAATTGACAATTGTAGAGGAGAAATAAGAGGAGGTACATGTAGATAGGATAAATCCAAATCTTAATTTCATTTTAGTCATATTGTCTTCCAGAATTTCCTCTACAGAAAATTTAATGCAAAGGGATAATATTGTCTTAGAATGCATATTTTTTACCACATAAAGCAAGTAAAAATTTAAACCTTATGTGGGAAAAGTATCTGAATTAATTAAAGGTAATGCAGAAATTGATCAATTACTTATTGGGAATGTGGTGAGGGCCTTAAGATTCCATAAGAAAAATCATGTCACTAGCAAAGATTTGAAGAAAGAGTTTTCTATTATATGGCAACAAGCTAAGGAGATTATAAAGAGAGGTCCTATTGCTCTTTCTATGACCAAAAAGTGCTACCTGGAGGGACTAACCCATAGGGTACTCAAAGGAATGAAATCTGGGAGATGGATGTGTTCCACTTTAAAAAATTTGGAAAATTAAAATATGTACATCACACCATTGATACTTATTCTAGCCTGCAATGGGCAATTGCTTTGAGCTCTGAGAAGGCTGATGCAGTAATTACACATTTATTGGAAGTTATGGCCATTATGTGTATACCTGTACAAATTAAGGCTGATAATGGTCCAGCTTATGTCTCTAAGAAAATGAAATTCTTTTCCTTATTATAATGTAAAGCATATTACAGGTACACCAAACAATCCTACAGGTCAGGCAGTTATAGAAAGATCAAATCAAACTATAAAGGATATGGTAAACAAACAGAAGGGGATGGAAAATACCCCCCAGAGATTGGCTGCATATTTCTTTATTAATTTTGAATTTTCTTAATGCTAATGAGAAAGGGACAACAGAAGCAGAGAGACATTGGATAAAAGAAAAGTCTTCTGAATTAAATCAGCTGGTGTATTTTAAAAATGTGTGAATGTGTTGACCTCACAATGGACGGCAGGAAATATGCTACATTGGGGAAAGGGTTTTGCTCTTGTCTCAACAGGAGGATAAAAGTTATGAATAACATCAAAATCAGTAAAGATTCAGTTTGAAAAAGAGAAATTTATTGAGAAAAGGAAATGATGGCTCATCCACAGAGATGATAACCAATCAGGTAGTAAAGAAACATCATAAGTGTTGGGACAAGTTTCTGTTCTTGTCTTTGAAGGAAAATACTCATCTTCAGAAAATCAAGAGACGCTGGACATCTAGATGCCTAAAGAGGAAAAGATAATTATCTAGTGATATAGGTGGGTCTTTTTTCTATGTGTTGCTTTTATTGGTTAAAAAGAAACTGCTTGGCCTCATAGGTCAGAACATAGGTAGTTGGAGTAGACAGAACAGAATGCTGGGTAGAAGGCAATGAGGCAGTCGCCATGATTCTTCAACCCAAGATGAACACAGGTTAGGATCTTTCCTGGTAAGCCACCATCTCGTGGTGCTACACAGATTACTAAATATGAGTTAAAGCAGGATGTGAAAATTAGCCAATAAGAGGCTGGAACTAATAGGCCAAGCAGTGTTTAAAAGAATACAATTTGTGCGTTGTTATATTGCTACAATCTAGATAGTATCACCAAGCAAAGAGAATTATCACTTGTGAGGACATGTAATCTGAGGGTAAGAACTTGTGAATACTAAATAAAATAATAACCATGACTCACTTAAAAATCAAAGCTGGCTTTGGAGTTGAACACTGGCTCTGTCCTCTATATCCAAGTATGTTGCTAAAATAAAAAGTCAGAGTTTTTTGTCTCATTTCAGGATCCATGGTATGGGACAGAAAGAAAAAAGAATTTAGAAAAAAATTACTATTCTTCATACTATTTTTTGTTTCTATCTTATATTTCATTGAGTATATACATCTGTATATATCTATATAAATAACTTTTAAGTTTTCCACAATGAACAATCAATTTTTCTGCAGTAATCTTTGAAGTTTCCAGGAAGAAGATGGGGCCCCATAACATCAACTCCACCTGGTTGATATGATGTCATTATGCTGATAGCATTACTCTAAGACCTGTTTTTGGTACAAGCTGCTTAAGACAGTTCCAAGTTGGTTAGCTGAAATGGTGTACATTTTTTACAACATTTTGCCCAGAACTCCAAATATGTAAGCTCAGCGATCTCTTTCTAAAAGAAAACGATGAAATTGGATATGGATGGGATAATAGATTAGGGTGAGCTTACTCACACAAATAATAATAGTAAGTAATATAATGAATACTTGCGAGCTATTATTCATAGGCAATTTGCATTGGTATAGATTCTTGTATATTGATACAATATAAAATTATATTTAATATGTTTCTATTTTTGTCTACAATCTTTGTATACCTAGGCAAAGTTATTTTGTCATATTGTTTGAGACATTTTGTATATTGACACAAATTTAGGATATATTTATCAAGTTGATTTCAATACATTCCTACCTCTGTTCGAGACACTTATACATTTTTTTTTTAAATCAGTGTCCTCATTTGTTTCACAGTTGTTTAAAGTTTGCTTAATATTCTAATATGAAGTCTTTGTCTTTAAGTTATATAGGTATTAAGATTCATAAGTCAATAGGTATCCATGTTTGTCATATTTATAGTTAGACTAATCAGGGTTTTTAGATATATCAAAATTTTGTTCTGCATAAACAGATAATCTTCAACCTTTCAAAGAGCTGTAGAATATGGCATTTAAATAACTTAGAGTTGTGTTGAAGTAAGACACAATTGCTTCTGGCAGCACCCATCTATTTCTGAGAGAATGCTGAAAACTGAAGACACTTCACTTGGAGTTTGTTTTCCTCATGGCAAAATTGGACTTTGGGCAAGCAACTGTCCAGGCATCGACCACTGATAAAATGGATGATGTCTGGACAGAACAAGCAAGAAACAAGTAAAAAAAGACTATCAATTCTTGCCCAGACAGAGTAAGACAGTTTTGAAAAATGGTCTGTCAGTTACTCTAGGCATCAGCCAAAGTTTGTTGCTCCATTACAAATGAGATTTCTGGTGATTGCTCAGATAGTCAGCTGTCCCTGTCATTTGTTATACATTTTGGAAGTTGCTTGATTGCATTTCCTGCTTACTCAGGTAATATTATTTTCCTTCTTGGGTATTTGATGGGGTTGTAGACTGGATAGTTGTAGTTACTTTCCTCTCATTACTTGGCCAAGTTATTTATTATACAAGACTTAAACTCATAGAGTAGCATAATTACTGAAACATTTATTACATGTTTCTTGCTTGATACTGTTTATGCTGTTGTAATTCTAATTTTATGCCTGATATTTTTCTTATTGTATATAATTTTGTAAGAGGCTTTGAACTTTTTTATTTAAACAATGGGGGGGGGTGCTGTATAAATATCTGCAGCCAGTAGCCTCTTATACTATATATGCCAAGCTAAAGTGTCAATACGGCCTCTTTTCTGGCTGTGGGATTTGTTTACTGTTCCCAGTTTCAGCAGAGGATTGCAATCTGAGAGTCTACCCCTAAATAAATAGCCCTCTATTATACTCAATTCTGAGCTAGTATGGGTTTTTTTTTAAGCTTCCTTCTTCAACAAAGTGGTTTTCAAATATTCTTTATATTCATATTGTAATGTATTTATCATTTTGATGGTATTGGTAAATGAGATTTGTCTACTAAGTCATAAGTGCTATGTTTTATTGAATGGGGTTAGTAATAGTGTGAGTGGTCCTTATGTAAATAAATGACTTTATTCCATCTTTCAGCTATCTTGCACAGTTTTGTGTGGGATTTTTTTCATGTGTCAAGATATAGATTCATTAGATTCTGGCACATCTATCTAGCCACCAAAATAGAGAGTAATAAATTCATTACATATAAATTATTCTATTTAAGCATCAGAAGATTGGTTAACTATATGGTTTACTAAGACACTGATAAATAATTTTTGTAAATATAAAGTTTTAAGCAAATTATAAATGAATCTATAAAAGTACAAACAATTTTTTAATGTTGATTTTTAAGATCATTTCAAATCTTGAAATGAATTAATATGTGACTTTGAGGTGTCATATTTGTCTATCTTTCTTAAGAAATAAATATCAGTTTGATGAGTAACAACTGTTTTAAAGTTCAATAGTTCATAGTTTGGATGTCACTTAGCATAATTTTATTGTATAGTTTATTCAATATTCTTGGGCCACAGTTATTCATTAATAAGATGAGAATATATCAAATACCACTTAGTTCAATTGGCTATTTTAATTAAACAGACACTATAGTTTGATTTATTCCTTTAAAACTACTATACCAATATAAGACTACATTAATTTCATGAATTAGTGTGTGTTCTCCAGAGAAAGCAGAACAATCTATTTATTTATAGAGACTGAAGTTTATTATAAGGGTTTGGTATGTTATTTTATGAAGACTGAAAAAAATCTCAATATGTGCTGCTTGAATGATTGAGACCTAGGGATGTAGGAATATGTATTCTTGTCTGATCATTGATATATGAGCTACAGTAGTTTTCAGGGCAGTTGAAAGGAAGAATAGTATTTTCACAATCAAAAAGAAACAATCTAATCTTCGGCAGCTTTTTGTACATATTGATATTCCATGTTTTAAAATGCATACTTATAAGTAAGAATAAGACCCTGTGATTTATTTTGGATTTGAGTGGCAGGATCCCAAGAGCAGAGATCAAAGAGTATTAAAAAAAATTAAGGAAAATTCTGTTAAGTATCAACTAAAACAATAATTAAAATATAAATATCCCACTAGCCATATTTGGATAGGGTAAATCTAACACATTTATGCTAAACATTAATTTATTTCACTTCTTATTCCATGCAAAATCAAGGAAGCACCAGTCAAATTAACCTAAACTATCATTATTTACAATTCAATAAATTTTCAAACGAGTTATTGATTCAGTATTATTTGAATATATATATATACACACACACAACGAATTTTCATTGCTTATTAATTTTTCTGATACCTTTGAGGGATGAATTATAATACCAATAGCGATAATGCATGCATATGTAAAATAGAGAATTTATCCTTTTTCAGTGTTTTTATTATTTTTTTCCATTCAAATATATATACTTCCTTCCCTCCTCCCAATCTCCTCCTGCTCCCCCACTCCCGTTCCACCCTCTCCCTCCCTGCTTGAGAGAGGGTAGGGGATCCTGCCTGTGGGACATCCAAAACTCTCCCCTTTACATCCAGGCCTAGGGAGCTGTGTATCTATATAGGCTAGGGTCCCAAAAAGCCAAAACATGCCATAAAAACAAGTCCCAGGGCCTTTATCAATAGCTTCTCAGTCAGCCCCTGGGTATATTTTCAATTTCCTCCTTTCCTACTAGTCCCTGAGCCTCACCACCACTCATCACTACCCCAATACTTGTCCTCCTTTTCTATTCAATAAAGGGCAAGACTCCCATGGATATCAACCAAGCAAGGCATATCTTGATGTAAAACTAGGCACCTCCTTTAGTATTAAGTCTTGACAAGGCAACCATTATAAGGAATAGGGTCCCAAAAAACAGCAAAAGTGTCAGAAATAGTCCCTGCTCCCACTCTTAGGAGTCCCTCAAACAAGACTAAGTTACTGTAGGGATAAGTCCCACCCCTTAGGGGGCGTGTTCGCCTCGGGCTAATGTTTGCCTATAAATTTGGCGAGCGTGCTCCCAGATGCTTGCTTCTGCTTTCCTGGTCTCTGCAGGAACAGTGGTTCTGTAAGTCTATTTCCCCATTAAAGCTGTCTGCATTCGTTACAATCTGCATTCGCTTACGCTGTTACATTTTGGCTTCCAACGTCGGGCTATTTTGCCCCCGACTCAAGCGCATAGCCCGCTAGCTAACACAGCACACTCCCGGGTGCCATTTTTTAGTTCGTGACTCGGGCCCCAGTGCCGAGTCCGAGATACACTCGGCCACACAGGCCCATTCTGCCCTGCCTGCTCGCCAGAGCAATTAACCCTTCCCTGCCTGCCTTGGCTAGGTTTGCTGCTGAACCCTGCTGCCTTAATTAGTGGAAGCTCAGGTACCTGCGGTTTTGCAACAAAAGCCGCCACAGTGGCAGATTTGGTCTGATACAAAGTGACTTGGCTGGTTCTGGTGGCGCAGACCAGTAGGATTTGCTGAAAGAGGCAGAGGCAGGCAGATCTCTGTGAGTTCAAGGCCGGCCAGGCAGTAGTGGTGCACGCCTATAATCCCAGCACTCAGGAGGCAGAGACAGGCGGATCTCTGTGAGTTCGAGGCCAGCTTAGTCTACAAGAGCTACTGGCAGGAACCGGTCATTGCAGGTAAAAAATTTTTCTTTTATAAAACAAACAAAAAAAATGTCTGAACATGTTACCATTCAAGAATTTAACAGTTCTTTTAATTGTACCATGTGGGAGATTTTACAAGAGGTGTCTATCACCCCACATCTATGGATCTTTCTGGGATTCGTAGTTTTCCTTGGCACTATATGGTTTGATAATAGAAATATGATAAAGTCTTTACAAGCAGAGGTTGCACGCTTAAAAACAATTGAGAATGACAACAATTTTCTCAAGAATCAGTTTGAAGTTCTCCAGGAAGAGAACAGATCTTTGTATAATAAGACTTGGTTAACTGAGCAAAATTTAGAAAAGGTACAGGCTGATGTTAAGGAGAAATTCATTACTATGGAAGAAGGAACAGCTTATTTGGATCGTAAGCTTCAGTCCCTTTCTGCAGGAACTGAAACATTAGTGGCTGATATTAAGGAGAAATTCATTACTATGGAAGAGGGAACAGCTGATTTGGACCATAAGCTTCAGTTCCTTTCTGTAGGAACTGAATCATTAACTGAGAGAATCAAAACTGCTGAATGTGACAATCGGATTTTGTCTAAAACTTATGACAGATTGGCAGAAAGATTGTCAATACAGGAAGGCACAGTTTATGCCATAAAAATTATGTCCAAAGATGAGATGTTATGTCTAATGGACAAACTTCATACTCTAGAATCCTCAATGAAGGCTTTGGAACATAATTCTGGACAGGAGATTCAGACATTGCAGAAGGCAATGGTGAATAGAATTGAAAAGATTGAGGAATTTCTAAATTCTGACGAAGAAGAGCAAAGGGTAGAAGGGCAAATTTTAACTACATCTGTGGGTAAATCTCTCCGGGACAATTTCCACAAAGCTGTACCTACAGCTCTACCTGCCTTTCCAGTAATAACAGAGAAGGTGATTGGTTCCAGAAACCCTAGGGTCATCAAAGAAGATACACGGGAGCCTGTCCATATGAATGATCTCAAAGAAATTAAACAGGCTGTCATGACTTTTGGGATGCATGCCTCTTTTGTTAAAGAGATGCTAAAATCTTGGGCCATGACAACCAGAGCAACCCCTTTGGACTGGCTCCAGCTGAGCTCTGTGGTACTTGAGAGTGGACTGCAATTGAAATGGAAATGCTTATTCAGGCAAGAGGCTAGACTTTTAGAACAGCAGGAAAAAGCAAAGGGAACTGACATTTCCCTAGATAAAATTCTAGGTGAAGGGCTCTTTTCTGACCCTCGGGAACAAGCTAATTTGGATGAAAACACACTCTCCATGTGTACTACAGCAGCCTTAAGGGCTTGGGAAAGAGTACTAGACCCAGGACAGAGAATGGAGTCATTTGTCAGAGTTAAACAGGGTCAGAGAGAACCCTTTAGTGACTTTTTACAAAGACTAACTAAGGCTGTACAAATAGGGATATCTGACCCAGAAGCAAGATGTATAATGATTGAGTCTTTGGCTTATGAAAATGCAAATGTGGAATGCAAAAGGATTTTGGGGCCTTTAAAGCTCAGATCAGCGCCCTTGGAAGAATGGGTCTTGCATACTTTGAATGCTGATACATTTGATTATGGCACTGAAGCATGGGTAGAAGAAGCAATTTCCAATGGTAAAAGGAGACACCAGAATACCAAATGTTTTAATTGTGGCAAAATGGGTCATATGAAAAGGAATTGTAGACAACGGATTTTCAGAAATAATAATAATGCATCTTCTAGAAATAACAGAAATAGAAGGACTCAGCCTTCAGGTTTATGTAGAAGATGTGGAAAAGGCAGACATTGGATGAATGAATGCAGGTCTACAAGAGATAGACAAGGCAACCTGATACAGATGGGAAACGTGAGAAGGGGGACCTCACAGCCATTTCCAGTTTCTGCAGAGAACATGCCTCGTCAGGACAATTAGGAAGCCCCATGCCTACTATTACAAGCAATAATGATCAGAAAGATGAGTTATGTGTGTTTTGGCAAACTTCTATAAATGATCAAAGACCTAAGCTGAGAGTGTGTGTAAATGGCATTTTTATTACTGGCCTGCTGGACACAGGTGTTGATGTAAGTATCATTACCCCAGAATCTTGGCATCCGTATTGGCCTCTTCAGAATGTAAATGTTCAGCTCCTGGGAATTGGAACCTTATCTCGAGTAAGGCAGAGCACGAGATGGGTTGGATGTATAGGGCCAGAGGGACAAATAGGAAAATTAAGGCCATATGTAGCCAATAGTGCAATGAATTTATGGGGTCGTGATCTATTACACCAATGGAATATCGAAATTAACATTTCTGCTACTTCTAGAGCCTATATTTCTGAGAATAATATTAAAAGATATTACAAACGGAAAAAAACTGGCCATTCGGGCTGTACAAGAACAAGCAATTGATGTCCCTTCAGAGATACCAACAGCCTTGCCTCTAAAATGGTTGACTGAGAAACCAATATGGACAAAGCAATGGCCTTTAGCTGAGGAAAAGTTACAGGCTTTAGAACAGCTGGTACAAGAACAATTAGATGCTGAACATATAGAAGAATCTACCAGCCCTTGGAATTCTCCTGTATTTGTGGTTCAGAAAAAATCTGGTAAATGGAGAATGGTGACAGATCTCAGGGCCATCAACAAGGTTATTCAACCTATGGGCCCTCTGCAATCTGGAATTCCTTTGCCCTCTTTATTACCAAAAGGATGGCCTCTCATAGTTATTGATTTAAAGGATTGTTTTTTCACTATACCTTTACAAAAAGAAGATAGAGAAAAGTTTGCCTTCACAGTGCCTACTTATAACAATTCTCAACCTTCGAGGAGGTACCACTGGGCCGTCCTCCCCCAGGGCATGTTAAATAGCCCCTCCCTGTGCCAATATTTTGTGAACCAACCATTGCAAATAATACACAAGAAATTTCCGAAATCTATAGTATACCATTACATGGACGACATTTTGTTATCCAATTCAAACATGGATACCTTGAACAGACTGTTTGAAGAAATGAAGATACTTTTACCTAAATGGGGATTGCAAATCACTCCTGAAAAGATTCAGAGGGGAGATTCTGTTAATTATTTAGGTTATAAAATAGATCTGCAAAAAATTAAGACACAAAAGGCACAAATTAGAAGAGATCGCCTACGGACTCTTAATGACTTCAAAGACTGTTAGGAGACATTTCCAGTCTACGACCAGCTATTGGGATAATACCTGATCTAATAATTCATTTGAACAAAATCTTGGATGGTGATAAAGATTTAAACAGTCCCAGAGAATTAACAGCTGAAACAGAAAAGGAACTGACAATGATTGAGGAAAAATTACAACAGGCACATGTGGACAGGGTGAATCCAGAGCTCAATTGTATTCTCGTCATACTACCATCAAAAATTTCTCCTACAGGAATTTAATCCAGAGAGATGATATTATCTTGCAATGGATCTTTTTACCACATAAACCAAGTAAGAAACTGAAAACTTATGTGGAAAAAGTCTCTGAGTTAATTATAAAAGGCAAGCTGAGACTTCGTCAACTAGCAGGCATAGACCCAGCAGAAATTATAGTGCCTTTCACTGCTGATGAACTAAAGAAATTATGGGAAGATAATGAACCATGGCAAAGAGCTTGTGCTAATTTTTTGGGAGACATTAATACCAACTATCCAAAAAGCAAGAGGCTTAACTTCATAAAGAGAACTTCTTGGATCCTTCTTTGAATCGTTCGTGATGCTCCAATAACTGGAGCCAGTACATACTATACTGATGCCAATAAATCAGGGAAGGTAGGTTACAAATCAGAAGACTTGGGTAAGGTGGAACAAAGTCCTTATGATTCTGTCCAGAAGGCGGAATTATATGCCATTCTTATGGTGCTAAGGGATTTGAAAGAACCTATTAATATAGTTACTGATTCACAATATGCAGAAAGAGTTATTTTACATATTGAAACTGCTGAATTTATACCTGATGATACAGAACTAACCTCATTGTTTCTCCAGGTTCAAGATTTGATCAGGAACAGGCTTTGCCCTATGTACATAACACACATCTGTTCCCATACGGGTCTGCCAGGTCCTCTAGCACAAGGTAATGCAGAAATTGATCAATTATTGATTGGTAGTGTGCTACAAGCCTCTGAATTTCATAAAAAACATCATGTTAATAGCAAAGGTTTGAAGAAAGAGTTTTCTATTACATGGCAACAAGCTAAGGAGATTGTAAAGAAATGCCCTACTTGCTCTTTCTATAACCAAACACCACTGCCTGCAGGGGCTAATCCAAAGGGCACCCAAAGGAATGAAATCTGGCAGATGGATGTGTTCCACTTTGCAGAATTTAGCAAATTAAAATATGTTCATCACACCATTGACACTTATTCAGGCTTTCAGTGGGCAACTGCTTTAAGTTCAGAAAAAGCTGATTCAGTAATCACTCATTTATTAGAAGTCATGGCTATCATGGGTATACCTGCACAAATAAAGACAGATAATGGTCCATCATATGTATCTAAGAAAATGAAATGCTTTTTTGATTATTACAATATCAAGCATGTTACAGGTATACCATACAATCCTACAGGTCAAGCAGTCTTAGAAAGATCAAATCGAACTATAAAGGATATGTTGAACAAACAGAAAGGGGTGGAGAATACCCCCAGAATTAGGTTACATAATGCTTTGTTAACCTTGAATTTTCTCAATGCTAATGAGAAGAGAACAACGGCTACAGAAAGACATTGGATAATGGAAAAGTCTACTGAACTAAATCAACCAGTTTATTTCAAGGATGTGCTGCGTTGTGGAAGAGATTTTGCTCTTATCTCCACAGGTGAGGAATAATTGTGGATACTGTCAAAATTAATAAAGGTTCTCTTTGAAGAAGAGAAGCCACTTGGAAAAGATTAATAACAATTCATTCACAAGGATGGCAAGCATGCTGATGGTAAGAAATACAGATAGGTTGGGAGCAGGGTTCTTTTCTTATCTCCACAGAAAAATACTCATCTTCAAAGAAATTAAGGGACCCTGAATATTTTATTATTGATGGATGGACACATTTTGTAAGTATTAATTATATATATATATATATATATATATATATATATATATGTCTTATTAAACATTTGTTTATAAATATGTAGAGCTGGTTTTGAAGTTGGACTCTGGCTCAGTCCCTCTCCAATTCCAAGCTTGTTGGTAAGAGAAAAACCCAGAGTTTCTGGAGTTTCTGTCTCATGTCAAGAGCCATGATATGGGACAGAAAGAAATATGAGTTTAGAAAATATTTTTGCTTTTCTTCATATCTATCATACTTTTCATTGAATATATCTATCATGCCTTTCATTGAATATATATATGTATGTCTATATATGTCTATATGATTAATGTTTATGTTTTTCACAATGAATAATGAGTTTTTCCTGAAGTGATATTTGAAGTTTCCAGGAAGAAGATGGGGCCCCACAACAACAACTCTACCTGGTTGTTATGACGTCATGATACCAATAGTGCTACTACAAGACCTGTTTTGGGTACCAGCTGCACAAGACGATCCCAACTTGGTTAGCTGAAATGGTGCACATCTTGTACAACATTCTGGCCAGACCTCCACAAAATACTCAGAGACTATTTGCAATTTTAAAAGACATTGATCTTGAAATTTAACCATCATTTTACTTTCACAGGATGCCCCAGAAAGAACGTTGCCCCCATGACAGCTGGAAGTAATTCTAGAGGACAACGTCCCCTCTCCCAGTAAAGTTTGCCCCTGAGTTTAGGGACATCATTTAGGGGTTGGGAGGTTGGGGGGAAAATTTTATAAGTTCAGGGATCATTTTGAAGAAAAAAAAAAAAAGAAAAGAGGGAATGATGGGATAATAGATTTATAATTGTGAGTTACTGTTTTTAGACAAATATATTGGTATCGATTCTTGTATATTGATACAAAGTAAAATTATATTGACTATTGTATGCATACTTGTTTCTACCTCTGTTTAAAACATTTTTAATGTATTGACATATATTGTATTGATATATATATTGTATATATTTACCATATTGCAGTGTACATTTCTACCTCTGATTAAGATACTTATATAATGTTTGTGTATTTATATATATTTACCATATTGCAATGTATATTTGTACAGTGTTTATATTTGGAGGGCATTATCCTCATTTGTTACACAGTTGTTTATTGTCTTAGTCTTTAAGTTAGATAGATATTGAGAATTATATAGATTAATAGTCATCTAAGTTTGTCATTTATAATTAGACTAATCAGGTTCTTTAGATATATAGAGATTATACTCAGTATAGATCTTCAACCTCTTCAAAGAGCTGTAGAAAATGGCCTTTAATATAACTCAGAGTTTCGTGATAGTGAGACACAATTGCACACTGCTCTATTCCCGAGAGAACGTTGAGCACCAAAGACACTCCACTGGGAGCTTGTCTTCTTGGCAGAACTGGCCTTTGGGTTAAGAAAAGCCCATACCTCAACTTCTGACAATGAAACAGGATTGTCTTATCTTGCCAAGACAGGGTAGGATAGTTCTAAGAAAGTTCCTTGCCTTTAATAATGGTATGTCAGTTATGTTAGGCCTTAGCCAAAGTTGGTTGACTCAACATTGCAAACGAGACTTTGGGTGATTGCCCAGGTAGTCAGTTGTCTCTGTCAATTGTTGCACATTTTGGATATATCTCGTTTGATAAGTAATATTTATTTCCTTCTCAGATCTTTGATAGTGTTGAAGATTATATAATTGTAGTTACTCTCTACATTATTTAGACTCCTTGAGATAGAATGTTTAGCAAAACTTTTGATTCTCAATATTGTTTGTTATATTTATTATTTGTTATTATTGTATATAGTTGTATTTGGTTTAGTTCTGTCTTATTTAGACAAAAAGGGGAGATGTAGGGATAAGTCCCGCCCCTTAGGGGCCGTGTTCGCCTCTGGCTAATGTTTGCCTATAAATTTGGCTAGCGTGCTCCCAGACACTTGCTTCTGTTTTCCTGGTCTCCACAGGAACGGTGATTCTGTAAGTCTATTTCCCCATTAAAGCTGTCTGAATTCGTTACAATCTGTCTGCATTCGATTACGCTGTTACAAGTTACAAATTAGTAACATATACACATAGGACCTAGGTCAGTCCCATGTAGTCTCCCTGATTGTTAGTTCAATCTTTGTGATCCATATGAGTTCAGGTAGATGACCCTTTAGACTTCATGTGGTGTCCTTGACCACTCAGGCTCCTACAATTCTTCTTCCACTTTCATATAATTCCCTAAACTTCACCTGAAATTTGTCTCTGGGCCCCCTGCATGTTTCCATCAGGTACTGGGTGAAACCTCTATGATAATCATTGGGCTGGGCACAAATCTATGTGTATAGCAGAAGATCACAAGGTGTCACTGCATTGACATTTTTGCCAGTTATTTTTGGTTATATTCTAGGTCTCTGGACTATTTAGGCCCTGGGTCCTGGCACACCAGGCAATGTCAGAGGTGAATTTCCTATTGTGACATGGGTCACAGACTGTATCAGTCATTGGTTGGGCATCCCTGTAAATTCTGTACCAACTTTACACCAGCACATCATGTAGGCAGAACAAATTTTAAGTCAAAAGTTATGTGCCTGTGTTTGTATCCCAGTCCCTCTACTGTAAGTCTTACATGGTTATAGAAGGTGGGCATTTTAGGGCTATTGTTTGAAGTCTTTGCTGGGATTATGCTTATACATTCCTGTATATTTTCTCTTTATAACTAATGTGTTTTATTATGTACCTAAAACTTATTAAAAGGCAATAGATTCCATTGATTTTACCATAATATTAATGAACTGGGTATATCATGATAAACACTAGTGACAGACATTATGTATTTTATATTCTACTGTGAGATACAGGCATAAATTATAATATAGAGTTAATGTTATAATAATAATATTCAACTACAAAAGAAAAAACAAACAAGGGACATCAAACCAAGACAAAGAGGCATAAAACCAAGGGAAGTTTTACAGAGGGGAAATTCAGTTTCTGTATGTGATAACTACATGAATTGGGCATGAATACAGTAGAAAACAGGGATATTATTTGAAATACATATTTTAAGTTTTATGAATTTGTAGAAAAAAAAGAATAAGAGAATCAATAAATAAATCGGACCTCCTGAAACTGAGAAGCTTCTGTAAAGCAAAGGACACAGTATATAAGACAAAAAGGCAGCCTATTGAATGGGTAAAAATATTAACCAATTAAAAAGTGGTATACTGAACTAAACAGAGAATTTTTATCAAAAGAATTTCAAATGGCCAAAAGATACTTAAGGACATGTTCTTCATCCTTAGCTCTCAGGGAAGTGCAAATCAAAACAGCCTTGAGATACCATCTTACACCTGCTAGAATGACTAAGATCTAAAACACTAATGGTAACTTATGATGGAGAGGTTGTGGAGCAAGGGAACAATCATCCATTGCTGGTGGGAATGCAAAATTGTGCAACCACTTTGGAAATCAGTGTGGCAGTTCCTTAGAAAACTGGGAATCAACCTACCTCAAGATCCAGCAATTCCACTTGTGGGAATATATCCAAAAGATTCTCAATCATGCTACAAGAGCATTTGTTCAACTATGTTCATAGCAGCAAAATTTGTAATAGCCAGGACCTGGAAAAACCTAGATGCCCCTCAACTGAAGAATGGATAAAGAAAGTGTGTCACATCTACACATTAGAGTAATATTCAACAGTAACAAATAGTGACATCTTGAATTTTGCATGCAAATGGACAGAATTAGAAAACATCACCCTGGATGAGGTAACCCAGACCCCCCCCCAAAAAAAAACCGAATATGGTATGTACTCACTCATACATGGATACTAGTCATAAACAAAGGACAACGAGCCTATACCTCAGGATCCTATAGAAACTAAGTAATAAGGTGAACCCAAAGAAAAACATATATAGACCCACCTGGAAATTGGAATCAGACAAAAATTTGAGAGCGGGGGAGAGGGGTAGAGGGGGGGAGGGGGTGGATGAGAACTTGAGGGAATGGAATGATCAAGATAGAAGGACAGATATGAGAGCAAAGAAAGAGATATCGTTATTGAGGGATCCATTATGGAGTTAGCAGGAAACTTGGCTCTAGAAAAATGCCCAACAACCCACAGGGATGAACCTTGCTGAGACTCTAAGCAATAGAGAACAGGGTGTTTGAACTGACTTAACCCTGTAGTCAGACTGATGATTATCTTAAATATCACCATAGATCCTTTGCCCAACAACAGATGGGGAACAGAGGCAGTGACCTACATTAGAGCACTGGAGTAAACTCCCAAGATTCAGTTGAAGAGTGGAGGGAGTGAGAGTATGAGCAAGGAATTCAAGACCATGAAGGGGTCATCCACTGAGACAGTTTGATTGAACTAATGGTAGCTCACCAACTCCAGCTCGACTGGGAGTGAATGAGCATGGGAAAAAACAAGCCCCTCTGAAGGGGGTTGACAGCTGGTGCAGTTTGAGGGGCCACTGACAATGACACTGGGGTGTTTCTATACTTGCAAATACTGGCCTTATGGGATCCTATTCTCTTTGAATGTAAACCTTGCTCAACCTAGACTTAGTAGAGAGGGCCTTGTACTTTCCACAGGGTGGGTTGTATGGTACTCCCTTAGGGTTGGAGGGGTGGGAGGAGGGTCTTTGTAAAAAGAGGGAGGGGACTGGGAGAAGGGGAGGGAGTGGGAATTTGGATTGGTATTTTTTAAGTAATATAAAAAGGGAAAAAAGAGAATAATATGTCCAAAACATTCAGAATGGTGAGAACTGGGTAAAAGACAGATTTCAAGGAATAAGTGGTTGGTAAAGGAAATGCTTGGTAAATTTTAGAGACCTGAATAAGTTATACAAGAAAATTTAACTTTATGTAACAGCAATGGAAAATACATCAAGAAATGAGTAATGTGACAGAAGTAAGACAGTAGTAGTTTCCTGTAGATATTGGTTATACTGTTACTCACTGACAAACGTAGGAGATAAACTGCCATCAAGGGCTATTTTGAGGAATGCAGGTAAGACAACTGGAGGAGCCTGAGTGTATAATTCATTGTGACATGAGAATAAATAGTGGAAATGATTTAAAAATGGCAGTTTGAGAAATATGATAAATAGATGTGGACAACTTGTGAAAGATAAACAATTTTTATTTAAAATCTTAAATACTTGCCTAGACTATGATACCATGGAGAGGATTTTTACAGGTGGATAGCAGACAAAATCTCAGCACAGAAAAAAGAAAGTGGAGCAAAATTTCCACTACTAACCAAAAAGCAATTAATACATGTGGAAAAAAAGAAAAATAAACTCCAATGAAGTGTCACTAAATATATCAAGCACACTCCAGAACAGGCAATATATCTAGAAATATTTGGCCAACACAAAAGACTCTCCATGTTTGTGTGTGTATGTGCTTTTTACTTTGATTTGGTTTGGTATTTATTCATATTTTTTCTTTATTGCTGTTTTTCAGAGAAATCATGCTGTTGAGTGGGTATGGACATAAAAATTGTCTGGAAGGATTTAGAGAAGTGAAAAGAAGATGACCTAATAAATCTTCTCCACTTTTTATTGAAATTAGTTCATGTTGATTTCCTAAGTTTAAATGATATTTACTTAATTGTTTATAATAATTTTGTGATATATTTATTAATATAAACACTATATTTTACATTTCCTTAATAGATACTTGTAATCTGTCATAAATTCTTTAGCAAATTATTCCAAGAAATCAAAATTATGGTAGATATACCAAGAAAAAGGACAAGTGTATATGACAAAGTTTGTGCTTATAAAGTGTTTTTAAGAGCATAAATATGAGAACATTAGAAAACTGCATTGTGTCATATTTTCTGTGAATACTATGGCTTGCTTTTAGGAAAATTGCTAAATATCACACTCTAGGGTGATTTGAAATTATTTTCACTTAGCAAGATTTAAATATCAAATTTTTATGTTAATTTTTTTCATGTACCTACATGGGTTTCATTTTATGTGTTAAAAATGAATAAAATTAGGTATACCTATGTATTTACTAACCAAGGTGAAGATAAAAATGTTCCAAGTACTTCATGTTTAAAGGTTGCTGACTCATTTGTCCTTGAAAGACAAATGTTCATGATTCAAACCCTATAATTGAATCATGTTCTCTGACATGGTTATTCATTAAAGCAGTATCAATCATCTGTGAAATTATTAAGCCAGCAATAGAATCATTGCCCTTGCATTTTAGAAATAACTCAATCTGAATTTTTTTAATATTGCAATCTACTTCATACCTCAGTCTAGATAAAAACAAAACATAAGCATAGTACCACTCCTGAAAACCAAACTAATTTCTCTTTTTTGTCTATTCTACACTATTTACCACTTTAACTTCATAAAATTTCTGAGAATTATAATTTGTGACTTTCTTAATGATGTTACAAACTGTATCTTTCTCACTATTTGTTGCACATTATAAGTGAATTGGTTTGTTAGTAATCAGGTGATCAAACTCAAACACTTCTTATTCCTTATTGGATATTTGAGTAATGCCCACCTACATCCTTGAGAGGACCATCTCATTTAAAAATTCTCTTTCCTTGACTTTTTTAGTAATAATTCACTCTTATTCTTTTACTTATCTAATATGTATTTTAATCACTTATAATAGTTTTCTTTTCCATCTTCAGCCTGTAGGCATTCTTTAATGATTTGTCTCTATTCGGCTACACATTTTCTTCAGATGATATGAATTTCCATATACAGACTGATCTATAATTCTGGCCCCATTGCCTCTTTCAAGCTACAAACACATTTTCGACATATGGTTTGGCATATGTCTCTTTATGACTATCCCATTAGGATCCTAAATGTGACATTTATAATAACAAACTCATCTGACTCATTCAACCTGTTTTTTTTTTTCTCAAATTTCAATTCCTTTTTTTTAAAAATTTTTTATTGAGGAAAAGAAAAAAAAGTTTCCGCCTCCTTCCAGACTCCCATTTCCCTCCCCCTCCTCCCACCCTTCTCCCCCTCCCACCACTTCTCTCCCCCTCCTTCTCCAGTCCAAAGAGCAGTCAGGGTTCCCTGCCCTGTAGAAAGTTCAAGGTCCTCCCCCCTCCGTCCATGTCTAGGAAGGTGAACATGCAAACTGGCTAGGCTCCCACAAAGCCAGAACATGAAGTAGGATCAAAACCCCGTGCCATTGTCCTTGGCTTCTCATCAGCCCTCATTGTTCGCCATGATCAGAGAGTCTGGTGTTATCCCATGCTTTTTCAGTCACAGTCCAGCTGCCCTTGGTGAGCTACCAATAGATCAGCCCCACTGTCTCAGTGGGTGGGTGCACCCCTTGTGGTCCTGACTTCCTTGCTCATGTTCTCCCTCCTTCTGCTCCTCATTGGTACCTTGGGAGCTCAGTTCGGTGCTCCAGTGTAGGTCTCTGTCTCTATCTCCATCCATCACCAGATGAAGGTTCTATGGTGATATGCAAGATATTCGTCAGTATTGCTATAGGGTAGGGTCATTTCAGGTTCCCTATCCTCAGGTGCCCAAGGAACTAACTGGGGACATCGCCTTGGGCTCCTAGGAGCCACTCTAGGTTCAAGCCTCTTGCCAACCCTTAACTAAGATTTGTGCTTCCCTGCTCCCCTATCCAACCTTCCTTTATCCAAATTATCCTGTTTCCCCAAGTTCCCCCCATCTTCCCCTTCTCACTTTTCTCTCCCCATGCTCCGTTACCCCCATCCCACCCCACCACCAAGATCCCAATTTTCTCCTCGGCAATTTGGTCTACTTCCCATAGCCAGGAGGATAACTATATGTTTTTCTTTGGGTTCACCTTCTTATTTAGCTTCTTTAGGTTCACCAATTATAGATTCCATGACCTTTATTTAAGGCTAGAAAACAATTATGAGTGAATACATCCCATGTTCATGTTTTTGGGTCTGGGTTACCTCACTCAGCATAGTGTTTTCTATTTCCATTCATTTGCATGCAAAATTCGAGAAGTCATTGCTTTTTTACTGCACCGTAGTACTCTAATATGTATATATCCCACACTTTCTTCATCCATTCTTCCATTGAAGGGCATCTAGGTTGTTTCCAGCTTCTGGCTATTACAAATAATGCTGCTATGAACATAGTTGAACAAATGCTTTTGTCATATGATAGGGCATCTCTTGGGTATATTCCCAAGAGTGGTATTGCTGGGTCCAAGGGTAGGTTGATCCCAAATTTCCTCAGAAACCGCCACACTGCTTTCCAAAGTGGTTGCACAAGTTTGCCTTCCCACCAGCAATGGATGACGGTACCCTTTCCTCCACAACCTCTCCAGCAAAGGCTATCATTGGTGTTTTTGATTTTAGCCATTCTGACAGGTGTAAGATGATATCTCAAAGTTGTTCTGATTTGCATTTTCCTGATGGCTAAGGAGGTTGAGCATGACCTTTAGTGTCTTTTGGCCATTTGAACTTCCTCTTTTGAAAATTCTCTGTTCAGTTCAGTAGCCCATTTTTAATTGGGTTAATTAGCATTTTAAAGTCTAGTTTCTTGAGTTCTTTATATATTTTGTAGATCAAACCTTTGTCTGTTACAGGGTGGGTAAAGATCTCCCAGTCAGTAGGTTTCCTTTTTGTCTTAGGGACAGTGTCCTTTGCTTTACAGAAGCTTCTCATTTTTAGCAGGTCCCATTTATTCAATGTTGCTCTTAATGTCTGTGCTGCTGGGGTTATACATAGGAAGCGATCTCCTGTGCCCATCTGTTGTAGGGTACTTCCCACTTTCTCTTCTATCACGTTCAGTGTGTTTGGACTGATATTGAGGTCTTTAATCCATTTAGACTTGAATTTTGTGCATGGTGATAGATATGGGTCTATTTTCATTCTTCTAAAGATTGACATCCAGTTGTACCAGCACCATTTGTTGAAGAGGCTTTCTTTCTTCCATTGTATACTTTTAGCTCCTTTATCAAAAATGAGGTGTTCATAGGTTTGTGGGTTAAAGTCCGGGTCTTCTATACGATTCCATTTGTCGACTTCTCTGTTTTTATGCCAGTACCAAACTGTTTTCTTTACTGTAGCTCTGTAATAGAGTTTGAAGTCAGGGATGGTAATGCCTCCAGAAGATCCTTTATTGTATAAGATCGTTTTGGCTATCCTGGGTTTTTTGTTTTTCCATATAAAGTTGATTATTGTCCTCTCAAGATCTGTGAAGAATTTTGATGGGACCTTGATGGGGATTGCATTGAATTTATTAATTGCCTTTGGTAGAATTGCCATTTTTACTATGTTGATCCTCCAAATCCAAGAACAAGGGAGGTCCTTCCATTTTCTGGTATCCTCTTCAATTTCTTTCTTCAATGCCCTAAAGTTCTTGTCAAATAGATCTTTCACTTCTTTGGTTATAGTTACCCCAAGATATTTTATGCTGTTTGTGACTATCGTGAAAGGTGATGCTTCTCTGATTTCCCTCTCTGCTTCCATATCCTTTGTGTATAGAAGGGCAACTGATTTTTTGGAGTTGATCTTGTATCCGGCCACATTACTAAAGGTGTTTATCAGCTGTAGGAGTTCTTTGGTGGAGTTTTGGGGGTCGCTTATGTACACTATCATATCATCTGCAAATAACGAAAGTTTAACTTCTTTTCCAATTCGAATCCCCTTGATCCCCTTATGTTGTCTTATTGCTATTGCTAAAACTTCAAGCACTATATTGAAGAGATATGGCGAGAGTGGACAGACTTGACGTGGTCCTGAGTTTAGTGGGATGGCTTTGAGTTTCTCTCCATTTAATTTGATGTTAGCTGTCGGCTTGCTGTATATAGCTTTTATTATATTTAGGTATGACCCTTGTATCTCTAATCTCTCCAAGACTTTTATCATAAAGGGATGTTGAATTTTCTCAAATGCTTTTTCAGCATCTAATGAAATGATCATATGGTTTTTTTCTTTCAGTTTATTTATATGATGGATTACATTGATAGATTTTCGTATGTTGAACCAGCCCTGCATCTCTGGAATAAAGCCTACTTGATCATAATGGATAATTTTTCTAATGTGTTCTTAGATTCGGTTTGCCAGTATTTTGTTGAGGATTTTTGCTTCAGTGTTCATGAGTGAGATTGGCCTGTAATTCTCTTTCCTGGTAGAGTCTTTGTATGGTTTTGGTATCAGAGTAACTGTAGCTTCATAAAAGGAATTTGGTAATGACTCTTCTGTTTCTATATTGTGAAATACAAGGAGTATAGGTATTAGGTCTTCCTGGAAGTTCTGATAGAATTCCACACTGAAACCATCTGGTCCTGGACTTTTTTTGGTAGGGAGCTTTTTGATAACAGCTTCTAACAGGTCCCGACTAACAGTTCTATTTAGATTGTGCACCTGGTCCTGGTTTAACTTTGGTATATGGTATTTATCTAAAAAAGTGTCCATTTCTTTTACATTTTCCAGTTTTGTGGCATACAGGCTTTTGTAGTAAGATCTAATGATTCTCTGAATTTCCTCTGTGTCTGTGGTTATGTCCCCCTTTTCATTTCTGATCTTATTAATTTGCATATTCTCTCTCTGCCATTTGATTAGTTTGGATAGGGGTTTATCAATCTTGGTGATTTTCTCCAAGAACCAGCTTTTTGTTTCATTGATTCTTTGGATTGTTTTCTGTGTTTCTATTTTGTTGATTTCAGCCTTTAGTTTGATTATTTCCAGTCTTCTACTCCTCCTAGGTGAGTCTGCTTCTTTTTTTCTAGAGTTTTCAGGTAGGCTGTTAAGTCTCCAATGTGTGCTTTCTCTGTTTTCTTTAAGTGGGCACTTAGTGCTATGAAATTTCCTCTTAGCACTGCTTTCATAGTGTCCCATAAGTTTGAATATGTTGTTTCTTTATTTTCATTTAATTCAAGGAAGACTTTAATTTCTTTATTTATTTCTTCCTTAATCCAGGTATGGTTCAGTAGTTGACTGTTCAGTTTCCATGAGTTTGTAGGCTTTCTGGAGGTAGCATTGTTGTTGAATTCTAACTTTAATCCATGGTGATCTGATAAGACACAGGTGGTTTCTAATATTTTTTTTGTAACTGTGGAAGTTTGCTTTGTTACCGAGTAAGTGGTCAATTTTCGAGAAGGTTCCATGAGCTGCAGAGAAGAAGGTATATTCTTTCCTATTTTGGTGGAATATTCTATAGATGCCTGTTAAGTCCAATTGATTCATTACCTCCATTAATTCTCTAATTTCTCTGTTAGGTTTCTGTCTGATTGACCTGTCCATTGGTGAGAGAGGAGTGTTGAAATCTCCTACTATTAGTGTTTGCGGTTTGATGGCAGCCTTGAGTTTTAGTAATGTTTCTTTTACGTAAATGGGTGCTTTTATATTAGGGTCATAGATATTTAGGATTGAGACTTCATCCTGATGAATTGTTCCTGTTATGAGTATAAAATGTCCCTCTCCATCTCTTCTGATTGATTTAAGTTTGAAGTCAACTTTGTGAGAAATTAGTATGGCCACACCTGCTTGTTTCTTAGGACCATTTGCCTGATAAGTCTTTTCCCAGCCCTTTACTCTGAGTAGGTGCCTGTCTTTGTGTTTGTGGTGTGTTTCTTGTAAACAGCAGAATGTTGGATCCTGTTTTCATATCCAATCTCTTAGCCTGTGCCTTTTTATAGGTGAGTTGAGTCCATTGACATTAAGTGATATTAATGACCAGTGGTTGTTAACTCCGGTCACTTTTTTAATAGTAGAGTTTATGTGTTTCCCTTCTTTGAGTTGTGCTGGTGAAGGGTCTCTAGATGTCTGAGTTATTGTGGTCATTGTTGGACTCCTTGGTTTGTGATTTTCCTTCTATTATTTTCTGTAAGGCTGGATTTGTGGCTACGTATTGGTTTTTTTTTTGTTTTTGTTTTTCAAGACAGGGTTTCTCTGTGGCTTTTGAGCCTGTCCTGGAACTAGCTCTGTAGACCAGGCTGGTCTCGAACTCCCAGAGATCAGCCTGTGGCTACGTATTGTTTAAATTTGTTTTTATCCTGGAAAATTTTGTTTTCTCCATTTATAGTGAATGAAAGCTTGTCTGGGTATAGTAGTCTGGGCTTGCATCCATGGTCTCTTAGATTCTGCAGTACAGCTATCCAGGACCTTCTGGTTTTCATGGTTTCCATAGAGAAGTCAGGTGTAAGTCTGATAGGTTTACCTTTATAAGTAACTTGGCCTTTTTCTTTTGCAGCTCTTAATATTCTTTATTCTGTATGCTTTGTGTTTTCATTATTGTATGGTAAGGGGATTTTTTTTTTGATCCAGCCTATTCGGTGTTCTGTATGTTTCTTGAACCTTCAAAGGAACATCTTTCTTTAGGTTGGGAAAGTTTTCTTCTATAATTTTATTAAATATATTTTCTGGACCTTTGAGCTGCACTTCCTCTCCTTCTTCTACTCCTATTATTCTTAGGTTTGGTCTTTTAATTGTGTCCCATATATCCTGAATGCTTTGTGATGAGAGTTTGTTGGCCGTGCTGTTTTCTTTGATCAGTGTTTATTTTCTCTATGGTATCTTCAGCATCTGAGACTCTTTCTTCTATCTCTTGTATTCTGCTGGTTATGCTTGTTTCTGTAATCTCTATTCATTTACTTAGATTTTCCATGTCCAGCCGGCCCTCTCTTTGTGTTTTCTTCTTTGCTTCCATTTTAGTTTTCAAGTCTTGAACTGTTTCCATTATCTGTTTGATTGTTTTTCCTTGTTTTCCTACGGTATCATTCACTGATTTATTCAATTCTTCAAACTTTCTGTTCTACTTCTCATCCATTTATATAAGGGAATTTTTTACATGCTGTTTAAGGGCGTCAATCACTTTCATAAAGTCAATTTTTTTCTACTTCTTCTTGATTAAGGTGTTCATGTCCTTCTGTTGTGAGGTTGCTGGGTTCTGGAGGTTTCATGTTGTTTTTCAGATAGTTGGGTGAATTCTTGCATTGGCGCCTGCCCATCTCTTCCTCTGAATTCTTCCCTATGGATCTTCTTTTACAGGATCATGTCTCCTTCCCTACTGATGTACCTTCCCAGTGATGGCACTCCCCAGTGATGGCTCTCCTGTTGCTCCAGTGATGTCTCTCCTGGTGCCGAGATCAGATCTCCATGCTGGTTGGGTAGCTCGTAAACAAAGCACCTACCTTGTTTGCTGCAGGCAGGCTATTGAAACAAAGGAGCTCCCTCCTGCTAGGTTGCCCTTGGGATTCGGCCCCAGCGCCCCAAAGAGGGAAGGGAGGCAGAAAGGGGGGTTCTGGATACAACCTGGGTGGGATAGGAAGAGAGAGGCAGTATGCTGGGAGTATAGCCCCAGCAGGAAGCCCAGGAAGTTTAGGGAGAATGAGGAACATCTGTGTTCCGTGTCCCAGGCTGCTGCTGCGGGTCCGAATCTCACCCCAATCTCAAATTTCAATTCTTATTAATTGAGTTCTTACCTGTAAAATAATTCTATTGGAAACTTTATGAATTTTTAACTATTTTCTTTCACATTATCCTCAATTTTGATTGCTTATTTGTTTGTTTCCCAATTTTTTATCTGTATGTTTGTTCTATTCATAGTTATACATCATTCATTTAATACATCACAGTGTCATGGAATTTACAATTTTGTATTTTACATTGTTTTGGTGAAATTTTTCTCTACAGGTAATGTTATGCTATTACTCAATTAAGAAAATGTTCTTTTCATCTCACATTACAGGCATTATGGTTGTATTCCTTTTCAGGTACTTGAGGTTTTCTGTACCTACAAAATTTCAGGTTTCCTTGCTATTATATTTTTCTGCTCATTTTATGTTTTGACTACAAGGACTTCTGTATTTTTTAAATTGTATCTAATTCCAAGCATAGTATTGTGTACTTCTTGAAGTGTACTAAACCTTTACAATCCAGCCAAAATATTATTATTCCCAGGAAACAATGTGAGAAATCAATATACTAAGTTTCTATATTTTTATAACATTTTGTTTCTGCTTCACTTATAACAATACAATTACTTAAGCTTTCAAAGCTCTTTCAAGACAATGGTTCAAATCCTTTTGCACTGGAGAACAAGCTTATAGTGCATAGCATCAAAAATATGAATGTAGTCAATCTGCTACTGATGTGTAGAAAAAAAATTAATGAAATATGAACAATCTATAATCATTATTATCTTTATACAATTATATTGTATTTTAAACAAGGCATTGAGTAGCAGTAGGAAAGGATAAGTGCATCATTTATAGAGAACTCCTGCCCCTTATCTCAAACCAAATGGCATTACTTACCTCTCTTTTGTATCTATAATACTATATATATATATATATATATATATATATATATATACAATATATACCATATATAATACAAAACTTACCTATATTTTCAATTACAGTAATGATGTTATAGCTTCATGTAAATATAATTTTAAGATATGACTTGTGTTTGCATAATATATTTTTATACATTCCAAAATATCATAATGTTAAAAATTATTCTTAAGAATTGTTTGTACCATAGGAACAAGCAATATTAGGTGCAGGGAGGATGGAGGAAGATAATACTGGAAAGTAACTTGGATTCAGGGGAATCTCTGGGATAAGATAGAAACATAGTTCAATGAAAACACCCAACAATATATAAAGGTGATCCTACCTAAGTTTCCTATCAATGGGGGATACAGAACTAGCCAACTTCTGTAACCAATCAAGGCTTTCAGTGGAGGCTTTGGAACACTAACCCAGCCACATAACCTTTAACCTACAATTATCCCTTCCTACAAGATATGCTGGGATAAGGTAGAATAGAAATTATGGGAGTCACCAAAAAATGATTAGTTCAGGTTGAAACCCATACCATGAGATGGAGTTCATCTCTGACACTACCTGGAGGGCCAGGCCCCAGAAGCTGGATGGTGTAAAGAACTATTATAAAACCAAATATGGGCGACAAAAAAGTCAATGAAATGATTCCTAATGCTTTTCTACCAAACACTTAGATTGTTGCCTAGCCTAACTGTGTCATCAAAGATGCTTTACCCAGTGACTACTGGAAGCATATGCAGAAACCCTCAGCCAAATATTAGCCAGAGCTCAAGGAATCATTTTGAGTAGAAGGAAAAAGTATTGTAGATGTCAGAGGGATTAAGATTATGTCAAGAAAACCCAAAGAATCAACTAATCTGTCCTATAGAGGTTTATAGAACTGTCAACCAGATACCTTGCATAGTACATGCCTATACCCTCTCCAATATAACACAGTTGTGTAGACTGGTCTTCTTGTGAGACTCCTAATATAGAGGGAACAGGACTATGTCTGACTCATTTACCTACTAATTGGACCTTTTACTTGTACTGGATTGCAAAGTCTAGCCTTAATAGGAGAGCAGGTACCTAGCCTGCACCTTGCTATGTCAGGGCTGACTAATATACTTGAGAGGCCTGCAGTTTTCTAAAAAAAAGAGGAATGGATAGGTGGAAAGTGGACATTGGGTGGAGGGACTGGAAGGAGAGGTGGAAAACAGGGAAAACTTTGTTGGGCTGGAAAAAAATATTACTAAAAAAGTTATTTTAAATAATGAAAACAAACTATTTGTATACTTAGAATATCATCAATATAAGTCAGTCTATAAATTTATTCGCAACCTTGAGTGATAGGCCTCAGAAGTAGTTCATTAAAAATAATTAGTGTGGTGCTAAAGGAAAACTCTTTTCTATTTTTAATTGTTTGTATCAAGTTATATGTATTTCTTTGTTCCTCTTCCTCCCTCTTCCATTCTACCATCTCCCATGATCCCCATGCTCCCAATTTACTCAAGAGATCTTGTCTTTTTCAACTTCCCACATAGGTTAGATACATGTATTTCTTTCCTAGGGTCCTTTTTGTTTCCTAGGCTCTCTGGAATTGTGAATTGTAGGCTTATTTTTTAATTTGCTTTAAGTTGAAAAGCCACTTATGAGTGAGTACATATCATTTTGTCTTTCTGGGTCTGGGTAACTGACGTAGGAAGTCTTATAGCCAGTGGTTACCCACCCACTGGGGCATGACCTGTTATACTATATATGCCAATGTAGAGCATGCATCTGGCCTCTATTCCAGCTTCTCTGTTCCAGTTGCGGATTTCAGTTTCTGATCTCCATTCAATTAGAGAATTGTGATTTTGAGTCTATCCCTAAATAAATAACCATCTATTTATCAATTCTGAGCTAGTGTGTAATTTCTTTTAAGTGTCCTTCTTTATTTGGTGCCTATATGGATTCAGACTCCATTCCTACTAGGTGGATGGCCTAATGGCCTAGCCAGTCCAGAGCTCAGACAGACTCCCTGTCCTACCTGCTAGACTTGCTTTTACCTAAGCATTTTTTTTGTAGAATCCCTGCCACAGTGGAGTTTACTCTGTGTGACAACTTGGAAATTTTCCTAGTTCATGCATGACTGCCTCATTCCCTGGCATGGTTCCTTGCTGTGTGGCGCCTTGCATAGCTTCCAGCTTCTGCTCCCTTCCTATGAGTTCTGGTTTTCTTACTCTGTGTATGTGACTGAATTAATTGCTCTTAATTTGTAAAGCAAAGCATATTTCTCAGTGTTTAACCAGTACCAAGGTGGAAAACTTAAGCGGCTCAGAAACTAAAGAGGCCCAGGACCATTGCTGTTTCAACTGGTTGTATTGCTTCTCATTGCAACTCTGCAATCACGACTTCTGTTGGAAAATAAAGATTGCAGATTACCTGATCACATAACAGGAAATCAATAAATCAGACTTTATTAATATTGCAACTTTCAGTAACACTTTTTGCTAACACTATGAATTATATTATGTGAGGCTTATAGGGTTATGGTGATGCTTCAATTTATTGGGTATTGGGATTCAGTTTTCTTCTCTATATTCTATCATTAAGAAAAAATATGGCACTTTTAGGAATGATACAATATTTACAGACAAATAATGAACAGCTAGCTGACAGGATTAATATGATTGAAAATCAAAGTTGCTTGAAAAAAAATTGATATTATTAAAAAGGATAATATTTATTTCATAGGCAAAATTGAATGCATATATAAGGATACTAAGAAATTATCTGAAAGAACTCATACTGTTAAATTTGAAAATCAAAATTTGTTAAAAAGTTAAGATAAATTAGCAGAAAGACTATCTCTCCAGGATGGCAATCTATACGCTATTCAAGTAATGTCCAAGGATGAGATGTTATCTTTAAAAAAGAAACTTCAGACATAGGAATCACATGTGCAGAACGAAGACCAGAGGTTCGATGCCTCAATGAAATTGCTAGATATGTATACAGGCCAGGAGATTCAGGATTTACAAAAGACAATAATAAAAAGTTTTGAAATAATTAAGGAAATTATTGGAGCTGATGAACATGAAAAGAAGGCACAGAACAGGATTCAACATCACCAGTAGCTTACCCATGGATGACTTACCCATGGATTTAGCTTCCTACCCTGTAATCTACTTTGACAAAGCATCAATTTCTAAAGGCTCAAAAAGATCCAAAGAAGGTAGATGGATACCTATAGGAGTAAATGATCTAAAAGAAATTAAGAAAGCTGTTGTAACATATGGCTTCCATTCCAAATTTGTTAAGGAGATAATAAATTCATGGTCTTCTAGCATTAAAGTCACCCCACCTGACTGGATTCAGTTAGTTTCACCAGTCCTGGATGATGGACCTCAATTAATATTTAAAATTTATTTCAGAGAAGATGGCAAAATTGGAACAACATGGAAAATCAAAAAGCCTTGAGATGTCCCAAGACGAAATTCTATGTGAAGGCCCTTATGCTGACCCACAGGTTCAAGCTCTTTATGATGAATAAATCTTGTTCCTATGCTACAAAGCAGCTGTAAATGCTTGGAACAGCATTCAAGAACTAGAAAAATTAATTGAACCAGGGTTAAACAGGGCCAGATAGAACCCTTTACTGACCTTTTTACAAAGATTAACTAAGGCTGTACAAATAGGAGTAATAGACCCAGATGCTAGACAAGTACTTGTTGTATATCTGGCTTTTGAAAATGCCAAATTGGAATGCAAAAAAGACATTTGGGTCTTGAAAGGTTATATCAGCACCTATGGATGAATAGATCCTGCATACAATGAACATTGAGACATTTGACTATAATACTGAATCTTGGGTAGAAAAAGCAATTTTCAAAGAAATAAGGAGACAGCAAAATGACAAATGTTTTAATTATAGTAGAATAGGACATCTGAGAAGGGATCGTAGACAAGCAATTGCTAGGAATAATACCCCCTCAGGGAATGGCAAGAATTTGAGGATTCAGCCTACAGGTATATGTAGAAAGTATGGCAAAGGCTAACATTGGACCAATGAATGTAGATCAACAAAAGACAGACAAGGCAACTTGATACCATCAGGAAACTCCTTGAAGGGACTCTCACAGGTCCCCAAGCCAAAAGTGGCTCAGTCATTCCCAGTAACTGTGGAGGACATGTCTACCAGAAAAATAAAAAAAAAATCCAGAGCCTTCTGTAAAAGAACATACTGTTCAAGGTGATGGCATAAACATTGAAGATAAGTTGATAATTTCAATAGGAAATAGAAAATGAACATTCTGGCAGTCTTCTATAAATGATCAAAGACCAAATCTAAGAGTGCATGTAAATGGCATTGTAAATTTTGGTTTGCTAGACACAGGTGTGGATATGAGTATCACTACTCCAGAACTTTGGTATCCAAATTGGCCTCATCAAGAGGCAGATGTTCAATTACTAGAAATTGAAACCATATCTCAAGTTAAATAAAGCATGAGATAGGTTGACTGTAATTGGCCAGAAGGTCAAAGAGGGAAGTTAAAGCGATATGTGGCTAATACTAAAATAAATTTATGGGGTTGTTACTTGATGCAGCATTGGAATCCCCAGAATAACATTCCTTCAGTCCCAGGAACTCATAATTCTGGGAAGGATAATATCAAGTACTATACACAAATGTCAATGTTTATGGACTAGTCATTGTTGATGTAATTATTTCAAGTCTATATTATATATAGTTATTGTATCTGCTGTATATATTTTTTCTTGTTTTAGTTATAACCTTCTATTTTATTTTAGACAAAAATGAGAAATTTGCTATTTTGTTTGTGATCTAACATTTAAAGCTTGCCTGAAGATCAGAGGATGAATCTATCTACCAGTTAAGCATAGAGGCCAGACAGTGGTGGAAAACAGCATTGATCTCAGCACTTGGAATCTTGTGCCATAGATGTCAGTACTTGGCAGGCTCACACAATTAATACCAGCACTAAGGAGGTGGAGACAGGAAGTGATACAGCTAGGCAGAGAGAAGAATATAAGCAAAAGGAGACAGGAGGTCAGCCCCTTGTTCTGGGGATTCAGTAGAGGTAAGAAATCTGTAGTGACTGAGTCCTTTATTTCTCTGATCTTTCAACATTTACCCTAATATCTGACTCCAGGTTTTTATTATTACAACCACTTAGAATTCACACCAAAATAATGGGTGATGACTAATCTTTGTAGTAAACATGACTATATCTTCATTGATTAAAATATAGCCTGCTGTACATTTCTTTAAGAAATTTTTTGAACAGATTAAAGAAGCAAAAGACACAATAAATGTGGGTGATTCCTTCTGGTAGCATTCTAGGTAAAAGGGCAAAGGAGGAGAGTTTGCTTTTTCAGTGATTGATCTCATTCTAATTAAAAAGTCATCTATCCTCTTGCATAGAAAGAGGTTTTAATCCCTGGCAAGAATCAAACTCTTTTCAAAAGTGACTAAAGTTTTTCTATTGTTTATAGTAATTTATAAGTTTTAATTTTTTCATATTCTTGTCAACATAACTCAGTAATACTCTTATATTCCAGCCACACTATTGACTTGGTAACAATAGTTACAATTAGTACTTCTTATATACATAATGGAATTGAACACCTAGTCATATATTATATTTTATTTTATTTCCTGATTGTAGTAAAGTGAATCCATCCCAAGATTAGAGAAATTGTTGAAACTTAGATTTTATGTGTATGAGTATTTTTCCCTGAATATTTGTCTCTATATCACATGCACTCAGTGTCCTATAGGTCAATAAACTAGAAGATGACATTGCATCCCGTATAACTGGTGTTACACACAGTTGTAAGTAACCATGTGGATTGTGAGAATTGAGCCTAAGTACTCTCAAAGAGCAGCCAGTTCTGTTAACCTGTGAGTAATGTCCTCAGCCCTAGTCTATCAGTTTTAAATTTGTATATCTCAGGATACTTTATAAAAATATGTTTCCTATAGTCTAAACAATTATTCAATTTTATCTTGAAAATTTGCTATTAAAAAACAGATTATTGAATTATTACATAATTCAAATTCTGTATTTCTTTCATCTCTTTTCCATGTTTACTCACATTTTCCTTAAAAGAAAGGAAATATAAGTAATTAAAAGCTTTGTGGGAGCCTGGGCAGTTTGGATGCTCACCTTAATAGACATGGATGGAAGTGGGTGGTCCTTGGACTTCCCACAGGATAGGGAACCCTGATTGCTCTATGGGCTGAGGAGGGAGGAGGACTTGATTGGGGGAGGGGGAGGGAAATGGGAGGCAGAGGCGGGGAAGAGACAGAAATTTTTAATAAATAAATAAATTAATAAAAAAGAAAAAAAAGCAGAAAATTACATAGAAAAAAAGTGAATCATTGAATATTTCTCCTCCAGGTTAAAAAAAAGAACATTTAATATTCCTAATCAAAATCACATATATATCACATTTCATAAAATGTATATCATATTAAGGGGATTTACATCAATTCTATAAATATTCCTAAAATATAAGAAATTCTATGTTATCAAGTTAATCACTACCATAGGATAAGACATAGTAAAATTAGTATCCTGCTATTACACTTGAATTAAATCACAAAACATACATTTATTTATTTATTTATTTATTTATTTTTTAAATTTTTTATTGAGAAAAAGAAAAAAAAGTTTCCACCTCCTCCCAGCCTCCCATTTCCCTCCCCCTCCCTCTCCAGTCCAAAGATCAGTCAGGGTTCCCTGCCCTGTGGAAAGTCCAAGGTCCTCCCCCCTCCGTCCATGTCTAGCAAGGTGAACATCCAAACTGGCTAGGCTCCCACAAAGCCAGAACTTGAAGTAGTATCAAAACCCAGGGCCATTGTCCTTGGCTTCTCATCAGCCCTAATTGTTCACCATGTTCAGAGAGTCCCGTTTTATGCCATGCTTTTTCAGTCACAGTACAGCTGGCCTTGGTGAACTCCCAATAGATCAGCCACACTGTCTCAGTGGTTGGGTCACCCCTCGTGGTCCTGATTCCATGCTCATGTTCTCCCTCCTTCCGCTCCTCATTGGGAACTTGGGAGCTCAGTCCGGTGCTCCAGTGTGGGTCTCTGTGATTATCTCCATCCTTCACCAGATAAAGGTTCTATGGTGATATGCAAGATATTCGTCAGCATTGCTATAGGATAGGGTCATTTCAGGATCCTTATCCTCAGCTGCCCAAGGAACTAACTGGGGACATCGCCTTGGGCTCCTGGGAGCCACTCTAGGCTCAAGTCTCTTGCCAACCCTAAGGTGGCACCCTTAACTAAGAATTGTGCTTCCCTGCTCCCCTATCCAACCTTCCTTTATCCCAATCATCCTGTTTCCCCAAGTTTCCCCCATCCTCCCCTTCTCACTTTTCTCTCCCCATCCTCCGTTACCCACATCCCACCCCACCCCCAAGATATCAAATTTTCTCCCCGGCAATTTTGTCTACTTCCCATAGCCAAGAGGATAATTATATGTTCTTCCTTGGGTTCACCTTCTTATTTAGCTTCTTTAGGTTCACCAATTATATACGCCGTGACCATTATTTATGGCTAGAAACCAATTATGAGTGAGTACATCCCATGTTCATCTTTTTGGGTCTGGCTTTCCTCACTCAGGATAGTGTTTTCTATTTCCATCCATTTGCATGCAAAATTCGAGAAGTCGTTTTTTAACGCAGCGTAGTACTCTAATATGTATATATCCCACACTTTCTTCATCCATTCTTCCATTGAAGGGCATCTAGGTTGTTTCCAGGTTCTGGCTATTACAAATAATACTGCTATGAACATAGTTGAACAAATGCCCTTGTCATATAATCGGGCATCTCTTGGGTATATTCCCAAGAGTGGTATAGCTGGGTCCAGGGGTAGGTTGATCCCGAATTTCCTGAGAAACCGAGACACTGATTTCCAAAGTGGTTGCACAAGATTGCATTTCCACGAGCAATGGATGAGGGTACCCTTTCCTCCACAACCTCTCCAGCAAAGGCTATCATAGATGTTTTTGATTTTAGCCATTCTGACAGGTGTAAGATGATATCACAAAGTTGTTTTGTTTGCAGTTCCCTAATCGCTAAGGAGGTTGAGCATGACCTTAAGTGTCTTTTGGCCATTCGAACTTCTTCTGTTGAGAATTCTCTGTTCAGTTCAGTGCCCCATTTTTTAATTGGGTTAATTAGTATTTTGAAGTCTAGTTTCTTGAGTTCTCTATAAATTTTGGGGATCAGACCCTTGTCTGTTGCGGGGTTGGTGAAGATCTTCTCCCAGTCAGTAGGTTGCCTTTTTGTCTTAGTGACAGTGTCCTTTGCTTTACAGAAGCTTCTCAGTATTGGTAGGACCCATTTATTCAATGCTGCCCTTAATGTCTGTGCTGCTGGGGTTATACATAGGAAGCGATCTCCTGTGCCCATTTGTTGTAGGGTGCTTCCCACTTTCTTTTCTATTAGGTTCAGTGTGTTCGGACTGATATTGAGGTCTTTGATCCATTTGGACTTGAGTTTTGTGCAATGTGATAGATATGGGTCTATTTTCATTCTTCTACAGGTTGATATCCAGTTGTGCCAGCACCATTTGTTGAAGATGCTTTCTTTCCTCAATTTTATACTTTTAGCTCCTTTATCGAAAATGAGGTGATCATAGGTTTGTGGGTTAAAATTTGGGTCTTCTATGCGATTCCATTGATAGACTTCTCTGTTTTTATGCCATTACCACACTGTTTTCATTACTGTAACTCTGTAATAGAGTTTGACGTCGGGGATGGTAATGCCTCCAGAAGATCCTTTATTGTATAGGATTGTTTTGGCTATCCTGGGTTTTTTGTTTTTCCATATAAAGATTATTATTGTCCTTTCAAGATCTGTGAAGAATTTTGCTGGGATCTTGATGGGGATTGCATTGAATCTATAAATTGCCTTTGGTAGAATTGCCATTTTTACTATGTTGATCCTCCCAATCCAAGAGCAAGGGAGGGCCTTCCATTTTCTGGTATTCTCTTCAATTTCTTTCTTCAATGCCTTAAAGTTCTTGTCAAATAGATCTTTCACTTCCTTGGTTAGAGTTACCCCAAGATATTTTATGCTGTTTGTGGCTATCGTGAAATGTGAAGCTTCTCTGATTTCCCTCTCTGCTTCCTTATCCTTTGTGTTTAAGAGGGTGACTGATTTTTTGGAGTTGATCTTGAATCCTGCCACATTACTAAAGATGTTTATCAGCTGTAGGAGTTCTTTGGTGGAGTTTTGGGGGTCGCTTATGTACACTATCATATCATCTGCAAATAACGAAAGTTTAACTTCTTTTCCAATTCGAATCCCCTTGAACCCCTTATGTTGTCCTATTGCTATTGCTAGAACTTCAAGCACTATATTGAAGAGATATGGTGAGAGTAGACAGCAGTGTTGTGGTCCTGAGTTTAGTGGGATGGCTTTGAGTTTCTCTCCGTTTAATTTGATGTTAGCTGTCGGCTTGCTGTAAATAGCTTTTATTATATTTAGGTATGACCCTTGTATCCCTAATCGCTCCAAGTCTTTTATCATAAAGGGATGTTGAATTTTGTCAAATGCTTTTTCAGCATCTAATGAAATGATCATATGGTTTTTTTCTTTCAGTTTATTTATATGATGGATTACATTGATATATATTCGTATGTTGAACCAGCCCTGCATCTCTGGGATGAAGCCTACTTGATCATAATGAATAATTTTTCTAATGTGTTCTTAGATTCGGTTTGCCATTATTTTGTTGAGGATTTTTGCGTCAATGTTCATCAGTGAGATTGGCCTGTAATTCTCTTTCCTGGTAGAGTCTTTGTGTGGTTTTGGTATCAGAGTAACTGTAGTTTCATAAAAGGACTTTGGTAATGACTCTTCTGTTTCTATATTGTGAAATACATTAAGGAGTATAGGTATTAAGTCTTCTTGGAAGTTCTGGTAGAATGCCACATTGAAGCCATCTGGTCCTGGGCTCTTTTTGGTAGGGAGGTTTTTGATAACAGATTCTAATTCTTCGTGACCAACAGGTCTACTTAGATTGTTCACCTGGTCCTGGTTTAACTTTGGTATATGGTATTTATCTAAAAAAGTGTCCATTTCTTTTACATTTTCCAGTTTTGTGGCATACAGGCTTTTGTAGTAAGATCTAATGATTCTCTGAATTTCCTCTGTGTCTGTGGTTATGTCCCCCTTTTCATTTCTGATCTTATTAATTTGCAAATTCTCTCTCTGCCGTTTAATTAGTTTGGATAGGGGTTTATCAATCTTGTTGATTTTCTCCAGGAACCATCTTTTTGTTTCATTGATTCTTTGGATTATTTTCTGCGTTTCTATTTTGTTGATTTCAGCCCTCAGTTTGATTATTTCCGGTCTTCTACTCCTCCTAGGTGAGTCTGCTTCTTTTTTTTTTCTAGAGCTTTCAGGTGGGCTGTTAAGTCTCCAATGTGTGCTTTCTCTGTTTTCTTTAAGTGTGCACTTAGTGCTATGAAATTTCCTCTTAGCACTGCTTTCATAGTGTCCCATAAGTTTGAATATGTTGTTTCTTTATTTTCATTGAATTCAAGGAAGACTTTAATTTCTCTCTTTATTTCTTCCTTGATCCAGGTGTGGTTCAGTAGTTGACTGTTCAGTTTCCATGAGTTTGTAGGCTTTCTGGGGGTAGCATTGTTGTTGAATTCTAACTTTAATCCATGGTGATTTGAGAAGACACATGTGGTTACTAATATTTGTTTGTAACTGTGGAAGTTTGCTTTGTTACCGAGTAAGTGGTCAATTTTCGAGAAGGTTCCATGAGCTGAAGAGAAGAAGGTATATTCTTTCCTATTTGGGTGGAATATTCTATAGATGTCTGTTAAGTCCAATTGATTCATTACCTCCTTTAATTCTCTAATTTCTCTGTTAGGTTTCTGTCTGATTGACCTGTCCATTGGTGAGAGAGGAGTGTTGAAGTCTCCTACTATTAATGTGTGCGGTTTGATGGCTGTCTTGAGTTTTAGTAATGTTTCTTTTACGTACATGTGTGCTTTTATATTAGGGGCATAGATATTTAGGATTGAGACTTCATCCTGATGAATTGTTCCTGTTATGAGTATAAAATGTCCCTCTCCATCCCTTCTGATTGATTTAAGTTTGAAGTCAACTTTTTTAGAAATTAGTATGGCCACACCTGCTTGTTTCTTAGGTCCAATTGCTTGATAAGCCTTTTCCCATTCCTTTACTCTGAGTAGGTGCCTGTCTTTGTGTTTGATATGTGTTTCTTGTAAACAGCAGAATGTTGGATCCTGTTTTCATATCCAATCTCTTAGCCTTTGCCTTTTTATAGGTAAGTTGAACCCATTGACATTAAGTGATATTAATGACCAGTGGTTGTTAACTCTGGTCACATTTTTAGTAGTAGAGTTTGTGTTTCCCTTCTTTGAGTTGCGCTGGTGAAGGGTCTCTAGATGTCTGAGTTATTGTTGTCATTGTTGGACTCCTTGGTTAGTGATTTTCCTTCTATTACTTTCTGTAAGGCTGGATTTGTGGCTACGTATTGTTTAAATTTGATTTTATCCTGGAAAATTTTTTTTCTCCATTTATAGTGAACGAAAGCTTGGGTGGGTATAGTATTCTGGGCTTGCATCCATGGTCTCTTAGTTTTTGCAGTACATCAATCCAGGACCTTCTGGCTTTCATGGTTTCCATAGAGAAGTCAGGTGTAAGTCTGATAGGTTTGCCTTTATAAGTAACTTGGCCTTTTTCCTTTGCGGCTCTTAATATTCTTTCTTTATTCTGTATGCTTTGTGTTTTGATTATTATATGGCGAGGAGATTTTTTTTTTGTCTAGTCTATTCGGTGTTCTGTATGCTTCTTGAACCTTCACAGGAATACCTTTCTTTAGGTTGGAAAGTTTTCTTCTATAATTTTATTAAATATATTTTCTGGACTGTTGAGTTGCACTTCTTCTCCTTCTTCTACTCCAATTATTTTTAGGTTTGGTCTTTTTATTGTGTCCCATATTTCCTGAATGTTTTGTGATGAGAGTGTGTTGGAGTTGCTGTTTTCTTTGATCAGTGCATTTATTTTCTCTATGTTATCTTCAGCATCTGAGATTCTTTCTCCTATCTCTTGTATTCTGCTGGTTATGCTTGTTTTTGTAGTCTCTATTCGTTTACCTAGATTTTCCATGTCCAGCCGGCCCTCTGTTTGTGTTTTCTTCTTTGCCTCCAACTCAGTTTTCAAGTCTTGAACTGTTTCCATTATCTGTTTGATTGTTTTTCCTTGATTTCCTAGGGTATCATTCACTTATTTATTCAATTCTTCAAACTTTCTGTTATACTTCTCATCCATTTCTATAAGGGCATTTTTTACATGCTGTTTAAGGGCGTCAATCACTTTCATGAAGTCAAATTTTTCTGCTTCTTCTTGACTAAGGTGTTCCTGTCCTCCTGTTGTGAGGTCGCTGGGTTCTGGTGGTTTCATGTTGTTCTTCAGATTGCTGGGTGAATTCTTGCATTGGCGCCTGCCCATCTCTTCCTCCGAATGCTCCCATATGGATCTTCTTTTACAGGATCAGGTCTCCTTGCCCACTGATGTACCTTCCAGGGATGTCACTCCCCAGTGATGGCTCTCCTAGTGCCTAGATCAGATCTCTTTGCTGCTTGGGTCGCTTGTAAACAAAGGGTCTACCTTGCTTGCTGCAGGCAGGCTATTGAGACAAAGGAACTACTACACTCCCGGTTGCACTCCCAATTCGGAATTGGTCCCAGCCCCAGAACAGCCTGAGCTGGGAGATGTTATGTGGCCAAAGAGGGGAGGGAGGGTTCTGGATGCAAGCTGGGTGGGATAGGAAGAGAGATAAGGTATCAGGCAGTATAGCCCCTGCAAGATGACCAAGAAGTGTAGGAGGGATGAGAAACGTCTGAGTTCCCTGTCCTGGGCTGCTGCCACAGTCAGAAACTCACTCACCCCAATGATGTCCCTCCTGGTGCCCAGATCGGGTCTCCGTGCTGCTTGGGTAGCTCGTAAACAAAGGGCCTACCTTGCTTGCTGCAGGCAGGCTATTGAGACAAAGGAACTACCACCCTCCTGGTTGCCCTCCCGATTCGGAGTCAGTCCCAGTGCCCGAACAGGCTGAGCTGGGAGATGTTATGAGGCCAAAGAGGGGAAGTAGGCAGACGGGGGGGGGAGGATTCTGGATTCAAGCTGGGTGGGATAGGAAGAGAGATAAGGTATCAGGCAGTATAGCCCCTGCAAGATGTCCAGGAAGTGTAGGAGGGATGAGAAAATCTGAGTTTCCTGTCCTGGGCTGCTGCTGCAGTCAGAAACTCACTCACCCCAATGATGTCTCTCCTGGTGCCCAGATCGGGTCTCCGTGCTGCTTGGGTAGCTTGTAAACAAAGGGCCTACCTTGCTTGCTGCAGGCAGGCTATTGAGACAAAGGAACTACCACCCTCCCGGTTGACCTCCCGATGTGCAACGGTCCCAGCACCGAACAGGCTGAGCTGGGAGATATTATGTGGCCAAAGAGGGGAGGGAGGGTTCTGGATGCAAGCTGGGTGGGATAGGAAGTGAGAGGAGGTATCGGGCAGTATAGCCCCTGCAGGATGGACCAGGAAGTGTAGGAGGGATGAGAAACGTCTGAGTTCCCTGTCCCGGGCTGCTGCCATGATCAGAAACTCATTCACCCCAATGATGTCTCTCCTGGTGCCCAGATCGGGTCTCCGTGCTGCTTGGGTAGCTCATAAACAAAGAGCCTGCCTTGCTTGCTGCAGGCAGGCTATTGAGACAAAGGAACTACCACCCTCCAGGTTGCCCTCCCGATTTGGATTCAGTCCCAGTGCCGAACAGGCTGAGCTGGGAGATGTTATGAGGCCAAAGAGGGGAAGGAGGCAGCAGTATAAATTATTTTAATTAATTATTTGAAAATGTTGTGCATGCCTTCCATGTGTATTGATCATTCTCTATTTCCTAGCAGGAAATGAAATAGAAAAACTTTAAATGTGTGTGGAAAATAGTGACTATGAAAACATGGATATTTCAAGTACAAGCACTGTACTAAGAGTAAGCATTTATAAAGTTTCTATTTTATAGCAAACCTTGTTTTTACTTTATCTCTTCTCATACTATCTGTTTCAAAATGTGTTCTTAGAACATGGAGACTTTTATGCATGTACAATACTCTAAAAGCAGAGGCATGTTTACATATGGAAAGAATTATAGAAAGTTAGAGAAATTGATGCCATAAATCAACAGACAAATAAGTTTTAGAAATAAGAAATATTTTCTGCTATAAAGAGGTGAAAGCATATGATCAAAATTTAAAGTATAGTGGTGAAAGAAGTCAAAGGACAAGCCTGATATTTGTGATTTCTGTAACATAAAGCATGTCTATTATAAGTCAGGTGTAGAGGGAAATATAAAGTAACAGGAAAACAAAATATATTTGAAGTATATTTTATAGAGCTCATTCTAAATCTTCAACAATAAAACCAGTTAGTAATGTCAAGGTCCCCTTAAATTGAGTATAATACATAGTAGATGAGTGACACATTAGGTTAGTTTATTTGTTAGCATTTTGTGATTTCAAAGTACTCAAAGACATAGGAAGGGTAATATATTCTATGGTACTGGCATAAAAGGCAATAAATTATTCAGTAACTAAAAATTGCACAATCTCAAGTCACCATGAATGTAAGGCAAGATTGATAAAATACAGTAGAGCTTTTCCTCTACTTCCTCTTTAAGATACTATTAATTACTATGCAAACTACTATATATTAAATATGAACAAAAAAAACAGAGAAAGAAAAAGTTAAAGTCTAACTGTCATGAGGATTCAAGTAGGTTTTCCCTGAAAGTGAAATTTAAAACTAGTCTTTGATTATTGAAAATGGTCTCCTCAATACAAGAAAGCCACAGGGACCTAAAACACAGTAAAGCTTATTTAGCATATTCACCATACTGAAATTGAGGCCGGAACTCGTTTTTATTTGTTTGCTTGTTTGTTTGTTTTAATTAATTTACTTCCATTAAAATATTTTTCATACAATATATTTTGATTATGGTTTTCCTTCTTCCTGTCACTTCCAAATCCATATACTTTCTGTCTTTCTTAGAAAACAAACAGGCATAATAAAATAAAATGCAGTAAGACAAAGCAAATCAAGTCATAATAGGACAAAACAAAGAAGAAAATGAGACAATGAAAAGCAACACAAAAAATGCATATGCACACACACAAACATTTGCACCCACAGAATCCCATAAAAAAGAAAGCTGGAAGTTTGTTACACATTTCAGGAATACAGCATAATGTATATACATATATGTGTATGTACACTATTAATATAACAGCTAACAAAGTGACTTCTGGTTCTGCTCTTTACTCCTTGAATAACTTAATTGGCACATGGTCAAATGGAATAAAAGAACAACACCAATTTTTATGGGTATATAAAAGAATGAGAGGATCTGACATGGCTGCTTGAATTAACACAGAATCTTCTGATAAACTATAAGAATAATTAGAAAATGTCAGAGTTCAGTTTAGAAAAATACAACCTAAACTGCTTATTTTAATGACTTTTTGTTATTTAATGTTTCAATGTTTGTTCCTTAAAGAAAGAGACCTATTGTTTTAGGTATTTTGGTTTCTAGTTGGTGGAACTAATTGGAAGAGATTAGTAGGTATGGCCTTGTCAGAGGAAATAGATCACTGAAAGATAACTTTGAGGTTAATAAAAATGGCTTCCATAGGCCAATGAGGCATGGCACTGTGAGAAGTTATGGCCTTGCTAGAATAAGTGGGGTTTAGGCTTGTTGGAGGAGGTGTGGCTTTCTTTAAGGATGTGTTACTGGGTGTAAACTTTGTTTTTTCAGATGCTCAAGCCAAGCCAGTGTCTCACTCTCTTCCTGCTGTCTGGTGATCTGACTTTACAACTCTCAGGTATCTCTCTGGCACCACGCCATCATGCTTCCTGCTAAAATGACAATGGGTGAAGCCTCTGAACTATAAGCCAGTCCCAATTAAATGCTTTGTTTTATGAAAGTTACCTTGGTGATGGTGTCTCTTCAAAGCAATAGAAAACTGTTTAACACAGTAAATAAATATATGTCCAAAATATCTGCCTGACATTATTTCTAAACATACATACAAATATGTATATATTATAGCACACAAACTAGTTTTGTCCAAATAAATATTGAATTATTAAATTTATAATAGTTTAAATATTTGCATATAAGTATTAATTTTTTTGTTATCTGAAACAATGTAAAGGCTAATCATTGTTAATTAATTTAATGCTATAAACTTGAAAGACATATTATGGTAAAACATGCTCATTCTTGTTTTACTATGTATACATAGAAATTTCTTGTGTGTATCTCCAAAGACAAACATGAGACAACAATTGAACAAAAACATCTTTGAAATGATCTCCCATCAAAGAACTACTTATCCAGATAGAAGAAGCAAAACTTGAGAACAAGTTTTCTTAGGTCCATATAATCATTTACAAATAAATAATAGAATAAACAGAACTACAGTTATAAATGCAAATAAGGTCTTCTATTAAAGATGCTTTAGAAAGCTGCCCAGCTCTAATTTCATTCTTTTTTTTTTTTTTTTGGTCTTTTCGAGACAGGGTTTCTCTGTGGCTTTGGAGCCTGTCCTGGTACTAGCTCTTGTAGACCAAGCTGGTCTCAAACTCACAGAGATCTGCCTTCCTCTGCCTCCTGAGTTGCCTTCATAAGATAGACATTCTACTGTACACAGGGAATACTTTTTTATTATTTATTTATTTATTTTGTTGAAAAAAATTTCCGCCTCCACCCCGCGTCCCATTTCTCTCCCCCTCCTCCTACTCCTCTCCTCCTCCCCACACTCCTCTCCCCCTCTTCCCAATCCTCTCTCCCTCCCCCCACTCCATTTCCCCTGCCTCTCAAGTCTGAAGAGCAGTCCTGATTCCCTGCCCTGTGGGAATTCCAAGGTCCTCCCCCCTCCATCCAGGTCCAGGAAGGTGAGCATCCAAACAGGTTAGGCTCCCACAAAGCCAGTTCATGTATTAGGATCGAAACCTAGTGCCATTGTCCTTGGCTTCTCATCAGCCTTCATTGTCCACCATGTTCAGAGAGTCCGGGTTCATCCCATGCTTATTCAGTCCCAGTCTAGCTGGCCTTGGTGAGCTCCCAATAGATCAGCCCCACTGTCACAGTGTGGGTGCACCCCTCATGGTCCTGAATTCCTTGCTCATGTTCTCCTTCCTTCTGTTCCTCATTTAGACCTTGGGAGCTCAGTCCTGTGCTCCAATGTGGGTCTCTGTCTCTATCTCCATCCATCGTCAGCTGAAGGTTGATATCCAGGTGGATGACTATATGTTTTTCTTTGGGTTCACCTTCTTATTTAGATTCTCTAGGATAACAAATTATAGGCTCAATGTTCTTTATTTATTGCTAGAAACCAATTATAAGTGAGTACATCCCATGTTCATCTTTTTGGGTCTGGGTTATCTTACTCAGGATAGTGTTTTCTATTTCCATACATTTGCATGCAAAATTCACGATGTCATTGTTTTTTACCACTGAGGAGTACTCTAATATGTATATATTCCACACTTTCTTCATCCATTCTTCCATTGACGGGCATCTAGGTTGTTTCCAGGTTCTGGCTATTACAAATAATGCTGCTATGAACATAGTTGAACAAATGCTTTTGTCATATGGTAGGGCATCTCTTGGGTATATTCCCAAGAGTGGTAACAGACATCTATAGAACATTTCACCCAAATAGGAAAGAATATACCTTCTTCTCTGCAGCTCATGGAACCTTCTTGAAAATTGACCACATACTCTGTAACAAAGCAAACTTCCACAGTTACCAAATAATATTAGTAACCACCTGTGTCTTATTAGATCACCATGGAATAAAGCTAGAATTTAACAATGCTACCCCCAGAAAGCCTACAGACTCATGGAAACTGGACAGTCAACTATTGAACCACACCTGGATCAAGGAAGAAATAAAGAAAGGAATTAAAGTCTTTCTTGAATTCAATGAAAATAAAGAAACAACATACTCAAACCTATGGGACACTATGAAAGCAGTGCTAAGAGGAAAGTTCATAGCACTAAGTGCCCACTTAAAGAAAACAGAAAAAGCACACATTGGAGACTTAACAGCCCACCTGAAAGCTCTAGAAAAAAAAAGAAGCAGACTCACCTAGGAGGAGTAGAAGACTAGAAATAATCAAACTAAAGGCTGAAATCAACAAAATAGAAACACAGAAAACAATCCAAAGAATCAATGAAACAAAAAGATGGTTCTTGGAGAAAATCAACAAGATTGATAAACCCGTATCCAAACTAATCAAACGGAGGGGAGAGAATATGAAAATTAACAAGATCAGAAATGAAATGGGGGACATAACCACAGACCCAGGAAATTCAGAGAATCATTAGATCTTACTACAAAAGCCTGTATGTCACAAAACTGGAAAATGTAAAAGAAATGGACACTTTTTTAGATAAGTACCATATACCAAAGTTAGGCCAGGACCAGGTGAGCAATCTAAATAGACCTGTTAGTCGCGAAGAATTAGAAGTTCTTATAAAATACCTCCCTACCAAAAAAAGCCCAGGTCCAGACGGTTTCAATGCAGAATTCTACCAGAACATCCAAGAAGACCTAATACCTATACTCTTCAATGTATTTCACAATATAGAAACAGAAAAGTCAATGCCACCAAATTCCTTCTATGAAGCTACAGTTACCCTGATACCAAAACCACACAAAGACTCAACCAAGAAAGAGAATTGCAGGCCAATCTCACTCATGAACATCGATGCGAAAATCCTCAATAAAATACTGGCAAACCGAATCCAAGAACACATTAGAAAAATTATCCATTATGATAAAGTAGGCTTCATCTCAGGGATGCAGGGCTGGTTCAACATACGAAAATCTATCAATGTAATCATCATATAAATAATCTGAAAGAAAAAAAACATATGATTATTTCATTAGATGCTGAAAAACATTTGACAAAATTCAACATCCCTTTATGATAAAAGTCTTAGAGAGATTAGGGATAAAAGGGTCATACCAACTATAATAAAAGCTATTTACAGCAAGCTGACAGCTAACATCAAATTAAACGGAGAGAAACTCAAAGCCATCCAACTGAAATCACGAACACAACAAGGCTGTTCACTCTCTCCATACCTCTTCAATATAGTGCTTGAAGTTCTAGCAATAGCAATAAGACAACATGAGGGGATCAAAGGGATTCGAATTGGAAAGGAAGAAGTTAAACTTTCATTATTTGCAGATGATATGATAGTGTACATAAGCGACCCCAAAAACTCCACCAAAGAACTCCTACAGCTGATAAATACCTTTAGTAGCGTGGCAGGATACAAGATCAATTCCAAAAAATCAGTTGCCCTCCTATACACAAAGGATAAGGAAGCAGAGAAGGAAATCAGAGAAGCATCACCTTTCACGATAGCCACAAATAGCATAAAATATCTTGGGGTAACTCTAACCAAGGAAGTGAAGGATCTACTTTGTCTTCTTTTCTGTCCAAATCATTAAAAGACACAGAGACATACTGAAGGAAAAGTATTCTTTCATTCAGAAATGAAACTCACTTGCAAGTATTAATAATGAACAATAATGCTTATCATGTGACATAATTGTAGCTAGTTTCTGTTGATAAAGTCATAATTAAAAAAAAAACATGTTGATATATGTAGTCTCATTTGGTTTCCAAATAAATGTGTAAGAAAATAGTAATTTCTTTTTAAATAAGAGTCAATATGCCTGTCTCTATTGCTGAAAGTTCTTTTTTCTGCAAAAACTTGAGCTACTATGTAATATAATGAGGGCCCGAGGAACACAGCTATAGTTCTTTATATTAGGGGATAAAAGCATACTTCCAAGATCTATTAAATTTCTAAATACTGCCTTTACTTATAGAATCTTCCATTTAGTAAACTAATAGGTCATTTCTAATCTGAACCCAACTACCCTCTAAGGCAAAAAAATAAATAAGTAGTTCTTTAATTTACAATCAAAGCACATTATAGAGAATTTTTGACTGAGACTCCAACATATTAACAATAAATACTATTTATGTGAGAACACTTTCTTTGGAGTTTCCATACAAGAAAACTCTTTTGTTCAAGATAAAGGTGGTACCTGATGAAGGGACCTTTGAAAACTCAAGAGCTTGTTTGCCTCCTATTTTATATTCATCTCATAAAGTCATGTCAGTTTTTGTAGTGCTGCTATCAAGTAAAGTAGTCAAAGACTGTGTTTTACAATAAATTATTTTCAAGTCCTTTTTGATATCCTTACTTTTGCATCTAGCACTGAAACCTGAAATGGCAAAACTAGAATAAATCTCTCTGAGAAATGTTTCTCATTGCACACCTACACCTTTTCTGACATACAGACACTCAGGTTGCAATTAAAGAATTGTCCTCAGTTTAACAATTCTAAATTTACACTAGCAGTGGGTAGAGAGAGTCGACTGAATATGATATTTAAGTTTCTCACATACTTTTAAGCCTTTGTACATGTGAAGGCAATTTTAAACTAGAAAATGCTATTTATTTCTCAATCTTGTATTTTTTAGTATAAGAAAAAAGTAAAGGGGCGGGGGAGAGGAGTATGGGGAGGAAAGAGCAGTTGGAGGAGGGGGAGGGAAATGGGAGGTGGGGAGGAGAATGATTTTTTTCAATAAAAATAAATTAATTAATTAAAAAAAAAAACAAAAAACAAAAAAGTAAAAATGATCATGAATATGTTCCCAAGTGCAGTTTACAGAAACTTACATATAAACAAAGTAGACACTCAGAACTTTTAATAATACTACAAATGCATTCACACCCTCTAAAATTAAAGGAAGAAAAATTAAGGATTGTTAAAATTGCCTATCAAAATTGCAAATAAATGATCACTTTATTCTCATTCACTGTGCTCAAGGTGATTTTGTCTCTTAAGAAGTTAAAGAGATGAAACAAGATGGAGGCTAATCATTTTTTCTGTATTCACAGCCAATTAGAACATCTGGAAGTGAATTGAAATAAATTAAACATCTTTGGTAATTACCACACTATGACCCAACCTCTGCTTTCACAATGATTCTATAGAAGTTTGAAAATAAGTTGTAAATTAGACAGTGATAGCATTTTCAAGATAAATCCTTCTGTCTTTTGTTTTGAAGATTTTCCTTCTGTGTGCATCACTGTTGCAACTGGATATGTTGGTGAGCCAAAGAACAGAAAGTAAACTCAAATGTGCGTTTATTGGCATCACTTAAAAAGAGAACATGTTTTCTTCTTTAAAACAACACGTATGCTAAGACTCTGAATAAATTATTACAAACTTAAATATGTTTATAAAATGATACCTTACCATATATGCCATCCATGATTCTGCTTCAATAGGAGCAGTTGAGCCTTTCACAAGCCTACATTTCTACCAGAGACTGAAAAAATTCAAATAGTTCCTACTTATTTAACTGCTTCCTCTAGTGTGGGTAAATCTCAGATCATCTGCTTTTAAAACTATGCTTCTCTTTTTTATTAATTAAGATTTTTTTGTAATACAATCTTCTCTCATTTTACATAACCATCCCTGTTCCCACTCCCTCCCCTCCTCCCACTTTCTGCATTTTTCCCTCACCCCACCTCCCCATCCACTCCTTAGAAAGGGTAAGACTTTCCATGGGGAGTCAACAACTTTACTTCGAGGCAAGGCCAAGGCCCTGCTCCTTGTATCTTGGCTGAGCAAGGTATCTCTCCAAACAGAATATGCATCTAGAGGCCACTCTCAGTGGCCTCAGAGACTGTCTAATTCTCACAACTGCCCCCCACATTCAGTGGTCCTAATTCGTTCCTATGCAGGTTCACCCGCTATCAGTCCAGCGTCAGTGAGCTTTCACCAGCTCAGTTCAGCTGTTTCTGTGGATATCACCATCATTTTCTTAATCCCTTTGCTCATATTATTGCCCTTCCGTCCCTTAGGCTGGTCTCCCCTAGTGCTTCACTGTAGGTAGATACTGTTTCTGCTTTCATCAGTTGCTCGTTGAAGGTTTTATGATGACAATCATCAGATATCAGTCTGATTACAGGAGAAGGCCTATTTAGTGTCTTCTCCAATGTTGCTAAGTCTTAGCTTGGGTCATTCCTTGGGATTCCTGGGGTTTTCCCTAGTGCTATGTTTCCTGATAGCCTTTTAATGGCTCCTTCAATCAAGATATCTCTTTTCTTTCTAGCCCATTTCCTCATATTCTCCTCTGCCCTATCCGTGAACACACTGGGATCTCGCCTGATCTAGAAAGCTAAGCAGGGTTAGAGTTGGGTAGTACTTGGATGGGAAAACTATGCTTCTCTTGTTGACCAAGAGCTAGGTGGCTTGGAGGGGAATTGCATCTTAAATTTGGTATACTATTTCATCATAATTTCAACATATTGACAATTTGCATGACATTTCTTTTTAATGGTTTCATAACTATCCATAATTTTCTATTTTAAACATGATCATGTTTTTTCTATTAATACTCAAAATCAAAGGATCTGACAGTATTAAATATGCACTCAATACAATTGAAAATTATATTGAACAAATTAGTATGCTGTTTAATTTATATAAAAAAGTTAATTTTCTAACATGATCACTAACATATGCTAACCAAATTATTAACATAAAATAGATTTATAAAAGAAATTCTGCAAAGGGAAAGTAATTTCTTTTTTTTTTTTTTTGTTTTTTTGAGACAAGGTTTCTCTGTTTCTCTGTGGTTTTGGAGCCTGTCCTGGAACTAGCTCTGTAGACCAGGCTGGTCTCGAACTCACAGAGATCCGCCTGCCTCTGCCTCCTGAGTGCTGGGATTAAAGGCGTGCACCACCACCGCCCGGCCGGGAAAGTAATTTCTTATAAATTCAAAATGTTAAATCTTTTTCAATCATGCATTTAAATTATTCAAAGTTGAATGTCTATCAGATATGGATGTAAGTTAAATACAACATTCTACCTGGACTATAAAAAATAGGTAGTTTAATTTTTTTTATAGGCTTTAGCACCATTTCCCTTCAAAATAATCTTTTCCATTTGTATCTTTTAAGATTTTGCCCTCATCTTCTATTGTTTCATTTTTTCATGAACATTTATTATTTATTTTATTTAAATAGGCATTAAAATTATGTTAGAGGCAATTTCTTTGCAGATTTTTTTGTTTCTATTTTAAAACATAACTGATCTGCAAGTTTTCTATCCACTGGTTTTCTTTCACCAGGCAGGATAGTAATATGCAACTCTTTATTTATTTATTTAATTTTTTGTATTGACTTTTATTGAGCTCTACATTTTTCTCTGCTCCCTTCCCTGCCTCCCTCCTTCTTCCTTCAAATCCCCCCCAAGGACCCATGCTCCTAATTTATTCAAGAGATCTTGTCTTTTTCTACTTCCCATGTATATTAGATCTATATAAGTCTCTCTTAGTTTCCTCATTGTTGTCTAAGTTATCTAGGATTATGTTTTGTAGGCTATTTCCCTTTGCTTTATGTTTAAAAACCACCTATGAGTGATTTTATGTGATAATTGTCTTTCTTTGTCTGGGTTACCTCACTCAAAATAATGTTTTCTAGTTCTATCTATTTTCATGCAAAATTCAAGATTTCATTATTTTTTTCTGCTTTGTAGTACTCCATTGTGTAAATGTACCACATTTTCCTTATTCATTTTTCAATCAAGGGGCATTTAGGTTGTTTCCAGGTTCTGGCTATGACAAACAATGCTGCTATGAACACAGATGAGCACATGTCCTTGTGGCACAATTCAGCATCCTTTAGATATATACCCCAAAATGGTATTACTGGAAAAGAAACTTTTACACCAAACCAGCCACAAAAACTTGAACTTCAAAGCTGTCCTGTCTGCAAGATGTGCTGGGGCAGAACAGAACCTGTGGGAGTGGTCAGCCAATGTCTGGTTTAACTTGAGCATACTTCATTATAGGGAGCCAATGCCCAACACTGCCTGAATGACCAAGAACAGCAGACTAGATAGCTTTAGCACTGAGGGGTGTACTAAACATGACTGGGAAAAATCAAAAGAATGATTTTAATGATATTCTGTTATACTCATAGATTGGTGCCTTGTACATTCCTCATCAAAGAGGCCTCCATGGTCGGGAAATGGGAACAGGAACAGAGACCTTCAGCCAAGCATAATGTCAAGAGAGTCTAAACTGGAGGTCTCCATAGAGACCCTCATCTCAAAAGCTTGGAGAATTCTGAAACATGAGGGCCTGCTTTGTTGGGGTTTTTGTCCTGCCCAGTTCCCACAGAGAGTAAGTCCCAAAGAAAATCACACAGAGAGTCTATATTAGGTTATAAACTGTTTTGCCCATTATCTCAGGCTTTGTATTAGCTCTTATAACATATATTAACCCATTATTCTTATTTATGTTAGCCATATGACTTCATACCTTTTTCAGCAGGGCAGGTCACATACTGCTTCCTCTGTGGTCTGGACAGAACTGCAGGAAGAGCTTCCTTCTTCCCAGAATACTCCTGTTCTCCTTGCCCTGCCTCTACTTCCTGTCTGCTTTTCCCGCCTATACTTCATGCCTGGTTACTGACCAATCAGCATTTATTTAGAACATAATCGACAGAATACAGAATTGTACCACACCACTTTCCCCTCTTTATTTTTTTAATCAAAGGAAAATATCCATAGTCAATTTTTGGAGAATGTGGGTGTAATTTTCCAAGCTACTTCCTGCTTGTTGGGGGCACTGATTATCTTATGAGGACCTAAAGAAAATTTAGAATTATGATCAAGTCCTGACTGGAGTATCCTCTGAGTCTTGATCATCTCAGGCAGCAGTCTTGAACCTGTTCTGGATGTAGAACTCAGACATCTGGGCCATCTGTTCCTACCAGAGATTTCTCAGGTAGACTTCTTTGATTAAAACTGACTTTTTTTTAACTCAGAATGAATCCACAGCCTCCCATTTCCTGTGGAAACAAAAGTAAAATCTCTTCTCCAAAGTAACATACCTTTTGATTTCAATTTTGAAGTCAAGGTATTTTCAAAATACCCATCTTGGATTAATTCAACAGCATTTATAAGCAAATACCTTTTGGCAGCTGTTGCTCCTTCCTTAGCATTCAAATAATTCAAGGAGAACATAATAATACACAGTATCAAGATTCTCTGTGTGTTTTCTATCTTTGTGTGGCTTTATTTTAACCTCTACTTCTTTTATTTTTACTTTTACTTTTTGAGACAGGTTCTCTGTATATCTTTGGTTGTCCTGAAACTCCCTTTGTAGACCAGGCTGTCTTTGTACTCACAGAGATCCAGCTGCCTCTGCCTCCCAAGTGCTGGGATTAAAGGTGTGTGCCACCACACCTTGAACTCACAGAGGTCCATCTACCTCTGCCTCCCAAGTGTTGGGATGAAAGGTGTGTAATAATACACCCAACTACTCTGTTTTTCTCTTTTTTATTTTAAGGACTTTAAGCTTTTTTGTTACTCTCCCAAGCTTGCAAATATTTTCTAACACACAGTAAACCATTTAGAGGTTTATTTTTGAATCTATCTTTACTGTATACCTCCTTTTTCTGACTACATGAGTCTTTAATTTACCAAGAAATATGGGTAGGATTAAAGCCGTGGATTTGATGGCTGAATCCAGCCCATTCCTTAGTTTTCTGCGATTCCAGCCTTATGACAGAGGTATCGGCTGTAGCCATGTTTATTACCACAACTCTATGGCATTTCCAGATTCCTGCCTGCAATCAAGCTGCAGCAGTGTGTTCACAAACCACACTCAAATGCTCCAGAGTCAGAGCTTGAGTTAGAGTTTTCCCTGGCAGTATGGCCCAGAAAGCCGGCATTTTAAACATCATGGACTTTTTCCTGCTATGGGTGAAAACCAAAAAGCATGTGGTTAGCTTCTCATCAACACTATGCAAGTGTTTCATGGCAGGACCTCTTAAAGGAGCTGCAAGGTTTTGCAGCTAATGCTGAGCCAGGAAGCCTCTCTTAAATGAAAGTGCTTGCCTCTAGCAAGCAGAGCAGACCTGAGAAATTGCTTCTACCAAGAAGCCATCCTTTATTCTTTTCTGTCTAGAATTACTTCCCAAGCTCTGTCAGGGTTTATGTGGATATAGTTGTCCACGTAGATGCCATTCGGTAACATGAGGAGCCTGCTTTGTTGGGATTTCTGTCCTGCCCAGTTCCCACAGCAGGTAAGTCCCAAAGACACAGAGAGTCTTTGGTTATAAACTGATTGACCCATTAGCTCATGCTTTATATTAGCTCTTATAATGTATTTTAACCCATTATTTTTATCTATGTTAGCCACATGGCTCAGTACCTTTTTCAGTGGGGTAGATCACATCCTGCTACTTTTGTGGTCTGGGCAGGACTGCAGGAAGAACTTCCTTCTTTCCAGAACATTCCTGTTCTCCTTGCTCCACCTCTACTTCCTGTCTGATTGTCCCACCTATATTTCATGCCTGGCTACTGACCAAGCAGCATTTATTTAAAACATAATTGACAGAAAACAGAATTGTACCACACCAGAATTCCATGGAAGAGGGGGTAAAATTATAATAGTCAGAGGGGATAGAGGATGCCAGGAGAACATAAAGAACTGATTCAACTAATAGGACTCATATGGGCTCATACACACTTTAGTAGCAAGCATGGGTCTACACCAGGTCTGCTGCATATATGTTGTGGCTGTTGGCTTGGTATTTTTGTTGGGCTCCTGTCAGTAGGAAAGAGTCATTTGGCCTGTTCTTGAGACTCTTTATATAGAGCTGTCTTGTCTATCCTTGATACGAGGCCTTTTGCCTTGTCTTTTTGTATCTTGCTTTGTCCTATTTTGTTGTTGCCTCTTGGATGTCTGCTACTTTATGAAAAGAAATGGAGAGGGAATGTATCTTTGAGAGAAGGTTGTGAGGGAGCTGGGAAGAGTTGAACAAGGGGAATCTGTGACTAGGATATGTTAAGACCTATTTTCAGTTTTAACAAAGCCAACAAACAAACAAATGAACAAAAAGAACAAACAAAAAACAGTACAGGAAATGTGTAGCTGTGATCACAAAGGAAAGCAATTGAAGAGACCATAATTTATCTCCATTATTTACTTTCCCTAATTCACTAAGACCAAAAGCATCTTACATTTCTGCCATGCATATGCACAATTGTGACTTTTTAAAAATTCACTACAGGAAAAGTTGACCTTTAATACTAACAGTAAATTTATCCTCATAAAATATTCAAAACCTCCAGTTTACCCTAGAAGTTTTTATTACAATATTATATAATTTTGATACTGGAAATATGATGGATTATTCTATAACAATATGGAAAATTAATAATTTTCAAATATATACATTTGAAGCTAAGCAAATAACATGAGTAATTAACACTTTACTCTGCTGTTTATTTAGAAAGAAATGAATATTTGCATATCAGAACTGTTGCAGCAACATCTATTTCTGAATATTTCTCTTTTTTTCCCTTGTCAGATGGATCCCACTGTTAATGTTTGAATTTAGGACAGATTAAAAGCCTATCTCCCCTTCCCATCTGACTGCAATCTTTCCAGGAGGGAAGACAATTCTATATCAAAAACAGTGAGGCATCTTACTCTCTGTCTTTCAAAAAACACCAGGTTAGGAGAACAGGGAACAGTTAGGTAGAAACAAATTAGTCCAAGAGACTGATGTATTTTATAAATTCTTAAATCAAGAGTAGAGTTTGTTTTTCACTGAACATATGGAACACATGCAAAGCTTTCTCTACGCTTTTTGAAATCTGTTATCTTTGCCACTATACTGCCAGATAAATATTTGTAAATAGTGCATTTTGCTACACAAATTTTTTCCTCATAAGCATAAGAAATTCAAATTAAGGACTATTGAAAATAAAAGCACATTTTAAATTTGGAGAATGTAATTAAAATATCAGATTAAATTATGAGCTCTTCAATGACAGCTAAATAATATTTAGTACAACTGAAATCAATCATGAAAATACCCTTCCAAAAAGGTTCAAGGTCATAAAACTTCACTGAGCCTCAGTACAGAATTTAAAGTAGCATCTTTTCCTAAATTATGAAATGCATCATGTTCACCATTCCTCAAGTGATTGTATTATTGTATTAATATTGCTCAGAAATGCTTGATTTGTTCTACTGGTTACTGTAAGTCCCCAATGAAACTCAAGATCCTGAACTCTTCTTAATTGCATCTTAAATAAGCAACTTTAAATGAGAAAAGTAGTAAAGGTTATTTATTTTACTCTCCTTTTGATTTAGTTATCATTTCAGTCCTGGTGAGAGAAATAACTGATTCATTTGTTTTAATTTACTTGCATGATCATAGTAAAGCACACACACACACATACAGGAAGAGAGACAGAGAAGAGAGAGGGGAGGGAGAACATACTGTAGAATGACAAGGAGTCAATTTTTTCAAGGTTCCACATTGGTGTCTTGATACTATTTGGCAATATGCTCAATTTGAATGTTAATTATATGACTGAGATGTGTTTTAAATTATATTTGTTTGTTGTCAAATTACTGGAAATTTGCTTGTTAGCAGTTGGGTAGAGGAAAACATTTTTTCAGGTGCAATAAGAAATAATGCTTCACAATCAGTGAAAAGAAATATTTTATTGTATATCCTACTTCTCCAAATCATATTAAAAGACAATATGCAAACTAACATGATGCTTCATAAATGGCAAACAGGTTCAACAAATAGCTTACATTACAAGTTAAAAATATAAATCCACACACCTATGCATTCCTAATAATTTATAATGAGGCCAGAAATACACACTGTAAAAAAGCAACCATCTACAGCAAATGATGCTAGTTGAACTTGATGACTGTATGTAGAACATACAAACATGAAAAATAGATCTATCATGATACACAAAACTCAAGACCAAGTGAACCAAAACTTCAACTCAAAACCAGACACACTAAATCTGACAGAAAAAAAAAAAAACTGAGGAACAGCCGTGAGTGCATCAGCACAGAAGATATCTTCCTGAACAGAACATTGATAGTGCAGGCACTAACATCAACAATTAATAAATGAGAGTTCATGAAACTAAAAATCTTCTGCATGCGAAAGAATACCATTATTTGTGCAAAACACCAAAATACAGAATGGTAAAAGGGTTTTACTGAATTTAAATTTACTGAATTTTAAAAAATGAGGTATATATCTAAATAAATAATTCTTAAAAGAGAAAGCTCAAATGACTAAGAAACATTTAAGAATTGTTCAAAATTATCAATCATCAGGAAAATGTAAATAAAAACTTTCTGATGATTTCATTTTACAGCTGTAAGAATGACTAAGAACAATAAAAACAAATGATATGTTTTTTTGTTTTATTTTGTCCTATCACATGTGCTTGCTTTTATCATATATATATGATATATATATATATATATATATATATATATATATATATATATATATAAAATTTTATTTTTTTCTCTTAAATGACTGTTTTCTATTGAGAGAAAGAAAGGGAATGGATCCAGATGTGAGAGGAGGTGGGACAGAACTGGAAGGAGAAGAAAGAGGACAAATCATAAACAGGATATATTGCTTAACAAACTATTTTTGATAAAAAGAAAATTATAAAAAATATGGTATCATTTTTTTGTTCTGTAAGCATTTCAAACAAGATCAGATTCTATTTATAGTGTGTAAAATCAGATTTGGTCTGTGGATAATACGTTGTATATAATAAACAAATGTATGATGTTTTATTTCATGAATTAGTGAATCATTCACAATAATATGAATTTAAAATATGATAGAAAAGTACAAAAAACATGGAAAAACATTTATACTTGCATTTTTTATTAAGATAGGCTGAAATTTTCTTCTTTGCAACATAGTTCTGCAAGTCATGCATGTCTTGAGGCTAAAATTAATTGGTTTTAAATTTGAATGTGTAATTTCTATTATGAATCTAATAGCTAGTAAGTCCTCTTGCTGTTCAGAGTGTTTTTATGAGCAACACTAGAATCAACTGAGAATTCCTTAGAGATTTTAGAATCTCCAATCCTGTCCAGAACTGATAGAATCACAATATGTCTCAAATGAATGTTTTCCCTTAAAATGCAATAGAAAGAAGGAAGAGGCTTTAAACCTAGTGGTGCTTCTTTGAATTTTCTAAACCTCTCTTTCTATAAAGTAAGAATACTTCTCACAGGTCATTATATGTATTAACATACACAAAGATCATTAATGATACGTCAGAGGTCATTAATTGGGTGAAATTAGCCTGCATGTGAAAATATCAAACTTATGATAGTGTATTTTATTAATGCATTCACAAGTGAAGTAAATCAGACAGAAATGGATAAAAGATAAGTAATTATGTATGTCCTTAGAAAATCAACTCAAAGAAGGAGACTGTTGTAGAGTGATTTTCTCTGCTTTGAAAAAATCCTTCCTGGATTGCGCCTCAGGAAGCAAACAAAATGTCTGTTTCTGGAATTTCATAAAACTTTCATGATTCATAAGACCTTTGCCCAATGTTATGTAAAGAATAACTATTGCTAAGGAGAAGATATTCTCCAACCTGATTAGCTTGCCTGCAAATTATACAAGGAGTTTGACAAAAGAAGCTTTAGTGACTCTTAACCCATGCTGGGATGGTCTTTACACCAATACAGCTCTAATAATTCCAATAAATTCACTGATTACCTCAGCTGGAAATTGTGAAATTGTTATGCTTGTCTATTCTCAATATCTTATCTGGGTTCGATAAATGCTTGTTCATATCTCTCCAGAAAATTTCACATAATAAGGAAAAGTGAGGAAATGAATTATAAGAATAAAGAAACTATCAATGTGCATAAGGGACACTTTGCTAGCATAAAACGATCCTTTGACCACAAAACTTAGCAATGATAATAAATTTGATACACTATACGATATTGTGGACTCAAAGTTTTTTTGTGTGTATGTTAATAAATTTTTTTATTGAATGAGAAAAAAAATTTCCGCTTCCTCCCAGCCTACCATTTCCCTCTCCCTCCTCCCACTCCTCTCCCTCTCCCCCCACTCCTCTCCCCCTACCTCTCCAGTCTGAAGAGCAGTCAGGGTTCTCTGCCCTGTGGAAAGTCCAAAGTCCTCCCCCCTCCATCCTGGTCTTGTTGCTCTTGTTGAAGAGGCTTTCTTTCTTCCATTGTATACTTTTAGCTCCTTTATTGAAAATGAGGTGTTCATAGGTTTGTGGGTTAAAATCCGGGTCTTCTATACGATTCCATTGGTCGACTTCTCTGTTTTTATGCCAATACCACACTGTTTTCATTACTGTAGCTCTGTAATAGAGTTTGAAGTCAGGGATGGTAGTGCCTCCAGAAGATCCTTTATTGTATAAGATTGTTTTGGCTATCCTGAGTTTTTTGTTTTTCCATATAAAGTTGATAATTGTCCTCTCAAGATCTGTGAAGAATTTTGATGGGAACTTGATGGGGATTGCATTGAATCTATAAATTGCCTTTGGTAGAATTGCCATTTTTACTATGTTGATCCTCCCAATCCAAGAGCAAGGGAGGTCCTTCCATTTTCTGGTATCCTCTTCAATTTCTTTCTTCAATGCCTTAAAGTTCTTGTCAAATAGATCTTTCACTTCCTTGGTTAGAGTTACCCCAAGATATTTTATGCTGTTTGTGACTATCGTGAAATGTGATGCTTCTCTGATTTCCCTCTCTGCTTCCATATCCTTTGTGTATAAGAGGGCGACTGATTATTTGGAGTTGATCTTATATCCGGCCACATTACTAAAGGTGTTTATCAGCTGTAGGAGTTCTTTGGTGGAATTTTTGGGGTCGCTTATGTACACTATCATATCATCTGCAAATAACAAAAGTTTAACTTCTTCCTTTCCAATTCGAATCCCCTTGATCCCCTTATGTTGTCTTATTGCTATTGCTAAAAGTTCAAGCACTATATTGAAGCGATATGGCGAGAGTGGACAGCCTTGTCTTGTTCCTGAGTTTAGTGGGATGGCTTTGAGTTTCTCTCCGTTTAATTTGATGTTAGCTGTCGGCTTGCTGTATATAGCTTTTATTATATTTAGGTATGACCCTTGTATCCCTAATCTCTCTAAGACTTTTATCATAAAAGGATGTTGAATTTTCTCAAATGCTTTTTCGGCATCTAATGAAATGATCATATGGTTTTTTTCTTTCAGTTTATTTATATGATGAATTACATTGATAGATTTTCGTATGTTGAACCAGCCCTGCATCTCTGGAATAAAGCTTACTTGATCATAATGGATAATTTTTCTAATGTGTTCCTAGATTCGGTTTGCCAGTATTTTGTTGAGGATTTTTGCGTCAGTGTTCATGAGTGAGATTGGCCTGTAATTCTCTTTCCTGGTAGAGTCTTTGTGTGGTTTTGGTATCAGAGTAACTGTAGCTTCATAAAAGGAATTTGGTAATGACTCTTCTGTTTCTATATTGTGAAATACATTAAGGAGTATAGGTACTAGGTCTTCTTGGAAGTTCTGGTAGAATTCCGCATTGAAGCCATCTGGTCCTGGGCTCTTTTTGGTAGGGAGGTTCTTGATAACAGATTCTAATTCTTTGCAACTAACAGGTCTATTTAGACTGTTCACCTGGTCCTGGTTTAACTTTGGTATATGGTATTTATCTAAAAAAGTGTCCATTTCTTTTACATTTTCCAGTTTTGTGGCATACAGGCTTTTGTAGTAAGATCTAATGATTCTCTGAATTTCCTCTGTGTCTGTGGTTATGTCCCCCTTTTCATTTCTGATCTTATTAATTTGCAAATTCTCTCTCTGCCGTTTAATTAGTTTGGATAGGGGTTTATCAATCTTGTTGATTTTTTCCAGGAACCAGCTTTTTGTTTCATTGATTCTTTGGATTGTTTTCTGTGTTTCTAATTTGTTGATTTCAGCCCTCAGTTTGATTATTTCCAGTCTTCTACTCCTCCTAGGTGAGTCTGCTTCTTTTTTTCTAGAGCTTTCAGGTGGGATGTTAAGTCTCAAATGTGTGCTTTCTCTATTTTCTTTAAGTGTGCACTTAGTGCTATGAACTTTCCTTTCAGGACTGCTTTCATAGTATCCCATAAATTTGAGTATGTTGTTTCTTTCTTTTCATTGAATTCAAGGAAGACTTTAATTTCTCTCTTTATTTCTTCCTTGATCCAGGTGTGGTTCAGTAGTTGACTGTCCAGTTTCCATGAGTTTGTAAGCTTTCTGGGGGTAGCATTGTTGTTGAATTCTAATTTTAATACATGGTGATCTGATAAGACACAGGTGGTTACTAATATTTTTTTGTAACTGTGGAAGTTTGCTTTGTTACTGAGTATGTGGTCAATTTTCGAGAAGGTTCCATGAGCTGCAGAGAAGAAGGTATATTCTTTCCTATTTGGGTGGAATATTCTATAGATGTCTGTTAAGTCCAATTGATTCATTACCTCCTTTAATTCTCTAATTTTTCTGTTAGGATTCTGTCTGATTGACCTGTCCATTGGTGAGAGAGGAGTGTTGAAGTCTCCTACTATTAGTGTGTGCAGTTTAATGGCTGCTTTGAGTTTTAGTAATGTTTCTTTTACGTACTTGGGTGCTTTTAAATTAGGGGCATAGATATTTAGGATTGAGACTTCATCCTGTTGAATTGTTCCTGTTATGGGTAGAAAATGTCCCTCTCCATCTCTTCTGATTGATTTAAGTTTGAAATCAACTTTGTTAGAAATTAGTATGGCCACACCTGCTTGTTTCTTAGGTCCATTTGCTTGATAAGCCTTTTCCCAGTCCTTTACTCTGAGTAGGTGCCTGTCTTTGTGTTTGATATGTGTTTCTTGTAAACAGCAGAATGTTGGATCCTGTTTTCATATCCAATCTCTTAGCCTGTGCCTTTTTATAGGTGAGTTGAGCCCATTGACATTAAGTGATATTAATGACCAGTGGTTGTTAACTCCGGTCACTTTTTTAGTATTAGAGTTTGTGTGTTTCCCTTCTTTGAGTTGTGCTGGTGAAGGGTCTCTAGATGTCTGAGTTATTGTTGTCATTGTTGGACTCCTTGGTTAGTGATTTTCCTTCTATTACTTTCTGTAAAGCTGGATTTGTGGCTACGTATTTTTTAAATTTGATTTTATCCTGTAAAATTTTGTTTTCTCCATTTATAGTGAACGAAAGCTTGGCTGGATATAGTAGTCTGGGCTTGCATCCATGGTCTCTTAGTTTTTGTAGTACATCTATCCAGGACCTTCTGGCTTTCATGGTTTCCATAGAGAAGTCAGGTGTAAGTCTGATAGGTTTGCCTTTATAAGTAACTTGGCCTTTTTCCTTTGCTGCTCCTAATATTCTTTCTTTATTCTGAATGCTTTGTGTTTTGATTATTATATGGTGAGACGGTTTTTTTTGATCCAGCCTATTCGGTGTTCTGTATGCTTCTTGAACCTTCATAGGTACATCCTTCTTTAGGTTGGAAAGTTTTCTTCTATAATTTTATTAAATATATTTTCTGGACTCTTGAGTTGCACTTCTTCTCCTTCTTCTACTCCAATTATTCTTAGGTTTGGTCTTTTTATTGTGTCCCATATTTCCTGAATGTTTTGTGATGAGAGTGTGTTGGACTTGCTGTTTTCTTTGATCAGTGCGTTTATTTTCTCTATGTTACCTTCAGCATCTGAGATTCTTTCTTCTATCTCTTGTATTCTGCTGGTTATGCTTGTTTCTGTAGTCACTATTCGTTTACCTAGATTTTCCATGTCCAGCCGGCCCTCTGTTTGTGTTTTCTTCTTTGCCTCCATTTTAGTTTTCAAGTCTTGAACTGTTTCCATTATCTGTTTGATTTTTTTTCCCTTGGTTTCCTAGGGTATCATTCACTGATTTATTCAATTGTTCAAACTTTCTGTTATACTTCTTATCCATTTCTACAAGGGCATTTTTTACATGCTGTTTAAGGGTGTCAATCACTTTCATAAAGTCAAATATTTCTGCTTCTTCTTGGTTAAGGTTTTCCTGTCCTCCTGTTGTGAGGTCGCTGGGTTCTGGTGGTTTCATGTTGTTCTTCAGATTGCTGGGTGAATTCTTGCATTGGCGCCTGCCCATCTCTTCCTCCGAATGCTCCCGTATGGATCTTCTTTTACAGGATCAGGTCTCCTTGCCCACTGATGTACCTTCCCAGTGATGTCACTCCCCAGTGATGGCTCTCCTAGTGCCCCAATGATGTCTCTCCTGGTGCCCGGATTGGGTCTCTGTGCTGCTTGGGTAGCTCGTAAACAAAGGGCCTGCCTTGCTTGCTGCAGGCAAGCTATTGAGGCAAAGGAACTAC
>JABTXL010019933.1:271642-338943 GCA_025134845.1 Neodon shergylaensis | reverse complement strand
GGCCTGCCTTGCTTGCTGCAGGCAAGCTATTGAGGCAAAGGAACTACCACCCTCCCGGTTGCCCTCCCGATTCGGAATTGGTCCCAGCGCCCGAACAGGCTGAGCTGGGAGATGTTATGTGGCCAAAGAGGGGAGGGAGGGTTCTGGATGCAAGCTGGGTGGGATAGGAAGAGAAAGGAGGTATTGGGCAGTATAGCCTCTGCAGGACGACCAGGAAGTCTACCAACAGTGTTCTTAAAAGGAGATCTTGGAAGAGTCCAAAGAGAGTCACTCAGGTTTAATGTTCACTAACATTATGATGAATCTTCCCATTTATTTGAATTATTCAATCAATACGCCTATATTTAAAAGATCTATAATGAAAGACCTCTATGTAAAACATGTATCTCTATAGATTTATTTCAGCATACAATTAAAAGAAATACAGTCCTTCATGGTAAAGGAGGTATTAAAGCAGGAATATGAGCCCTTGGTTACAATTACTTCATAGGTCAGTAATCAGTAATGGGAGAAATCTAGCTAATGAAAGGTAGTGCTAAGCTTACTTTATTCTTTTTATTTAATGAAAGCTAGTGCTAAGTTCACTTTATCCCTTTTATTTAGTGCATGAGTAAAGCTAAATTAATAGTGCCACTCACATTTAAGGTGTTTCTTTCCATTTCAACAAAGTTAAACTAAATGCGTCCTCACAGACATGTCTAAAAAGATGTTGGTTTCTTTAACAATTATAAAATACATCAACTTGACAACGGCTACACTCAATTGTGGTCCACTTTATTCTGAGACTATTAGGTGGAAGTTTTCAAAAACAAATAATTATGTGCTTTAAATTGTGTGTTGTTCAAAGTAACATAACGGAACCTTGTACTCTTCCATTTTCTCTTGCTTAGGATTTTAACCTCACACCAGGTACTTTGTAACCATCACAGTTTTCAGATGTGACTGTTGTAATATAGAGCTTGTGTTTAAGTGATTCTCATTTTATTTCATAATAGATTGAAATAACAATGGTATCAGTACAGATATACCAAAAATAAATGAAACAGTGTTTCTCCTAAATAAAAAGATGATTTTGACAGCCAGTTTTCTTGATACTTATAATACTAGCACCAAAAAGGTTGAATCAGAGCCATCTAGGATTACATAGTAAGACCTTCTTTCAAAGAAACAAACAAAACAAATATTGTGAGAGAGAAGGATCATGTTTATTATAATGTGTCATAGAAATTATTCATTATTATTAATATTAATTCTTAACTCTTACTGATGTAAATACTTGAGAGTATCAAGGAGTTTCTAAGCTCAAAAGATTATGAATAAAGGATTCAGGTGACAGATGGATGGTGGTCACCAAAATTTAATCTAAGACAATAGATTTCAATCTCTGTCTCCTAAAGATGGTTGGATGATTATCTAAAGACACAGATACTTGAAAGTAAACAAAGAGAAAGTAGACTTTAGTACAGAAAATAAGGATATGGAAAAATAAAGGAAAGCTGAGGGGGAACTTCAAGACTTAAAGATTTATTCCAAAAAGCAAGCAAACAAGGCTCCTATAATGAGATATTCTAATGGTTGTCATAAGGAACTTTGTGTAAATTTTGTAAAATTATCATTGGAAATAGGCAAAGAAAAAATTTCTGTAACAATGATAAATTCTCTGTGTGTCATTTATTGAGTCCGATATTCTGTACCTGTTAACCTTGCCAAACTGTGGAGAGGATCATGTGGCATTCACATGCTGTTCTTCCAATAAACATAGTGTTCAGAGTCCCACATTGAATATCTTTGTTTTATTTTTTGTTAGCTAATGACCTTGGCTATCTGCTGGCTATTAGCTTTGGTCAGTTTTGCTACTCACTGACCTTGCAGATATTGTTGCTCTCCACCCTTTGTTAGAGAAACACTGTTGATGAAACTATGGTCTCGTTTTTCTCACATCTATGTAAAAAATTTGTAGTTTTCACCACCATTGGCTCTTACAATCAATAGAAAACTATTTCCTTTGTCATTACTACTGATTCATATATAAATCAAGTTCTACCAAAAGAGGAAAAAATAATATGTACAGTATTTAGTATCACCTATAATTCAACAAGTCACCTAGAAGAAGTAACTTAAAACACATAAACACACACAACTAATCATTGGCATTGTTACAAATTTTGGGCTATACTGAAGGTTCAGAAACTTCTCAGGGAAGATATTTATTATGTTTTGTTTAAATGTCATTGGATCTTCATTTTCTGTGATAAATTAAAGTTACTAATTTTTCTCTTTCATTCTACATAGCATACATAATCCATAAATCACAGCTAAAAAACATGGACTAGAAAGGGTTTTTAATGAATACCTTGAGAATTTCTGAAATGAACAGTTTATTTATAAGTGTTGGTTTATAAGCTAATGAATTTAATAAAGAGTTAATGAATAAGCATAATGAAGAGATAATGAAAAGAGCAGTTGTCTCTTGCCTTTTTCATTCAGATTTCTTTGAATGTCTCATGAAGTTCAATTCTTTCCAGTGTTAAGGGATATTAAAATATTTGTGCTAATTGTTCCATCAGATGTTTTTATGTTCACTATCTCATTTATACCTCTCAACAATTCTCAGATTAATTTTCCTTCTCACTATATATTTATTGAAGATGGAATTCAGAAAAAATTAAGTAACTTACAAAATGACATACAGCTATGATGGTACAGAATCATTAATTGGATTCAGACTTTCTTGACTCAAGTAATATATACCAAATATGTTCCTGTTCCCTTTTTGCCATGCTGTAAAAATATGCCCCACAACAGAGCATATTAAAATTATATCATGTACATCACAACTTTTATACAAAAATGTTATATATTAGTTCAAGACTAGTAACATTGGAATCCCTTTACTATGTCACCTGCAAGTAATATTTCATCCATTTCCATATATAAAATTTAGTCTTTAAATCTCGAATTTTTTATACTGAGTATGATCTAATTTGGACAGCAGCACACCCAAAGAATGATGAATATTTACAGGATGACATAGCTATATGCTATGCATTTAACTTGTTTATTATAAAAGGGGATGCCATGTTTGAAGAGCAAAGAATACTTTTAAAAATTTTAGAACAGTGGTTCTCAGTCATTAAGGCTGTGACCCCTTAATAAAGTTTATCATATTGTGGTGATGCCCAGCCATAAAATTATTTCATTGAAACCTTATAACTATATTTTTGATACTATTATAAATTGTAATGCGAATAAAAGGTGTGCAGAATATCTGATATGCTATCCCTGTGTAAGGGTTGTTCAACCCTCCCAAAGGATAACATCCCACAGGTTGAGATTCACTGACCTAGAAGAATTTTTCATATGCCCTCAAGCTAAGGCCTTAGGTATAGAGATAATGTTCAGCCAGTAAATGTTAAGGTTCACAGTGAAAGGAAAATAGAGTTTCCTAGTAGAATATAGTCTTCACTTGACTTTGATGAAGAGTCATAAAATTGCCTATTAAAGATAAAGAGTTGTCCAACTTTATAATTGTGCTTATCACCTTCATACCACTACAATCTTCTGAACAGCAAGTTTTGTCCTCTGATGTCCCTTAAATGTCCTTGTCTACCATCTATACATCCTCATGTACTTCTTCCTTCTAGTTCTTTTTTATTGCCCACTCCTCTACCTGAAGTTGGATCCAAAGAGATCAGAGTGTTTAGTAGAAGTTTAAGGATAGGGCCTGGATACCAGTTTGTGTTTCTTCATTTCTTGTTAAAACCAAACATTATTTACTGCTTTCCAAAGTTTACAGAATGGACATTATTTTTTTTTCCACTTGCACTTCTATTTCTTCTCATACCAGTTTCCAGAGTAATATTTTGCTACACTGTAGTATTTATTCAAATTGAAAGAATCAAAAGATAAGTTGTTAAAATTATGGTAGGAAAACTGAAGGAGAAAGAAAATAAAAGGAGTTTAAGAATACTTTCTGTTTTCTTTTCCATAGGACTCAGAGTATGGCTAGTTTTTATGTCCTTTTCTTCCTCTGAGACAGAGTCCAAGTTACTAGTTCTTAAATATAACTTGGGACAAAAGATTGCCTTCTATTTTTTATTTATTAAGAATTAAGTGAATCTATGCCAAGTTAATTTTATTAAAATTTTATGGAACTACAAAGTTTTATTGAGCTCCAGTTATTGTTTCTTGGTAGAGCAAATGAAATGTTAAAAGTATACTTTGTCAATTATATTAGTCTATATTGTAGATCAGACATAAATATCACTGTGAAATATAGCAAGTACCAGCTGGGCGGTGGTGGCACATGATTTTAATCTGCCTTGAGAGGCAGAGGCAAGTGGATGTCTGTGAATTCAAGGACAGCCTGGTCTATAAGTGCTAGTTCCAGGACAGGATCCAAAGCTACACGGAAACCCTGTCTCAAAAAACCAAACCAAACAAACAAAAACAAAACAGGTGCCATACTTCTATGAAATTGTTAATTTATCTTAATTTTTAAATTGGCTATTCATAAAGACATTTAGTAAAGACTATCATGACACAAAGTTAGAGATAAAATTTAGCTTAATAAATATTTTAGTATATTTCAGTAGCATTTACTCCTTCATGAAATATTAATTTATAGCCTTAGTTGGAAAAATATGGTTTAATATGTTCAATACAAGTATGTAATTCTTGAGGTTTGTAACTAAAGATTATCTGTGAACTTGAGAGATACCTCACAGCCCCGACATACATGCCTCGCCTTATTTTATAAATGTGCTTCACAGAAATGTAGCTTTCCAGATCTCCATTCATTCATGCTTGTCAGAACACGACCAAAACATGTTCTGACAGTTCTGTCTTCCAACTGATACCTGTAAAGGAAATTGAGATTTTAATAATTCACAGTCTTAAGATGCTTGAAAACCTAGGTCACTTAATAACTTTATAATCTTGTAATTTCATACTCTATGTCATTTTATTTGTGTTTTTTATTGTTGGTAATTTTTCAAATATTGTTACAACTTCATGGTCGCCGTTTGGTGAATAAATTAAAATCAATAAAAGAAGTGTGTGCATTAATTCAGTTGCAGTGTTCAAGTGTAATTAATAGCTTTGGGTGACATATTTTACTTACTATGAACTACAAATTGTCTTACCAGCAAACTTATCCATATCAGAATCATACACAGAATACATTATTCAAGAAAGCAACAGCAAAACTAGAAATCAAATGTCATAGGATATTGAAGTTATTTGTACCCATTCTGCTTAGAAATGTGTCTTATCATGATCAAGATCCTGAGGTGAGTAGAACATTTTTATCAGCACTGAGTTCAGGGTTTCAGAGAAAGGGGCTGGTGGATACCAAGTAGTGTAGCCATACTGTGCGTATCAAAGCTTGCTTTACTACTAGATACTAGCATGTGCTAACGCCACTGAAGGAGATAAAGGAGATAGTTAATGTTGAATATCAACTTGCTGGGTTTTAAGTTCAACATGGAAACAAATTGTAGGCATGTTCAAGAAAGTTCTAGGCTGTGTTATTTGAAGTGGGAAAACCCATCTGAAAATCACCCTTCTATGGGTTGAGGTTCTGTAATGAATAAAGAGAAAAAAGTAAGCTGAAATACCAGCATTCATTGCCCTCTTCTTCATGTTCCTGATTCTCCAGTCTGCCTGTTGACTTCCATGATGTCATTTATCCTTTCAGTCTGTGAGGGGAAACAAAACACAATAAAGGAACCAACCAACCAAATAAACAAACAACAAAATTTTTCTTTTTCTTAAGTTGTTTTGTCACATATCTCATCAAAGCCATGAGAAAAGTAATTAATTAACTGTCTAATTGTAGAAAATAAACAGCTAGAGATGGACTTGACAGCAAAGCTCAAATTTGTTGAGTTTACCACAGGAAAACTAAATATTAAATAAAAAAGGTGGAAAGAAAGTTGCAAAAGTTGTAAATTTTAGAATGAATCTTTGCTCTCATCACAGAACTATAAAAAGTGGTAAGAAATTGATATTAGTATTCAATATGGAAAGGATATATACAATACTTAATTTTCATAGTCAGCTTTTGATTTATACTTTTGCCCCTAAAAAGAGTACTTGTCTATGCTCCAAATCTTTTACATTTACTATCTGGTTTATCAAAAAAGATAACCACAAGAGAGTTAATACAGAGTCTAATTGCACTTTTGGTTTTATTGTTTTTTTAATTTTACTCAAGAAATAGCAAAAATTCAATACTTTTTTTACACAAAATAAAATGTATCACCATTGTTAAACTGAGGTGAAAATAAATAGAATTAAATAGTTAAGACTAACTGCACTTTCCCAGTTGAAAACATGTTCTGTTTTAGTTTTAGGTTTTATTTATTTATTTATTTATTGGTAACAAATACAGAAACTGACATTTTGCTAAGTTTTAATAGTGAAGAACTAGAAACTGATTAATTTAAAATTGAAAACACTATCATGTTGCATTGCTGTCTAGTCATTTAAAATGTGATGACGGAAGTAATGTACTCAATGAAAAACAGCTCAAAATTGCCATACATTAATTACTTTTTAAAATCACAGTCATAATTATTTTTAAAGGCATTTTGTCTTTTTATATTTTTCGGTAACACACATTATAAATGTTATCATACATTAGAAAATAGAAATAATTTCACAAGCCACAAATAAGTTGAACCTGTTTGACTCATAGTCATGTTATAAAAATAAAGAAGCTTAAGAAGTAAAGAAGGCTTGGAATAGTCTAGGATTACTCCAAGAATCTTGAAAATAATGTGTCTTTTTATCAGTCTAAGGATACTCATTTGGCAATGTGTGAGTGTTTTCCTGTGAATGTGTGTGTTTCCTAAATGTAAAGCATTATCTGATACCTACCTTACTAAGGAAATAATTCGGTCAGAATGTTGGCAAGATGAAAAATATTGTCTTCAATATTAAACAAGAAAAATAAAATTTAGTTTTTCTCAACAGTCAAAGTGCCTTGCAATTTTTTTTACCTCATGGCACAGCATCAGAATAACTTAAGCCAATGTCCTTTTTGCAGAAAGAAAGATAGAAGTTATACATACTATTTTGAATGTTTAATTCTTTAAAAAGACAATATTTTCCTGTGCTCATGTACCGACAGCATAATACAACTAATTACCTCAGAGAATGTGAAGAATATCACTTGATATAATGTAGAAAAGTGATAATACAGGACAAGAAATACATTCTTTAGTGGAAAACAGTAAGCACTAGGACTCATGCTTATTCATTTACTGGCAATAATTAGAGTCCTGTGCTTCAGCAAAGTTCAGCTATACACACAAGGCTGTCATTCCCTGAAATTGGAAGAATTAAAAAAAAAAACTAGACCTCAGCTTTTGTCCACTCTAAGTGTCAAGCTGTTCAGGCCTGAAGGAAAGAGAACTGTATATGGCCTGATCACTCACAGTTATTTCAGGTTGTTGAAGTAATCAGTTATGGCTATAAAAATCTTTCTTCCCTGAGAAGTCCATTATTGAATTTTTTCTTGGCTTTCCTCTTTCAGTTTTTGTTTGTTTGTTTTTAAGAATAGAGAACTGACTCAAACATTTCGCTCTTAATTGTCCAAGTGCTACTACAAACATCTAATATTGTTTTGGTAATGTGGTAGTGCCCAGCAAAAAGAAAGGGGGCAGGAGGAGTAAAAGAAATAAAAAGAGAGAGAGAAAAAAGAAAGCTAAACCTTACAAGTTATGTCCAGGAGGGAATTGAGAACTGTGAGTCTTATTTCACAGATATGTCCTTCTTAAATTCTAATAATCTATACTGGTGGAGAAGGGGATGGGTGTCAGAAGACTATTTTTCTAAGTTTTCACTAATAGCACCCTCTCGGGTCTCCAGTTAAGCTATGCATATGATTTTCAGCTAGGTACAGAAAGGAAATATCTGCAGTTAAAACTATTAACAGTTTAGGGGGCTGTAAAAACAAGCTTTCTTCCATTTCTCTTTCTTTACATTTGACAGGAGTTCACGTGCCTTTAGTATACTTGTAGTTCTCTCAGACTTACTTTGATTTGTGTGTGTACAGGTGATGTAGTTGTAAGAAAGTCTGTAAATACAAACATAGCTTCTAAGCTTTTCAGAGCATTTGCATATACTTTACTATTTGTGAATATTACAGCATCATCCTAATACTAGTATTTTTATTTATTGCCAGTATTTTTGGAGAATGACAGCTCCTTAAATTAGTGTCAGGCAATGCTGAACATATTGGATACATTTTCTTTAAAAAAATTACATATATATTGAGTAATGTTAGCCTCACATTTAGATGAATGGACAGAAACATTTTAGAAAAGAACTCTGTCCCTAAATATTTAAAAGGCCCACATAGATAGATTTAAGGTTTTCTCTAGTCATATAAAAATTATGAAAAACAAATACTTTGAATGATAGCTTTGCTCAAACAATTACTCAGAATATGGGCATTGCATAGTGATATTGGTATTCAATATTGAGGTATTTCATACATGTATGTGAATGCTCACATATAAGAAATCTCCAATATTGCATACAGATTTTATGCTCCCAGCATATCTCACTTTGAGAATCACATTTCATGGGATCAGAGGTCACATGTGGAAAGTGGCTATCTCGCTGGAATATACTGTTCTGGAGGTTTATTTGTGTGCAACCATACAGCTAGACAGTGCCAGAGTTGAGACTCTGTGTTTAGTCTAAAACTACTGTCCTTTTCTTAAACATTGAGCATTGTTATCTGCTAAAAATTGCAATCGTTATTGATTTAATATTAAGCATATAAATATGGACAATACATTTTATCATGCCTTACATATTTGTCAAATACCCATTATCACCTTTTAACTGCAATATTTGTGTACAATGTACAGTGCAAGTTGTTTAGTACAACACAAAATAGCTGATTTATTTTTTATAAAGTAGCTATCATGTAAGAGACATGATGTGCTTCCTCTGATTAATCTGCATGGACAGTCCAATGTGTTTTCCTCTACACAGTTATTACAAGAGAGAGCAAATCCCCAAGCAGATTACTCAATAAGGAGTATTCTAATGTAAGGGAAACTAAAATAAAAGAAATTCATTGTTCTCGGTGATCTCATATCAAAAATAGTTTTGGCAGAGTGACTGACATATTTAGTAAAAGGCTGTGCCAATAGTTGTCCCTTTACTAGGAGAACATGGCTTTCAGTCCTTCTTCAAATTAACTCTTTCTTTCTCAGCATTCAATTCTATGACTGAGAAACAACTTCACTCACTGAAGTTTAAAAGATAAATCTTTTTTATCATTAATATAATCATACAATACCATAATGGTTAAAGTTAAGAAATTAAGCATATTTCCATACTCACAGGGTATAGATTATCATAATTACACGTTTGTATGCATAGCAGGCTCCTAATTGGAACACTGAAGAAATGCAATAAATATCACAGGTGTGAAATGCATAAATATCACAGTTGTTTCCTATCATTTCCTTCAACAAACATATTGTCACAGTATCTTTTTATCTTTCAAAGATATGTTAATTATAAGATTTACAGTAGAATTTTGAAGGCGTAAGTCACGAACAATGCCACACCAGTTTATAATTATGATTAATAGGGTAGTATTTATTTAAAGGGGAAAAAACTTACAGATCACCGTCACAGACAACAGCCCTTTGCGCAAACAGGAAGGGGAGTCTAGTCACCAGCGGAGCAGGAAGTGAAGAGAGAGAGTGAAGGGAAGTAGTAACTTTTTACAGGGGGAGAAACCTCGCCTCAATGGGCTGGTATCTCAGCAGCTATTGGTTGGAGGAGCGGAAGGACCTCCCGCAACACCTCCCCCTTCTGTTTAAGTAAGAGAGTTCTAAACCTACTACGAAATTATATACAATAGTACAAATATCCTATTCTAACTAGCTTAGGTCTTGTATAATAAATAACTTGGCCAAGTCATGAGAGAAAAGTAACTACATTTACATAGTCTTCAACCCCATCGAAGATCTGAGAAGGGAAATAATGTTACCTGGGTAATTAGGAAGTTCAGTAAAACAACTTCTAAAACACGCAACAAATCACAGAGACAACTAGCTACCTGGGCAATCACCCAAAGTCATGTTTGCAGCGTTGAAGCAACCAACTTTGGCTAAGGCCTAACATAACTGACATACCATTTTCAAAGGCAGGCAACTTTTCAAAACTATCTTACCCTGTCTTGGCAGGATATGACAGTCCTGTTTTATCCATTGATGCACGCTCTGTATCTCTGTCAGTGGTTGAGGTATGGGCACTTCTTTGCCCCAAGGCCAGTTCTGCCAAAAAGAAAGGCTCCAGGTGGAGTGTCTTTGGTGCTCAACATTCTCTTGGGAATAGAGCGGCGTTGCCAGGAGCAATTGTGTCTCACTACCACAAAACTCTGAGTTAGATTAAAGGCCATTTTCTACAGCTCTTTGAAGAGGTTGAAGATTATCTATCTATACTGAATATAATCTTTATATATCTAAAGAACCTGATTAGTCTAATTATAAATGACAAACTTAGATGACTATTAATCTATATAATTCTCAATATCTATCTAACTTAAAGACTAAGACAATAAACGACTGTGAAACAAATGAGGACAATGACCTCCAAATATAAACAATGTACAAATATACATTGCAATATGGTAAATATATATCAATACACAAACAATATATAAGTATCTTAATCAGAGGTAGAAATGTACATTGCAATATGGTAAATACATACAATATATATATCAATACAATGTATGTCAATACATAAAAATATTTTAAACAGAGGTAGAAACATGCATGCATACAATAGTCAATATAATTTAACTTTGTATCAATATACAAGAATCGATACCAATATATTTGTCTAAAGACAGTAACTCACAATTACAAATCTATTATCCCATCATCCCTCTTTTTTTTATGATCCCTGAGCTTATAAAATTCCTCCCCCAACCTCCCAACCCCTAAATGATGTCCCTAAACCCAGGGGCAAACTTTACTGGGAGAGGGGACATCGTCCTCTAGAATTACTTCCAGCTGTCATGGGGGCGACGTTCTTTCTGGGGGATCCTATGAAAGTAAAATGATGGTTAAATTTCAAGATCAATGTCTTTTAAAATTGCAAATAGTCTCTGAGTATTTTGTGGAGGTCTGGCCAGAATGTTGTACAAGATGTGCACCATTTCAGCTAACCAAGTTGGGATCGTCTTGTGCAGCTGGTACCCAAAACAGGTCTTGTAGTAGCGCTATCAGTATCATGACGTCATATCAGCCAGGAGTGATGTGGAAGTGTCATATATCAATCTGTTGATTTCATTGGTTAAGCAATAAAGAGACTGCTTGGCCCTCATAGGTTAAAACATAGGTGGGAGGAGTAAACAGAATAGCATACTGGGAGGAAGAGGAAGTGAGCTCAGACTCAACAAACTCTGCTCTCTGGAGCAGAGAAGCCATGCTCCAGTCTCCCGGACAGACGTGAGCGATGAAGCTCCAATCCAAGATGGACGTAGGCTAGAATCTTCCTGGTAAGCGCACCTTGGGGTGCTACGCAGATGATTAGAAATGGGCTAGTCCAGGTGTGAGAGTTAGCCGAGAAGAGGCTAGATATCATGGGCCAAGTAGTGATTAAATGAATACAGTTTGTGTGTTGTTATTTCGGGGCATAAGCTAGCCGAGCAGGCGGCCGGGGTGCTGGGGACGCAGCCCTGCCGCCCCCTATTTCAACAGAATTTGCATTATAAGAATCTATAAGCACACAATCTGAAAACAATATGTGAATATAAACAGCACAAAGTACTGCAAACAGTACAGGTTGGGCTTTCCAACTCTAGATTTTATAGCTATAAAACTTTATACATTTTTCTGTTCTTGTTTCCTTTTATGTTAAAGCAAAAACAAAAATAGAAAGAAAAGAAGGAGATGCTAATAAAATCTACCTGATGGAGTGGTTTTTGAGGATTAATAGGGCTATTTAATAATGCAAGAAGTCCATAAATTCATTTAGAAAAGGAGAACCCTTCTCTGCAGGCATAGGAAGGTTCTCATCAGTGAGAATTCAGTTTGCTTTTGCCAGGTGTCCCAGCTTCTGGTTATTCATTGCTCACTGGTGCCACCCTCAGTCAGAATACAGGCAAAGAGAAATTGGGGAAAATTCTTTCATTATTTTCAGATGTGAATTTCTGTCAGTCTTTTCATCAAACTGCATTTTTTTTCTCAGATGACCTCCTGGGTTACTTAGTAGAGTCCCCTTCGTCTATAAGTAATGTTTCTACTCCACATAGACAGCTTTCTTTTGGACTATACACATAAAAAATGAAATACTGCACTCTACACTACTAAAGTATACATATTAACCGCAAAGTTGTCATTTGGCCAAATGTAAGGATAATCCACTCTGAACAGAATGCCAGGGACTAAACTGTTTATCTTAATGTCCTGTGAAAATTACCTGTGCTTTATGAGTTTCAATTTAGGAATTATAAAACAGACTTAACAATATTAACAAAACAATTCTGTCATGATGATAGCTTTAACAACAGTTAATGACTAGCTCTCTTTACACCAAAATGAGATTAAAATCTTAAGAAATCAATTAATTGATCTCTTTTATAGGTGTTATGAAAAAAATTGTGCTTTGAAAGTATCCCCATGAAATAGATTTGTCACTATTCTAGATCTGTGATTTTTTTCACTGAGTTACTGCCATCCCTTATGATAGTATCACCCAACAGTGCAACATCCAAGTCTCAGACGAGAAACTATTTGACAGCATTTGATTTCATCCCCTACACATTTCCTTGCTCAGAAAAAGAGGACAGAACATTGCTAGATACTACGAATAATGAAGTCAGAGATACAACAGGAATAAAATGTAGTGGTAAAGTGTCTCCCTGGACAGATATTTTCTTGTGTTTTATTTCATTTTGTGCAGACTGCACTGAACTGGCATACTAAGGTTTTCTCTTAGCAGTAGCTTCAGGTATAAAAAAATGCAACAGAAAAAACGATCTGGGGAATTTTTGAAGTAAGTTTTAAGTTAAAAATAAAAAAATACAACTGCAAATTGGAAAAGGGTAAGGAAAATAGAGTAGGGCTTAGTAGAGTAATAAAGATTTGTGGATTTATAAAGATTTGCCCTTAAGAGAACTTTCCCGAATAAAGCTATTTTGAGAAAATCAACTAATAATAACTAGCAGACTATTTCTTTTTCATATTCTGTTCCTTTGTGGATGCAATCTCTCATTCTATTTTCCCTTCAGTATACAAGAGCAAAAACTGAATACTGAATTTAGTGCCTGAAAGCAGTGATTATTTTCTCCTTTTCTTTTTTAGAAACAAACATAAAAGCAAAAAGAGTTTTCCCTTTTAAAACCAAAGTGGAGAACCAGAAAGCCAAGTTTTTCCATACATTAATCAAGGAATGTGGATTACTTCCTAAAATGCACACCTTTTGTACATACTAATGTACACAATTCGGCTGTCTCAATCTCTGGCCTCTAGGTAAATATGAGGATTTTATCCTTGCAATAAGAATCAGAGATGTCCGGGTATTGTTACTTGTTTAGAACCCATCTGAACCAAAACCAGACAGTGTCCCTTGTGGCTTTAGTGCTCTTGGGAGAGCTGTCACCCCATGCCAGTCAGGGTTGTCCAATCTTATTGACAAGCATTGGGCTTGCAGCTCCATGCTGGGAACTTCCTTGTCTGGTATCCTTCCTGCCTCCCAAACAAGCTGGTATTGTTCACATTGTGATCTCCCAACTACAGGGCAACAGTCACCTACCTGCTTATTGCTACTCTTAGTTGCCCTATGGGATAGCCAAATGCCAGCTTTCCTCCTCAGACCCTCTATCCCTCTCCACCTCACCCCATGCCAGAGGATGAGTGTGGACCTAGACAGCAACTAGCAGTTGAATAACATATTCAGAAACAGGTACTTGGCTCAAACTGCGTGTTTTCCTTGCTCTTGCCCCTACTTCCACTAGTGTATCTGATAAGTATCCTTTGTATGAGAAAATGGTGCTGCTATGTGCAGATTCTCTAGCTTGACTTGGGGAGCCAGATGATTCAAGATAAAAGCACACCAAACAGGAAAAAAAATCAAACTTCTGTAACATAATGCAAAGGAGTGAAACTTAAAGGGTAGACATAAAGTGCAAGGAAAGGGGCACATCCCACGGATAGGAATTCATGCCCTTCTTAATCTGCTCTATGCCTTACCCTAAACCTCCAATCCCATAAAGTAGCTGGCAGGCAGTGTGCCTTCCTCCTCCCTCTCTGGGCCTCAAGTGTAACTTCCCAAGTTTACCTCAATCTCGCCCCCTCACCGCTCCTGGGGTTCAGCGTCCGCTGGGAGAGGCTGCCTCCTGAGCTGGAGTGGGATGCGGGGTGCAGGGAGTGGGGACAAAAGGGGGTACCCAGTAGTTGATGCTGTGCCATCCCCTCTCAGCAGGCGGCTAGGGCACTGGTTCACTTCTTTTCCCCGTCTCACACTCGCTCACCCCCTTCTGTCCCCCTTCCCCCCCTCCTTTCTAGTCCCTCCCCCTTGTCATTGAAAAGGGCTGGCTTGGCAGCGGCTCCTTGCAGTCGACGAACTGGCAGGGCGGGAGGAGCTGTGAGCCAGAGCTACCAGCAGCGGCCCGCGCAGCAAAGCAAAAAGCTAGACTACCAGAGTGCAAAAAGTGGCTGTAGCGGAGACTACTCAAGCGACACCGGCAGCCCAGCTAGCCCGGGCAGCCCGACTAGCCTCGCAATCAGCCTCCAGGACAAACAGCTGCTCCGCGGACTGCGAGCTGTGGCGGTAGATCCCGCTACAGCAATCGCAGTCTCAGTGGAGCGGGCGGAAGCCTTTTTTCTCCTTTTTCGTTCCCCTCTTCATTCTACTCAAGAGGAATCTTAACAGGAGGTAAGTATCGGGTCCGGGTGCCAGAGGCGCTGAGGCTGGGTACACATAGCATGTCCTGCACTTAGGACTTGGTGATTGCCAATGCGTGGGATCTGGACAGTTGACCACAGCTTGCTTTTAGATAACCTGCTGGTGGTCTCCCTTTCGGGTTCTGCTCCCTAGAGGTAAGCAAACCTGAAGGTGAGCTCGCACAGAAAATCTTTTGGTACTGCCTAGTCTTGGTTTGGTTACTTTGCTAAAACTCTCACTTTTCTGAGAAAAGTGTCCGCGCATGAATTTCCCAGAGATTGGCTGTGCTAAAGGGTATTTCACTTTAACGAAATGTGCCCGCTTCAGTGAAGATGAATGAAACTCTGATCGTGAAAGTGTGGGGATGCAGAGTTGATGTCCCAGACTGTTGGGGATGGGGGTGTCTCCCGGAGTGATTCAAGATGAGGGGCAATGCCCCAGCAGCGAATCCGCGGTGCACCCTCTGAGCAGGCCCAGATGTGCTCCTCTCTCTGGGGTTCGGGTTTCATTCCCAGTTTGATGACACAACCCCCTGGGGACCAGACCCTTGCTGCAGGACAGGGAAACCATTGAGCGCAGCAGGGCGTCCAGGGTCTTCTTGGTTTGGTGCTCCCGGTGCTCTACCATTTCTGCCTGCTCTGGGACCTAATGAATGTGGAAATGGTAGATGTGGGAAATTCTGTCCCCCTTACATAAACGCAACTTCTTATAAAACAGCAACTGAAAACCGGTGTTCTTTTCTCATTGAGGGAAACAAAAAGACTTCTTAAGTCAAGCCTAACACAAAAGGGATCCCTTTTCTCTAGAGAAATTACTTGGGATTCCTTAGCCAAAATAACGTCCACCTATGTCATAAATACATGGCATTTTCCAAGACAGACTCCAAAAGCAGTTTCTTCCACAAATGAATAACCTTACTGGAACATGTACAAAGAGGCTCTCCTTTAAGAAAATGCATCTTGCTAAGAGTGTCATTGGAAAAGGTGACTTTAAAAAGCGACCACATTGCTTTAGAGCCTTTGGAAGAGCATAGGGACTGTATACCTCAGGTTGGAGACACTACTTCTCTCTGAGCATTGAGTCAGAAAGCGTTTTGTCCCTGGGGTGTCAATGTCCCAGAGTACACAACAGGATCCGTTTCCGTGTCTCCCCCAAGGAAAGACTTCAGGGCTTAGTGAAGACGGCCCCTTTGCTGTCTGTGATTTATTTCAGACTCCACTGTAGCAGCCTTTGCGGCTTGGGGTTCAGCGCACTGGGATGCTCTCCTGGAGTGTGTGAGTGCAGGCAGGCACTGGCCTCTGTGAGCTGGGTTTCCTTCCAGAATGTTGTCTTGGGGGCTGGAAGTCCAACACTGCGCCACTGAGGCACCCACCTACAAAGAAAATCCGAGAGAGAAAAAAATAAAAATAAAATAAGAAAGGAAAACAAAAGGGCAACAGCAACACACACAATAAAAACAAAAGCATAAAGCTGTTCTTTCCCCCACTATGAGAAAACTTTCCAAAGGCTGACTTATACCAGCCTAGGGGCTGTTTCTGTACAAGAGACCTAGTGTGAAAAAAGTGGTTGAGAATCTAGGTCATGGGCAAAGGGGGCTAAAAGATGCGAGAGTGATTGGGAACAGGGGAGCCCTGTGCGTGGTCCTACCACTGTATCCAGGAAACAACCTGAGGAGCAGGCTGAGATTTCCAAACACTAAGCACATCGCCAAAATGATGAAAGCACTAGGTGACTTAAAGAGACTGTCTTCCTTGTCTTCCATAAAGAAAAAGGAAGGAAGGAAGGAAGGAAGGAAGGAAGGAAGGAAGGAAGGAAGGAAGGAAGGAAGGAAGGAAGGAAGGAAGGAAAGAAGGCAAGCAAAACAAGTGTGACTTAGGACTTTATAAAAGAAGGGGATGGGGGAGGCTGCGCTTGCTGGCACCTCTGCAACTTTGGAAGACATGCACTTTTAATCTTATTTGAAACAAATTCTCATGGACACGGAGAGATAGCTTCAGGGCTGTCTTTGCCTGTGTGTTAGTACTGGGGGAGGAGGCAAACCAGGGGAAGTAACTGATAGTATGTATCCATGTTTCACCTTTCTTGTCTTTGGCTTATTGGAGGTAGAACCGACAGTGTGCGGGCGGTTTGAGAAAGAATCAGGAGATGGACAAGCCAAGATCTAAGTCTACCTTTATCCTGATGCTAAATTAAGAACTGCCGCGCCCAGCTTGAGTCCCTGTGCCGCCTCCAGGGCACTGAGTTTGCCAAGCTGCTAGCATGCTCCTTGGCGAGCAAGCCGCATGAGCACAGTTCGTGCAGGGGTCCTCCTTGGCCCGGCCTCCCCTCCTTCTCTGGCAATGTCAGCGGGCCCGAGGCTCCGTGGTATAGGAGGAGGGCAGGCGGCTTGTACCGGTCAGGGGCGTGAGCAGGCCAACATTTGGGGCGCGCTCCCGGTGTGCAGCCGCTCTATGTCTCTAAGCTCCCTTCCCGCGAATTCAATCCCCACCGGCAGCACCTCCCAGAGGCACCCGGATCCCCCAAGGCTTGTCAAGGTGCAGCCTTGCCCGCTGCGCTTTTCGAGAGCAGGCTTCAGATCCTGGTGTGTGTGTGTGTGTGTTCCCCTCCCTCCTTCCAGCAGCTCTCTGCTCTTCTGTTCTTCCCAGTTTCCAGCTTGTACCTTTTTTATTCACAAAAAAATTTCTGAATTTAATGGTCTAGTGCTGAATTAGAGGGCAAGTTACTAGGGATGAAATCGCTGAATCTCTACACCCCCCCCCCTCCGATTCGTAAGGACGTAGGGATATCTTTATCCCCCTCCCCTTGTCTCCTTCTCTGCCTGCAACCTAAGGAAATGAATTGGGAGGATGGTCCTTTTCTCAGGGAGATGGGGAGATGAGGCTTTGGGGGAGGGGACGAAAGTGAATGTTCTGGGTGGGGAGTCTGGTTGACTAAAATACTAGGCTGGAAATAGGAAATTGAACACTGAAATGTTTCTGGCTCTGTAGCAGCAGGCAAGAAGCCGCCTTGCTTTTTATTCTAAGGCTGCGGAGTCACTTATGTGGAACAACGCGCCAAATTGGGAAGATTCTTGAATAAGATATTTTACTAAACAGAAGCCTGCGCTGTAGCTTCCTTTTATAGCTTGCTCTGGTCCTTTTGAGGAACAACACCCCACTTTCCTGAAAGCAAAGTGAATCCCTTTTCCAAATGACTGTGAATAGAGTATTATTTTGCTCCAAGAGAAGGGTCCTAGCGAGCAGTTGGAGAAGATTGTACAGGGAAAAGAGGGAGAAGAAATAGGTTGGGCATGTGGACACGAACTGAAGCTTACAGCTGTCACATTCCTGTGGAAATTGGATTCCAGGGGATCATAAAAAGCTGCTTAGCGAATTCTTCTGTTTTATAAATGTGGGGTTTCTATCTCACCCCTGCTTCTCTTCCTTGCTTTGATTCAAAGAGTCCTTTACATGATATATAGCTTCCTCAAACTGAAGAGTTGCTGTGCATTTGAAAGACAGAAAGAAGGGAACTCATATCAAGCATAAAATCAAGTTTATTTTCTAGGTTTAATCAGTTGCTAAAGACCCACCCTCCCTTTATCACCCAAGTACTATTCTGACCGATGCCCTTAATGTTGGGTTTCTGCAGCTGAAAGGCCTGGCTGAGAGGATTGCAGGTTTTACATTATCCCTTTTCCCTGTATTCCAAACTTTATGCAAGATAGAAATTTCTGAAAGTAAGATTCCTGATTGTTGGTGGCAGAAAGAAATATGGTAAGGGATTTTAAAAGCAGAGCGTTGTCCATTTAAAAACAAGGTGTCTACAACGGCCTTTGGACAATATTTATAAGATTCTTGGGGGAGCACAGGAAGGCACACAGACAAGGAGACTTTATACAAACCGCTGGCTTTGAACTACACCGAGGCTGCTACATTTCTATTAGTGGGAAAGGAAATTATTTAGGGAATAAAAACCTGAAAGCTAATTTCCTCCAGTAATCTTGGTATACATATTTGAAAGGAGGTGTCACCCATTTATTTGCTGAAAAAAATCTCAAACATAAATTGGTCAACTATTTGCTCTAGACAAGTGTCAGGCTCTAAGAATCTGAAAGAGATTATGAAAAATTTAGCCTGGGTTTAATTGAGTTTAGGAGACTCTCATAAAGCTAGGATACAATGTGATGAATGCTCTAATTGTGTGTAATAGAGGAAGGAATTAATGATTTGCTGGGAGGTTAAAAGGATCATTTAAAAAAATGTCTTCTTGACTATAAAAAATAGCCATTGTTGGTCAGTGGATAGATAAATAGACATGCATGGTTATATAGAACAAAGTAGTACAGAAAGGGCGGTGGCAGGGATTTATAGATTATTGAGTTAACAGGCATTTGTAATTCTTTAATTTGTAAGTTCTAGCCACCTTTGAGGATTTTTTTTCAGGAAAAATGCTAGTATCAGTAAAAGAAAGAACAAATATATGGCAGTAGGTGGTTCATGAAATGCTGCTCTTTTTCTTTAAATTATATTAAATAATTTGATGCCTTGTAATAGTGAATGGGGACAATAAAGTGAGAAGCTTTTGTAAAAGGCAGAGCACAGGACACAAGAAGAACACTTAAAGTAAAACAGAACTGAGAAAGGAATGCTACTTTGTGGAAAAGGTTTCTCTTTATTTATCTGCATACTTATATTATTTTACACATCACACTGTCCTGGCCCAATCTTGAATATTTCATCTTCTACCCAAAGAAAGTACCTTTTGTCCTATAAATCAGTATTTCTTCACCACAAGCACAGTTTTACCCACCCTACTCAATTTTTCATACACATTATTGAATCATCTCAGCACCCTACATCATTTCTCCAGTTAACTACTTCAGCTTTCTACCTAGTGCCCTCTTAAGACTTTCTTGAATCATATTTCTTTTCCTTAGACACCAGTAAGCAACTATATCTTTTTTTTCCTTTTCATTTTTTCCTCTTACAGCATTATCTCTGTCATAAATTCTTTCATATCCTACTGTCCATTAGCTATCATAGCTTCTTTAGTAACCTCAAAGGAGCTTTAAATAAATAAATAAATAAATGAAATAAATAAAGCATACTTTACCCCAAATTGTTTACAAATTTGTCATTTTTTTCCACTAAGAATGTTTAATGTTGTCTTTGTGTCTTTTGATGCTATAATTTCAAATGGATTGTTAGTGGAATTTCTCTGATTTATTCTATATTCATTGTGTCTGCAAATGCCTGTTTTAGTTTGTTTGCATTTAGTGTTTAATGTTGTGCATGAGAAGTATTCCAACTTTTCTGAACTGTTCATTGTACATTCTTTACAATGTTGCTTTATATGTGAACCTTTCTGATGTGTTCTATTTGTTTTCTGGTGTGGGCCTTTCATTTTATTGGTTTTAGTAACTTTTGTTTTTTTAAATTTCCTACTCCTGAGAATTCTCTGTTCAGCTCAGTGCCCCATTTTATAATTGGGTTGATTAGCCTTTTATGGTCTAGTTTCTTGAGTTCTTTATATATTTTGGAGATCAGACCTTTGTCTGTTGTGGGGTTGGTGAAGATCTTCTCCCAGTCAGTGGGTTGCCTTTTTGTCTTAGTGACAGTGTCCTTTGCTTTACAGAAGCTTCTCAGTCTCAGGAGGTCCCATTTATTCAATGATGCCCTTAATGTCTGTGCTGCTGGGGTTATACATAGGAAGTGGTCTCCTGTGCCCATGTGTTGTAGAGTACTTCCCACTTTCTCTTCTATCAGGTTCAGTGAGTTCAAATGGCCAAAAGACACTTAAGGTCATGCTCAACTTCCTTAACGATCAGGGAAATGCAAATCAAGACAACTTTAAGATACCATCTTACACCTGTCAGAATGGCAAAAATAAAAAAAAAAAACCAATGATAGCCTTTGCTGGAGAGGTTGTGGAGAAAGGGGTACACTCATTCCATTGCTGGTGGGAATGCAAACTTGTGCAACCACTTTGGAAAGCAGTGTGGTGGTTTCTCAGGAAATTCGGGATCAACTTACCCCTGGACCCAGCACTACCACCTTGGGAATATACCCAAGAGATGCCCTATCATACAACAAAAGTATATGCTCAACTATGTTCATAGCAGCATTGTTTGTAATAGCCAGAACTTGGAAACAACTTAGATGCCCTTCAATGGAAGAATGGATGAAGAAAGTATGGAATATATAAATATTAGAGTACTACTCAGCAGTAAAAAGCAATGACTTCTTGAATTTTGCATGCAAATGGATAGAAATAGAAAACACTATCCTGAGTGAGGTAAGTCAGACCCAAAAAGAGGAACATGGAATGTACTCACTCATATTTGGTTTCTAGCCATAAATAAAGGACAAAAAGAAAATAAATAAATAAATAAATAAATAAATAAATAAATAAATAAATTTCCTACTCCTTTTTCCTTGGCGAGATTGTTGTAACAGCATAAGTTTAAATATTAGGAGAGATTATCATCATTTTCAGTATTCCAGACAAGATGTTTAAAGCCCAATTTGTGTTTCTATCAACATATGCAGTTACCATGTCCAGAGATAAAGGAATCTTTTGGTACAAAAAAAATTAAACTTATAAGATTTCTTGATATGTGTAAAGAAAAGAAAGTAATTAGCATGTTACTCTACATTGTGTAAGTTTAGCTCAATGTTATTGGGAATTTCTAGGGAAAAATTTGCTATACATACTTTAATTCAGAAAAGATATGTTAATTTTACCTTGGGGAAAATAAAATATATAATAAGTACATTTATTTAAACTTCTTAACTTTATATTATAACATTCTGAATTACATGTGTGAGCAGAGTTCTGTTGTTGGAAGACTTTCTTGATCATTTAGTATCCAGAATGAATACAAAATAGGTGAGATTCCCTGATATTGTAGATTAGTTTCTAATATTTAAACTGGTCATCTTTAAAAATATCATTTGACTTCAGTTAATTATAAAAGGCATACCTACAAAACCCAATTTGAGAAAGAAAAAAGTCACTGACTTATATGACGTGTTTCTTCAAGATTAGCCCGTGCAATAACAATGCTAAAGCACAGGCTTATCAATAGATGAAAATTAGATTAGGTTGAAAGTGTCTTTAGAGTGTTAGTTGCATACATATCAAGATTTAATTTTTATTATAACTAAATAAAAATAATAAGCTGGGCCTTTTCCATTACAACTTAGAATTTAAAAAAATGATTTGTCCAAATCATAAATGTTTTTATTATCTTTTACACTCTGAAGTTCTTCAAGTATTCAGAAATTTAAAGTACCATTTTTATTATTTCTAATGCTCTAAATATTGAACGGTTAAACTAAAAATGACAATGAGGATAGTTGTCCCTTCCTGCACAAATATGAAAGAATGATTTCTTCACCTAATTCACTCATCTAGAATGTTGACAATTTATAGTAAAAAGAGCAAGTCAAAAAAGAAAAGAGATCCCAGAATGAGAATTTTCTTTCTTCAATTTACATTGTTTTTTATAACATAACATTTTTTAGATTTACAATGTTAAAATTATTTTTAATTAATGAGGACAGCACATTTCTTTAAAAATTCTTTGTTATTAGAATTCAAACTGAAATTTAAAATAATTTTGCAGTTCATTTGCTAACATAATATAAAATGAAAGTCAAGTATTGCTTTTAGCCACAAATTTGATTCATTCTCTTTTCTAACAACTACACATGTACAGTCTTCTGCATATTTATCCTATTCTAAAATATTGATTTCTTCTCATATGATAAAAACAGAAGACAAAAAAGAAGAAAGAGTTATTCCTGTTTTTTTTTTTCTGTCTAAATATCAGACAGATAGAATTAGTTAGAACTATCTTCTTAGTGAAAGGTAAAGGGATTGCTGTTATTCAGTCTGCAAACCTGGATTTTTTTATGTCATTCTTCCTTGCCTCTTATTTTTCCCTGGGTTATTTTATTCCAGTTCTGGATGTAAAAAGCAAAACAAACAAACAAACAAAAACAAACAAACAAAAGCCTTAGATTAAAAACTAAAAATCTCAAAGGTCAGTACCTTCACGTATATTAAAAACAAGTTTTGCCGGGCGGTGGTGGTGCACGCCTTTAATCCTAGCACTTGGGAGGCAGAGACAGGCGGATCTCTGTGAGTTCGAGACCAGCCTGGTCTACAAGAGCTAGTTCCAGGACAAGCTCCAAAATCAGAGAAATCCTGTCTCGAAAAACCAAAAAAAAAAAAAAAAAAAAGACAAGTTTGTTATTTGGTTGCTTGCTATTTATTTTCATTCCATTTAGTATCTTTGTGTATTGATTTTATGAAAGTATATCATAAAATAGTAGGATTGTTGACATGTTAATAGTATACATTCCAGACACTTAGATATTCCCTTCATTTTATTTTTAGAAATAATTGAAATAATGGCCATTCATAATATCACTCCATTAAGTTTGAGTGGCAAATGTGCTAGATCTTAATTCACAGCACTTGTAAGACATCTGTATGTTTCCATAGGGGGAAGTTGTCAATAATTTTAAAGTAGTGTTTTGCTTTACTCATGTTGTCTTAGAAGCCGCATGAGTGTTATTCAATTGTTTGTAGGTTTGCATTATATCCAACAAAAGACACTAAGCTTCCAATAGTCAAATCTATTGTTTTGCCTTCAGGATTACAAAGATTTTCTTCTGAATTTTGACATGGCAAGAGAGAGTGGGGAATTTACTTAAATTATGAGAACATCAGCTATTTTATAATTTATTAGTATATACAGGGTAGCCTTGAGCAAATAACTTTCACTCCCTGAAGAAATTATCTCAAATGGATAATGAAGGAGCTGTAAATTACTTCAAGGCTCTTTGCAATAAAAGAAAGTCTTGTAATGCTTCACAAAAGACAGTATATACTACATTCGTCTTTGTTCTTTGGCTTTGTAAGCATTACCACATTCAGTATATTGACTCTTTAACCACTGATAATGAAAATACAGTGGCTTATTTAGCATTGCAATTCATTGCATGTGGGAGATGGACAGGATGGCAAAGGATAATGTCTCTTATATTTACAATATTAATGGCTTTGAGGAGTTTACATGACAGGTCAGGAGCAATTAACATGAGCAACAAATAAAATACACTAAAGGATTTATTGATATTGATGCCAAATTAGTAAAATATCAGTACATTACAATATATAAATATTTTAATTTAAAAATAATTTGTAAATTATTTAATGTAGATAGCTAAAATATACATGCATGTAAGAATGGTTTTATTTTTATAAGTGGATATGTATTCTGCAGACTTAAAGATACATTTTTATGATGTTTCATATAGAAGTTTGGAGAGAGTTTAAGAGAAATTTTCTACGATTTTATTATTCAGTATTTCAAAGTGTATGCTGAGTGTTAGAGAGTATCTGTCAGGCAAAAAGGTAAGCAGGCTAAATATTTCAAAGCAAAGTTTTACTTTTTTTCATAAATAACCTTGTACAGCTGTATTTTCCTTGGAGAAAGTGGGAATTCAAATGGAGCAGAAACACCAACCAGAATGTTATGTGATGGGGCTTGGGTTTCAGTCTAGTGTGAAGTATGCAATCTTTTTGAAACTGCATGTGTTGGATTATCTTTTTCTGAGTTCATATATAACATGTTTAGAACACCTTAAGTTTTATATGTCTGTGGTTTACTAAGATAAAAAAAATCTTCTAAAACATCAGGCTACATTTCATTCAAAGAGATGCTTAGGAAAAGGTATTAAACACACAAGCCCGTGCGCACACACACACTCAAAAGCCTATAGAAACAAACAAAGATAAAAACCTTTAAGCAGGCTGCATCCCCATTGTTTTTCTTTTTAGAACAGAAAATGCTATAGTCAGTTTAATTCTGTTTTCTTTGTCTCCTTTGTTTTCAAGTAGGCAGCTTGTGGAGCTCTCCTTGTTTGCAGTTTTTCTTAGTCACTACATAGAGTAGATCTAACAATCATTAGATACAGTAGTTACATTTTATATACACTGTTCAGTTTATAAGGTGAAGGTATGTGAAGTCAGAATTATATAGGGGACAGATTATAAATCCATTGAACATCACACACTTTGTGTTCTACAATTGTGTTCAAAAGTAAACAAATTTGGAATGTGAGGCAAATGCTCCATAATATGTATAGCTGTAAATTGGTAGCTTTAACACTTTCAAAGTACATTGAGAAATAGAGCCAGTAGACAATTTGTAATCAATCAAAATCACTGCTAATGACTTGTTATTTTAAACTCCGGTTTCTCGGAAGGTGTATTTTATTTCTGTACTTCTCCAACTTTAACGTGCAGACCAATTATCTAGAAATCTTGTTAAAATGCAAATTTTTATTCAGTAGCTTCTGGGTAAGACCTGTAATTTTGCATTTCTGAAGAATGGTGTGGGTATGTTGATCCTGTTGCACCTCTGTCTCACACACAGTAGAAAAGAGCCAACTCATCATCATGTAGACAAAGGTGAAGTCAAACAAAAGTAACATAATTATTGTTATTGTGAAAAGGATCAGACATTTAAAAATAAATGAAATGTATGATTATTTGCATTTTGATAAAGTTGACCTTAATCTTTGGTCTGAGTAATTTAGTTGATGATATCATCAAAATGATAACCAGTTGCTTGTTCGTCTTATGCTTAACTTTTAACCATCTCCACATAAATGCATTTATATAGCATGGAATCTGAAAACCATGGAACACACACTTTTAATAGTTTGCCAATATTTTTAAAAATTTCAAAGTGTCTAAAAGCTGTTATTATTGTTTAGCAGGGTAGAGCTTCTTGAAATATCTTAATGATTTTTAATATTTAGTATGTGTGTGTGTGTGCACATCATGTAATGTGTGTAAAAATCAGCAGATGGCTCTCAGGAATCCATTCCCTCCTACTATTTTAGTCTGGAGAGTGAACTCTGATCATCTGGCTTCACAGTAAGTACCTTTACCCATTTTTTTTCTAGCATGATAAAATATTTTAAATAGATCTGTCACTCAGTTATCATATTTCAAAGCAGCCAATTGAATTTTTACATCTCTATCTTAAAATATTTCTTTCTTTACTTTTAAAAATAAGTATCTGACACTTTGCAGTTCAAGGACAACAAAAAAATCATAGGGGTAGGGTTTATATGTATTTTTTTCTATTCACACACACACAAAATCCTAAAAGCTGGGAACAAATGATAAATTAGACATGTAGTTGGAGCTGCAGGCTGCGTTCCTGCCACCCAGCTCCCGGCAACCTGGATAGCTTATGCCCCAAAACAACAACACACAAACTGTATTCATATAAACACTGCTTGGCCCATTTCTAATAATGTATGTAGCACCACGAGGTGGTGATTTACCAGGGAGATTCTAGCCTACGTCCATCTTGGGTCGGAGCTTCATCGCATCTGCCTCACTTCCTCTTCCTCCCAGCATTCTGTTCTGTTTACTCCATCCAACTATGTTCTAACCTATCGGGCCAAGCAGTTTCTTTATTAATAAACCAATGACCTTCCTCCACTGTAGACACACATTTGTTTTGTCACAACTAGGCTTCTTCTTTAGAGTGTAACAAAATAGTGCCTTAATCTGAGTTAAACCTTCATTCCTAATCTATCTATAGAAGTAAGGTCTGCAGATAAATGTTTTATGTGCATTTAATCTTGGTACAGAAGCAGTATTAAAAGTGACAACATTTCTTGCACCTATTAAAATAAGGCAGATATAAATGTCTAAACTGTGTTTTTGGGGAAGCACATGTGGTCTGGCAGGGTTTATGAAAATAATTGGAAAATGATGATGTTCTCTTATTTTGTGGCACTACAAGCCACCATCTTCCCAGGGAGACCATTTGACTTTCTGGAGCTCTAATACTGTAATAACAGCAGCAGAGCTTGTTTGGAGGTGATTTGAGGATCCCTGTGAACTACAGGGCCAATTGGATTAAAATGATTTTTGCAAGTGCTAAATGAACTTGGGTGTCTGCCAAAATTGCCGTGTGTTTCATTACTCCTAACATTACTTAATAATGCTAAGTGTAAACTGTTTCATGTGTCTGCCAGAGAGCTTAGAACAGCATAAATAGTATATATCTTTTATGCAAATAAATTTTAATGTGTACATTTGGCATTGTAAGAGATCAATAACAATGTATATTGCAGAACAATTGTAATGATACTGCAATAAAATTATGAATTATTTCTGAAATATGTTAACATTTTGGACTTTGATTGGCCATGGGTAACTGAATCTGTAGAAACCAAAGGCATGGAAATAGGAGTACTATTGTACTTGAAATAGCATCTCTTACTAACAAGAAATTACTATGATGGCAGCTGACTTTAACTGTATGAATGATTATATTATCATTTTAAAATTATTTTTTCTTGATTTTATAGTATTCCAATTTTATATTATCTGAATCTCTCACAATAAATTTATGACATGTGTATTTAAAATACTTTATATTTTGAGAAAAGTAACACAGTTCTATTTTATTTTGAAGTCACATGTTTTATTTTTCAGAGACAGGGAATAATATTAATACTCTCAGCTTATACAATACCCTTTTTATATCCACAAAAATTAAATAGATATGACTATTAAATAAAAAAAATTAGCAATGCACTTAATGCTTTGGGAATATTGAATTTATATTAGAAATATTTGAGATAGTTTATTGGGTTGTTTATTCATTTTTTGAGACAGTATCTCAATCTGTAGACTATGAATACTTGGGACTCACTATATAACCCAGGCTGACTTTGAATTACAGGTAATCTTCTTGCCTTGAGCTCCCACGTTCTTGATATTCAGGTGTGAGACACTATTACCAAAACCTTGAGTTTTATTAAGAATAATTAAGGTAAGATCTGTAACTTTAGAAATTTATAAAATGTGGTAACATAAGTATATAATTATGAACTATAATAAGTTTATATAATTAAAAACTTGAAAACAAAGATGCAATCAAACTGAATGAAGAAAAAATGTTGCAGTTTAAAATGTGTACAGAAATCAGTCTGGCTTCTTGATGTTTTTGTTCTTTGTAAATATACATTTATTTGAGAGAGTAGTTCAGGGAGAAAGTATTTGGGAGAAGAGAAAGAAAATATATTATAGCTATTAATTAGTTCACCATGTGTTTTAAACAGAACAAAACAAAACAAAACAAACAAAAAGACAATGTGTTAGTGAGTGTGTGTGTATTTGTGTGTATGTGTGTATGTGTGAGAGAGAGTATGCGTGTTCTATAGCTATGTTTTGGCAATGCTTGCAACCCTGAATATTGGGAGGCTTAATATATTTTTATTTCAATTTAAACATATTCAAAAATTTCAATTGTATAGATTTTTCACTGACCACAGTTAACCATGTAGGGTGAATAATTTCACCCACTGGGAAATCAAGCGATATTTTCCCTTGGAAGAACTAGATTATTAGAAGGTATTACAAAAATAACTTTCGTTGACAGAGAAGCAAGCCTCGTTTAGTTTCTTTAATGAATCTCATGAGATAATTAGTACATTTAAAAGTATGAATGATAATGTACATTCTAAGCACTAATAAATAAAAAAGGGAAGCCTTACCCCTATTGTAAAGTTTCTTTAAAAGTACAGTTCATTTAGGCAGCACTGTCACTAATATTTAGTTGTGAACCTCTTCTTTACACTTGAAGGTCCAGTATATTAGTAATTAATATTCATCTCCAGCCCCACATTCTCCTGATTCCTTTTTTCCAAATGAATAATAAGGTTCTCCTATGCTTTTAAATATCTTCTTTAGGTCACTATTTGGCTTTAAGATAAAGCCAAAATTTATGGAGATATTTGCTTTGCCATGTAGATTGTATTAGATGTTAGAGGTAATTTATTATTAAAATGTTTAGTGATGCAATTCTTCTAAAAAAGAAGAAAGAGAAAAGAAGTATTTAATATATAGAGAGAATGGAGGTTAGTTCTAACATTTTCCTGCAGAAGGAAATCAACTAAATTGTGATGAAATATCCAGGTTTGACTGAAATAGCAGTGTTCTGAAGTAATTCATAACTAACAATATTTTCATGCTGGTGAGATTCTATTTTTCTTTTACTCTTCTCATAAGTAGGTGTCTCTAAATGGAGAATATATAACTTATTTCAGTAAAGTGAATGTTTCTAGGCATTATGTAACACCTGTGAATCTCTAATTTTGTTTATTTTTTGTTTATTTATTTATTGTTTTTAGCTTGTTCATCCATGGGAGATTTTTGTAATACTATATAAAATGTGTTCTTTTAAAATAACTTAATAAAAATACAAATACATTTTAAATGTTAGGAGCAATTACACTTTCTTAAAGTCTAAGATTTTCAAGTGACATAAAATTTTGAAGTGACATACCAAAAGTGACAAAAATATTGTCTTAACTTAATGATAGTCTGGAATAAAATGGATGTCTCTGTGATAATTTTTCTTTTCCAGGTATCATGGTGTCACGTCACTTCCTATAATATGTACATTGTGTAAATTAAAACAATTGAGTTTACAATGATAATATAGCCTAAATATTGTCAAGTGCTATAGTTAATTATCCATAGAGATTAGAACAGTAAGGTTTATTGGATAGAATATGATGGGTGTTTTTGACCAAATAACTTTAAATGTTTACCAGCACTCTGAATAAAATCTAAATTGTATAAGAAAGTATAATGTAATTATTGTAGTTTTTATTTTGAATGATAGATACATCTCCCAAGGGCTGTTTTCTGTGGAAATGTAAAATTTACGGAAATATCCCATGGCTGCATTGTAATATTTAGTTTTTCAATGTATGACACAGTTTTATACTCATCCAAAGCCAAGGTTTTTTTTTTTTTTTTAAGCCAAGGTTTTTTAAAGCTTTTGTTTGTTTCTTTGTTTTGGTTCTTTCTCTTTGTTGATATGGGATCTCCCTGTCTATTTCAGGTCAGCCTTGTAGTTCACTTTGTAGAAAAGACTAGTCCTCAACTTGTAATTTACCCCTCGGTATTTTAAGTGTCTGACTTACAGATTTGTACTGTACAATCACCATCATTCATCTCAGTTTTAATATTGCCTCTGTTATTTAAGACCCCCCCAAATATTTTGGTGTAAAGTTTTGAAGTAAAGTAAAAATGATCTATCTATCTATCTATCTATCTATCTATCTATCTATCTATCTATCTCATATCTATCTATCTATCTATCATCTATCTATCTATCTATCTATCTTCTTCTATCTATCTACACACTGTTTTGCTTATTTATAGAAAATTAAGTATTTTCCTTATTCTAACAGTCGTTTTTTTCTCTTGCTAAAAATGTCTAACATATTAGACTTTTAATAGATGAAATGAACAAACTTGCAAACATTTGCTCAGCAAGCAAACCTTCAAAAGTTATGCTCATTTAAAATTCAACTTCACAACTTTTAATTAAATGGAAAATCCAGCAGCCCTAGTTATATTTTATCCTCCTTGTTTTTGTTTGTTAGGCAATTTATTTTACAGGTGCAGACATGTAGCTCGGTGTTAAACTCTTGGTACCAAATGGGCTCTGCTCTTGCTTCAGTCCCAAGACTGGGGTAGCAGGTAGAGGCAGAAGAAAATGAAAAGAAAATTTATATCTTTTTCTAAATTTTTTTTTATTTTATTGAAAGAAAAAAAATTTCCACCTCCTCCCACCCTCCCATTTCCCTCCCCCTCCTTCCACTCCTCTCCCCCTCCCCCCACTCCTCTCCCCCTCCCTCTCCAGTCTGAAGAGCAGTCAGGGTTCCCTGCCCTGTGGAAAGTCCAAAGTCCTCCCCCCTCCATCCTGGTCTAGGAAGGTGAACATTCAAACTGGCTAGGCTCCCACAAAGCCAGAACATGAGGTAGGATCAAAACCCAGTGCCAACTTCAAGAAGTCCTTGTTTTTTACTGCGGAGTAATACTCTAATATGTATATATTCCATACTTTCTTCATCCATTCTTCAATTGAAGGGCATCTAGGTTGTTTCCAGGTTCTGGCTATTACAAACAATGCTGCTATGAACATAGTAGAGCGTATACTTTTGTTGTATGATAAGGCCTCTCTTGGGTATATTCCCAAGAGTGGTATTGCTGGGTCCAGGGGTAGGTTGATCCCGAATTTCCTGAGAAACCTCCACACTGCTTTCCAGAGTGGTTGCACAAGTTTGCATTCCCACCAGCAATGGATGAGTGTACCCCTTTCTCCACAACCTCTCCAGCAAAGGCTATCATTGGTGTTTTTGATTTTAGCCATTCTGACAGGTGTAAGATGATATCTTAAAGTTGTCTTGATTTGCATTTCCCTGATCGCCAAGGAAGTTGAGCATGACCTTAGGTGTCTTTTGGCCATTTGAACTTCTTCTGTTGAGAGATCTCTGTTCAGCTCAGTGCCCCATTTTCTGATTGGGTTGATTAGCCTTTTACGGTCTAGTTTCTTGCAGGCAAATGGATGGAAATAGAAAACACTATCCTGAGTGAGGTAAGCCAGACCCAAAAAGAGGAACATGGGATGTACTCACTCATATTTGGTTTCTAGCCATAAATAAAGGACATTGAGCCTATAACTCAGATTCCAAGAGAAGCAAAATAAGAAGGAGAACCCAAAGAAAAACATATAGGCATCCTCCTGAATATTAACCTTCATCAGGCGATGAAAGGAGACAGAGTCAGAGACAGAGACCCTCATTGGAGCACCGGACTGAAATCTCAAGGTCCAAATCAGGAGCAGAAGGAGAGAGAGCACGAGCAAGGAACTCAGGACCGCGAGAGGTACACCCACACAATGAGACAATGGGGATGTTCTATTGGGTACTCACCAAGGCCAGCTGGCCTGGGTCTGAAAAAGCCTGGGATAAAACCGGTCTCGCTGAACATAGTGGACAATGAAGACTACTGAGACCTCAAGAACAATGGCAATGGGTTTTTGATCCTACTGCACCTATTGGCTTTGTGGGAGCCTAGGCAGTTTGGATGATCACCTTACTAGACCTGGATGGAGGTGGGTGGTCCTTGGACTTACCACAGGGCAGGCAACCCTGACTGCTCTTTGGGCTTACGAGGGACGAGGGATGGGAGACTTGATTGGGGGAGGGGGAGGGAAAGGGGAGGTGGAGGTGGGGAAGAGACAGAAATCTTTAATAAAAAAAAACAGTGCCAGCTGGGCGGTGGTGGCGCACGCCTTTAATCCCAGCACTCGGGAGGCAGAGGCAGGCGGATCTCTGTGAGTTCGAGACCAGCCTAGTCTACAAGAGCTAGTTCCAGGACAGCCTCCAAAACCACAGAGAAACCCTTTCTCGAAAAACCAAAAAAAAAAAAAAAGTGCTATTGTCCTTGGCTTCTCAGCAGCCCTCATTGTCCGGCATATTCAGAGAGTCTGGTTTTATCCCATGCTTTTTCAGTCACAGTCCAGCTGGCCTTAGTGAGCTCCCAATAGATCAGCCCCACTGTCTCCGCGGGTGGGTGCACCCCTTGTGGTCCTGACTTCTTTGCTCATGTTCTCCCTCCTTCTTCTCCTCATTGGGACATTGGGAGCTCAGTCTGGTGCTCCAGTGTGGGTCTCTGTGTTGTAATAAGAACGGCGGGGCTATGTTCCTCCACCTGGCTAGCTTTACCCCAAAATAATTACATGGACAATGTATTCTTTTAAACACTGTTTGGCCCATTAGCTTTAGTCCTTACTGGCTAATTCTGATATCCCGATCAACCCATCTCTAATAAAGTGTAGCACCGGTCCTACCGGGAAAGATTCAGCATGTCTGACCTGGTGGCTTGCTTCATCGTGCCTGGCTCTGAGAGTAGCTGCATGATTTCTGAGCTCACTTCCTCTTCCTCCCAGCATTTTGTTCTGTTTACTCCACCCACCTATGTTCTAACCAATCAGGGCAAAGGCAGTTTCTTTATTTGACCAATGACCTTCCTCCATCATCTCTGTCTCTATCTCCATCCATCGCCAGATGAAGGTTCTATGGTAATATGCAAGATATTCATCAGTATGGCTATAGGATAGGGCCATTTCAGGTTCCCTATCCTCAGCTGCCCCAGGAACTAACTGGGGACATCGCCCTGGGCACCTAGGAGCCCCTCTAGGTCCAAGTCTCTTGCCAACCCTAAGGTGGCTCCCTTAATTAAGATATGTGCTTCCCTGTTCCCCTATCCAACATTCCTTTATCCCAATCATCCCGTTTCCCCAAGTTCCCCCCATCCTCCCCTTCTCACTTTTCTCTCCCCATCTCCCCTTACCCCCCTCCCACCCCACCACCAAGATCCCAATTTTTTCCCTGGCAATCTTGTCTACTTCCCATAGCCAGGAGGATAGCTATATGTTTTTCTTTGGGTTAACCTTCATATTTAGCTTCTTTAGGAAATCAAATTATAGACTCAATTGTTGAAATAGGGGCGGCTGGGGCTGCGTCCCCAGCACCCCGGCCGCCTGCTAGCTTATGCCCGAAATAACAACACACAAACTGTATTCATTTAAATACTGCTTGCCCCATTAGCTTTAGTCCTTACTTGCTAATTCTGATATCCCGATCAACCCATCTCTAATAAAGTGTAGCACCGGTCTTACCGGGAAAGATTCAGCATGTCTGACCTGGTGGCTGGCTGCATGTCTGCCCTGGAGAGAGCTGCATGGCGTCTCTGCTCCAGAGCGCAGAGCTGTCGAGACTGACCTCACTTCCTCTTCCTCCCAGTATGCTATTCTGTTTATTCCTCCCACCTATGTTTTAACCTATGAGGGCCAAGCAGTTCCTTTATTACTTAACCAATGAAATCAACAGATTGATATATGACACTCCCACATCACTCAATGACCTTTATTTACGGCTAGAAACCAATTATGAGTGAATACATCCCAGGTTCATCTTTTTGGGCCTGGGTGGTAACACTCAGGATAGTGTTTTCTATTTCCATCCATTTGCATACAAAATTCGAGAAGTCGTTTTTTACCCCTGAGTAGTACACTAATGTGTATATATTCCACACTTTCTTCATCCATTCTTCCATTGAAGGACATCTAGCTTGTTTCCAAGTTCTGGCTATTACAAATAATGCTGCTATGAACATAGTTGAACAAATGCCCTTGTCATATAATCGGGCATCTCTTGGGTATATTCCCAAGAGTGGCATTGCTGGGCCCAGGGGTAGGTTGATCCCGAATTTCCTGAGAAACCGCCACACTGATTTCCAAAGTGGTTGCACAAGTTTGCATTCCCACCAGCAATGGATGAGGGTAGCACTTCCTCTACAACCTCTCCAGCAAAGGCTATCATTAGTGTTTTTGATTTTAGCCATTCTGACAGGTATAAGATGATATCGCAAAGTTGTTTTGATTTGCATTTCCCTGATCACTAAGGAGGTTGAGCGTGACCTTACGTGTCTTTTGGTCATTTGAACTACTTCTGTTGAGAATTCTCTGTTCAGATCAGTGCCCCAATTTTTAATTGGGTTAATTAACATTTTAAAGTCTAGTTTCTTGATTTCTTTATATATTTTGGAGATCAGAACTTTGTCTGTTGCGGGGTTGGTGAAGATTTTCTCCAAGTCAGTGGGTTGCCTTTTTGTCTTAGTGACAGTGTCCTTTGCTTTACAGAAGCTTCTCAGTTTCAGTAGGTCCCATTTATTCAATGTTGCCCTTAATGTCTGTGCTGCTGGGGTTATACATAGGAAGCGATCTCCTGTGCCCATCTGTTGTAGGGTACTTCTCACTTTCTCTTCTATCAGGTTCAGTGTGTTCAGATTGATATTGAGGTCTTTAATCCACTTGGACTTGAGTTTTGTGCATGGTGATAGATATGGGTCTATTTTCATTCTTCTACAGGTTGATATTCAGATGTGCCAACACCATTTGTTGAAGATGCTTTCTTTCTTCCATTGTATACTTTTAGGTCCTTTATTGAAAATGAGGTGTTCATAGGTTTGTGGGTTAAAATCCGGGTCTTCTATACGATTCCATTGGTCGACTTCTCTGTTTTTATGCCAATACCACACTGTTTTCATTACTGTAGCTCTGTAATAGAGTTTGAAGTCAGGGATGGTAATGCCTCCAGAAGATCCTTTATTGTATAAGATTGTTTTGGCTATACTGGGTTTTTTATTTTTCCATATAAAGTTGATTATTGTCCTCTCAAGATCTGTGAAGAATTTTGATGGGACCTTAATGGGGATTGCATTGAATCTATAAATTGCCTTTGGTAGAATTGCCATTTTTACTATGTTGATCCTCCCAATCCAAGAGCAAGGGAGATCCTTCCATTTTCTGGTATCCTCTTCAATTTCTTTCTTCAATGCCTTAAAGTTCTTGTCAAATAGATCTTTCACTTCCTTGGTTAGAGTTACCCCAAGATATTTTATGCTGTTTGTGGCTATCGTGAAAGGTGATGCTTCTCTGATTTCCCTCTCTGCTTCCATATCCTTTGTGTATAGGAGGGCAACTGATTTTTTGGAGTTGATCTTGTATCCGGCCACATTACTAAAGGTGTTTATCAGCTGTAGGAGTTCTTTGGTGGAGTTTTTGGGGTCGCTTATGTACACTATCGTATCATCTGCAAATAACAAAAGTTTAACTTCTTCCTTTCCAATTCGAATCCCCCTGATCCCCTTATGTTGTCTTATTGCTATTGCTAAAACTTCAAGCACTATATTGAAGAGGTATGGAGAGAGTGGACAGCCTTGTCGTGTTTCTGATTTTTGTGGGATGGCTTTGAGTTTCTCTCCATTTAGTTGGATGTTAGCTGTTGTCTTGCTGTAAATAGCTTTTATTATATTTATGTATGACCCTTGTATCCCTAATCTGTCCAAGACTTTTATCATAAAGGGATGTTGAATTTTGTCAAATGCTTTTTCAGCATCTAATGTTTTTTTTTCTTTCAGTTTATTTATATGATGGATTACATTGATAGTTTTGCATATGTTGAACCAGCCCTGCATCTCTGGGATGAAGCCTACTTGATCATAATGGATAATTTTTCTAATGTGTTCCTGGATACGGTTTGCCAATATTTTGTTGAGGATTTTTGTGTCAATGTTCATGAGTGAGATTGGCCTGTCATTCTCTTTCTTGGTTGAGTCTTTGTGCGGTTTTGGTATCAGAGTAACTGTAGCTTCATAAAAGGAATTTGGCAATGACTCTTCTGTTTCTATATTGTAAAATACATTAAGGAGTATAGGTATTAGGTCTTCTTGGAAGTTCTGGTAGAATTCCCCATTGAAACCATCTGGTCCTTGGCTTTTTTTGGTAGGGAGGTTTTGATAACAGCTTCTAATTCTTCGCGACTAACAGGTCTATTTAGATTGTTCACCTTGTCCTGGTTTAACTTTGGTATATGGTATTTATCTAAAAAAGTGTCCATTTCTTTTACATTTTCCAGTTTTGTGGCATACAGGCTTTTGTAGTAAGATCTAATGATTCTCTGAATTTTCTATGTGTCTGTGGTTATGTCCCCCTTTTCATTTCTGATCTTATTAATTTCCATATTCTTTCTCTGCCGCTTGATTAGTTTGAATAGGGGTTTATCAATCTTATTGATTTTCTCCAGGAACCAGCTTTTTGTATCATTGATTCTTTCGATTGTTTTCTGCGTTTCTATTTTCTTGATTTCAGCCCTCAGTTTGATTATTTCCACTCTTCTACTCCTCCTAGGTGAGTCTGCTTCTTTTTTTCTAGAGCTTTCAGGTGGGCTGTTAAGTCTCCAATGTTTGCTTTCTCTGTTTTAAGTGGGCACTAAGTGCTATGAACCTTCCTCTTAGTACTGCTTCCATAGTGTCCCATAAGTTTGAGTAGGTTGTTTCTTTATTTTCATTGAATTCAAGAAAGACTTTAATTTCTTTCTTTATTTCTTCCTTAATCCAGGTATGGTTCAGTAGTTGTCTGTTCAGTTTCCATGAGTTTGTAGGCTTTCTGGGGGTAGCATTGTTGTTGAATTCTAACTTTAATCCATGGTGATCTGATAAGACACAGAAGGTTACGAATATTTTTTTGTAACTGTGGAAATTTGCTTTGTTACCGAGTATGTGGTCAATTTTCGAGAAGGTTCCATGAGCTGCAGAGAAGGTATATTCTTTCCTGTTTGTGTGGAATGTTCTATAGATGTCTGATAAGTCCATATGATTCATTACCTCCATTAATTCTCTTATTTCTCTGTTAGGTTTCTGTCTGATTGACCGGTCCATTGATGAGAGAGGAGTGTTGAAGTCTCCTACTATTAGTGTGTGCGGTTTGATGGCAGCCTTGAGTTTTAGTAATGTTTCTTTTACGTACATGGGTGCTTTTATATTAGGGGCATAGATATTCAGGATTGAGACTTCATCCTGATGAATTGTTCCTGTTATGAGTAAAAAATGTCCCTCTCCATCTCTTCTGATTGATTTAAGTTTGAAGTCAACTTTGTTAGAAATTAGTATGGCCACACCTGCTTGTTTCTTAGGTCCATTTGCTTGATAAGCCTTTTCCCAGCCATTTACTCTGAGTAGGTGCCGTTCTTTGTGGTTGAGGTGTATTTCTTGTAAACAGCAGAATGTTGGATCCTGTTTTTGTATCCAATCTCTTAGCCTGTGCCTTTTTATAGGTGAGTTGAGTCCATTGACATTAAGTGATATTAATGACCAGTGGTTGTTTACTCCGGTCACTTTTTTAGTATTAGTTTGTGTGTTTCCCTTCTTTGAGTTGTGCTGGTGAAGGGTCTCTAAATGTTTGAGTTATTGTGGTCATTGTTGGACTCCTTGGTTTGTGATTTTCCTTCTATTACTTTCTGTAAGGCTGGATTTGTGGCTACGTATTGTTTAAATTTGTTTTTATCCTGGAAAATTTTGTTTTCTCCATTTATAGTGAATGAAAGCTTGGCTGGGTATCAGTAGTCTGGACTTGCATCCATGTTCTCTTAGTTTCTGCAGTACATCTATCCAGGACCTTCTGGCTTTCATGGTTTCTATAGAGAAGTCAGGTGTAAGTCTGATAGGTTTACCTTTATAAGTAGCTTGACCTTTTTCCTTTGCAGCTCTTAATATTCTTTCTTTATTCTGTATGTTTTGTGTTTTGATTATTATATGGCGAGTAGATTTTATTTTGTCCAGTCTATTCGCTGTTCTGTATGCTTCTTGAACCTTCAAAGGAATATCTTTCTTTAGGTTGGGAAAGTTTTCTTCCATAATTTTATTAAATATATTTTCTGGACCGTTGAGCTGTACTTCTTCTCCTTCTTTTATCCCAATTATTCTTAGGTTTGGTCTTTTTATTGTGTCCCAGATTTCCTGAATGTTTTGTGATGAGAATTTGTTGGTTTTGCTGTTTTCTTTGATCAGTGTGTTTATTTTCTCTATGGTATCTTCAGTGTCTGACATTCTTTCTTCTATCTCTTATAATCTGTTGGTAGTACTTGTCTCTGTAGTTCCTGTTGGTTTTCCCAGATTTTCCATCTCCATCCTTCCCTCGGTTTGTTTTTTCTTCAATACTTCCATTTCATTCTTCAAGTCTTGAATCGCTTCCCTTACCTGTTTGATTGCTTTTTCTTGTTTCTCTTGGTTTTCTTGGGTATCTTTGAGCAATTTATTCATTTCCTCTACCTTTTTGTTTGTAATCTCTAATTGTTTATGGCAGTTTTTCACCTCCTGTTTAAGATTTTCTATTATTTTCATATAATTCACTTTTCAGTCAATTTCTTCTAATTCTTCTGGAGTAGGGTGTACAATTCTTCTTATTTCGGGATCCCTGGATTCTGGTAATGTCATGTTGCCTTTCCGGTTGTTGGAGGAATTCTTGCATTGGCGCCTTCCCATCTCTTCCTTCAAATGGAGCCAGAAGAGGCCTGGTGTCTTGGTCCAGTCTTTGCTGTGACTGACTCTCTGGGTGTATCTCTTCAGTGTAGAAGCAGTAACCGTCCTGTCCAGATGGAACTCCTCAGCACCAAAACATGGACGCCTGGTAGTCCAATGACCCACGGACAAAAGGGGGAACTGGGGGGGCCAGGGCGGGGACGAGTAGAACACCGGAGACCCTGCCGCACAACCTGAAGGTTCGAGTGCTCCCTTTCGGGGGTCCTTGAGGCCTGCCCGGTAGGCAGGTACTCACTGCTCTGGATTGGTAGCCTTAGTGTAGGAGCAGAAAACTGTTCCTTAGCAAAGGACCTTGCAGAAAACGCAGGCTTGGGGGGGGGTCTTGTGTAAGAAAGACAGCCCTGCAGAAGGAGCTGGGGAAGGGGGGTTGTGCTCTCTTCCGGGAAAATCTGCCCCTGGATAGCACACACTTACCAGTCCAGATGGAACTCCTCAGCACCTAAACAGGGCCGACTGGTAGCCCAATGATCCCGGGACAAATGGAAGAATGTGGCAGGCAGGGCGGGGTGCAGGAGAGCACAGGAGACCCTGGAGCACCAGCTGAAAGTGCCCGGGCTCCCTTTGGGGGTCCTTGAGGCCTGCCTGGTAGGCAGGCACTCACTGCTCTGGGTGGGTAGCCTTAGTGTAGGAGCTTAAAACCGTTCTTGAGCACTGGTCCTAGCATACAACAGGGCAGGGTGGGGGGGGTGGAGGGTTGGATCCTGTGTAAGAAAGACAGCCCTGCAGAAGGAGCTGGGGGAGGGGGGCTTGTGCTCTCTTCCAGGACAATCTGCCCCTGGATAGTACACACTCACCCGTCCAGATGGAACTCCTCAGCACCTAAACAGGCTCTTTTTCTAAAATTTAAAGGTTTTTCATGATCAATATGGATAATATTAACTAAAATATTTATTAGACTGTTTGTTGTCCCTTCCCTTCCGTTTGCAGCCTTCCTTTTCCTTTCCTCCCATCCCCTTCTCTATACCATAGGCTTATATTTATTTCTTTTACATAGTTTAAATTTTTAAAGAAAATTAATAATTTAAATGTCTTTAATTTGACATAAACAGAAACTTATTTTATTTTCATGTTGAAATAGCACATAAAACATTGACGTTGATTTTTTTTTAAATAGTATGAATGTTTTGAAATTTATTGAAGACAAAATTTTACTATGTGGTGAAAAAGATCACTGGATGAATTATTTTCAGAAACTTTTGAATATAAACAGGCGAAGTTAAATATGTTAGATAACCAAAAGGAAATAAAATTATTAATATCATTTTTCTACTCAGTTGAAATACCAGTTCTCGAAACCTATTCACAGAAAATGAAAATTTAATTTCATTTGATTATATTTGCCAAATATACTGAGTTATTTTTTTCCATGTTTAATATTATACATTTACATATTTTAGTTCGTTTAAATTAATCAGAAGCTACATTTGTTTTTTATTTAGAATTTAGGTGCGTATATTTGTACCTCTGTTAATAGGAGGTTTTCTAATTCTCTTCAGTTTATATAAAAGTACATTGAGACTTACCAAAGAGTATAAAGACAATAAATGGACATGTCACAAACACTTTTTACTTAATGACCTAAATTTTAGCCATAATAAAAAATAACCATTTGCTTTTTGTTTACATAATACATATAATTTAATTGTATTTTTGTCTATGCACAAGAACATTGCATTATTTGCTTTTCTCTAGACACATGCTCTCTTTTCTTTTCAATTTGTCAGCTGCATGATTATATAATGGCTGTTGAATACAATGTCTTTGTTTTTTTTTTTTTTCCAGACAGGGTTTCTCTGTGGCTTTGGAGCCTGTCCTGGAACTAGCTTTGTAGACCAGGTTGGTCTCGAACTCACAGAGATCCGCCTGCCTCTGCCTCCCGAGTGCTGGGATTAAAGGCGTGCGCCACCATCGCCCGGCGAATACAATGTCTTAATGAAAGACAATCACAATGCTTATACTAAATATTCTTCTTCTTGTAACTTAATTATATCTCAAATATTCTGTCTGTAAAATCCCGTGTCATTTCAGATTATATTTATAGTCTGTAAAATGTAAACACCAAACTTTAATGGTCTAATATAAAACCTGGCTTTTCAATTTCTTTGTTCTACTTTTGCTATAGTTTGTATAATCAGTTTATAATAATTAAAATAATAGCTACCTTTTCATATTTATCTCAGAGATTATCGCATTTTTACTTCATTTTCATTAGAGGTTTGCCTGCTTGTTCAAGGGGTACTTAACCATGCTTACTTCTAATGGTTTTATTTAGAAAAAATTAAGTTAAAATAATTGCTTTCAACTCTAATTCCTGCTTAAAAATTCTGGTGTACTGACATAATGGGATAAATACAGAAGGGACAAAATGTCTCATAGCATTAAATAATTAAGTAAATAACATTCACTTGAACAATAGAAAAAGAATTAAGCTTATTTACAATCATTGTGCATAGTGCTACATCTAGTTGAATTGTTATATTAACTAATTTTCTTCCAAGCTAACAGCTGGTTTTATTTTTATATATAAATTAACCATATTATTCACATATCAGTTTATATTTGAACTTAAATCAGGTAAAATGCAGCAAATCTTTATTTTTTAGTCACATTCGTAGGGCTAATTAACCAGGATGGACAATTTTGAGACCTAGATATTAATCAATGATTGGATGATAGAATATCTTTGGATTGCTTCATTTTATTTTTATTTTTTTACATGTAAAGAAATGTTCCTGTTCTGCCTGGTCCTGCAATGGTTCCGTCCCAGGGAAACACACTAAAGCTTATATTAATTATAAACTGTGTGGTCTCAGGTTTATTATTACTAATTCTTACAACTTAAATAAACCTGTAATTCTTACCTATATTTAGCCATTTGGCTTGTTATTTTTTCTCAGTAAGGCATTTTCATCTTGCTTCCTCTACTTCTGGGTGACAAATGTATCTCTGCCTTTCCTCTTCCCAGAATTCTCCTAGTCTGGTCACCTTGCTTGTACTTCCTGCCTGGCTACTGGCCAATCGGTGTTTTATTAAACCAATCTGAGTGACCATTCTTTACAGTGTGCAAGAGCATTTTTCTATAGCACTTACATTATTTTAATTTTTTATGTTGAACATAGATTCTTTTTTTATATTATATATCCTGATTAGGTTTTCCTCCCTCTACTCCTCCCAATTCCTCTTCACCTCCCCTCACCTCTAAATCTTCTTCCTTTATGTCTCTCATTCGAAAAGAACATGCTTCTAAGTGTTATGTTTGTTTCATTTTTAGTAATTAACATTATTATGCAATAATTATTTAAAATGAACACAGATGCATTAATATTATAAGTACGTATAAGGAAACACAGCACTGTTAAACATTTTCCAATAAAATCTCATTTGGAGGTAAGCATTATATTATGTTTCTTGTTAAATTCTTGTAAACCAAAATTTGTAGTGTCACTTTTTAAATTTGTCATACATAATTACCTTAAAATTGGGTCTAGGAAAATCTTTAAGGTTTCTGTTACTCTTATAAATATCAACTGTTTCTTATTACTAATTCTTTAGCATATGATATATATGAAATTATATAGTAAAATATAAAGCATGTTTATTAAGAACCGATTTTGAAAAATATTTAGGTCCAATTTATTATAGTTTTTCATCAGAGATTCATTATGAATAGATTATCAAAACTACTTCTTGTGACTGGGTAGATAGCTCACTCATTAAGATCACTTGCTTCTCTTACAGAGGACAACTCTTTGATAATTAGCATCCACATTGGGTAACCCTCAAACAGTTGTGACATCAGCTCAGATGATCCAATATGTCCTCTTCAGGCCTCTCTTAATTACCCCCACACATATGGCATCCAGAACACACACACACACACGGAGAAAGAGCACAAATGAGTAAGTAAATAAAAATGAAATCTAGAAAATAATCTCTAAATACTTTGACTAGATATTTTATTCTTTACGTTTTTTGAAGTGTCAAAAAAGTTCTCAAATATATGGTCATTTAAAATCGAATATTTAAGACAATATTTCAAACTATTTTAGAGATATTTGGTGTAGTCGTCATCTGCTAAACAGAAATTATCTTATTTTCTGACTTTAAATATTTGTAATTTCTATTATCCTTAATTTAATAATATGTCATGAATATGTATTACATTGTTAAATAAAAGATCACATTTCTCTTGAGGAACAATGCTGTGCTTTCAAGAATGTGTGAATGACTTACTAAATCAAATTGCGGCTCTGAAGAGTGACCCGCCTCAAATTTTTGGTGTATATGTTGAATACTAGTCTGAAATGCTTTTTAAAGATTCACAAGAGAAAGGACTTTTTAGGCTTTTCTTATGATATATTAATTTCTCAAAAACTACATATACTTTCCTAGTTGAAAATTAAAATTATACAGGTTGATACTGCTATTTCTGATTAACTATATATGTAAACACAAAGATTAAAAATTCAAATGTATGAGTTTACAATGTCTTTTATTTAAATTTATTAGTTATGTTGAAAACTGATATATTGTCATCAATTAATTTCTAAATTACATGTTATAGATAAATTATTTAAAAGTCTGTTGAGACATTATAAGCTTTATGTTTTAAATTATTTTATAGGTATTTTTGTTTAGATGTAATATTCATGTATTATAAAATAGTATTTATGGGAGAGACATATGTGGACATAGTTATATGTGTGTCTATATATACACTTATTTTACTTAGACAATTGATAATTACACACATTTGTAAGTAAAAATTGCAACTAGCATATGTAAAATTCAAAGAATAACAAATTAATTTTAGTTTTTATCTATAAAATCAATTGCAAATACCTTTTATTTTCTTCTTATTTGTAGATCATTAATTCCTAATTAATAAATTCCACACATTACAGATTAAAGGGCTTAAAATACCTATAAGAGTGTCCAAAATGTACGATTTGTACTATATGCTTAGCCTTTTTAAGTTAATCCTTGTTGCTCCATACTCTAAATTTGTTTCATCCTTTCTTTCAGTCCTTTTTGCAGATACACACACACTCAGAAGACATTTGGGTACACACAGAGACACACACACACAAACACACACACACACAAATTCCTATATATGCTTACTATAAAGTGAAGATGATAGTGTATATATATATACACTATATATATATACTAACAATTAATAGATAGGTGGTATAAGATAGATTATTTATAATAATAATAATAACTATATATTTTGGTTTAGAGTGATGACTCAGTAGTTAAGAACATGGACTAGTCCAGATGATATTTTTAGTTCTCATCAACTATTTTTCGAAATTCACAACCACCTGCAGATCCAACTTCGCACACCAAATGCATCTGGCTGCAAAGGGCACATAGCCACACACAGGAGCACACATAAACACATAATTATATCCAAAGCAAATATTTATAAACATATGGCTGTGTAATATAACGTTTATATTTCAATCCTTTCTTTATCTACTATGAATGTGCATATATGCACCACTTGTCTGGTGTGTTGGTATCAATGACCAGAGATAATACAAACCAAGATAAACCGTTGTGTTTCAAGTGAGTGATTAACACACATTTGCCGAAATAGGTTTTATTTCCTCTTTGATGCTTGTATAAAAAAATTGGTTAGCCACAGTACTGGAATTATTACATTGTAATAAGCTTTCATCAGTGAAAGTCAGAACTAAATTTCATTTGGAGTTTTATAAATACAATATTTTCTATAAAAATGTCAGAATAAACTTCGTGAGATAAAAATTCATGAAAAATGTGATTTTAAAATTAGAAGTATTTTGACATATAAATATAAATGTGAAGAGATATTGTTGTGATACAATTTTGGCAAAAGATTATTTTACTTGAATTCATTGTGTTTTATTTAAATATTGTAGCTTAAAAAATAGCATTCATTCACACATAATGCTCCATCTAACAAATAAGAAAGATTAGGAAGCGATGAAAAAAAAAGGTTTTTAGGAGAGACAAATATGTGAGATAAAAATTTGTTGTACAACTTTATGGGAATAAAACAACACATTCTTCATTTATTTGAAAACACACCATCACATTAATTATTGGCTTCTTAGAAGTGTTGATGCCTAGAAAAAGAACATACTTGTTTGAATTCAGAAAATGGTCTTCCTTCAATTAAGATAGATACTCTGTCCTTCACAGCATTCTACAAAGAAAATGAATGATGTAGGCATGATGGAGATAGTCATACTCATGAAATTGTTAACCCTGCCTGCATACATTAAAATAGATGGAGAAATATGTTTAACAGTTATTGGAAGCCCATACCCTACCATGGTGGAAAGAAGCCAAGATTTTCTATTGGCTTGTCTTTGCCACTTTCTTCTAGTTTGGTATGCTATATGTAGTTTAGATTTTTTAGATATATATTTTTATTCCTTTTTATCTTATGATCCTCTTTACCACAACTTTTATTTTAGCTGTCTGGATAAATACTTTTTCCTTGCTTATGTAAACATTAAACTTCTCACCTATATCAATTGAGAAGACTGACACATTTTGTCAGTTTCTCCCATGTTTATTAATGTATACTTGCTTTAATAATTTGTTCCTACAATCCTAGTTTGTGTATTCCTCATATTTGAATAAATCTTTCCTAATTCAAATAATGATTTATGTAGAAAAAATTGAGTAGTAGAAAAATCTTAAATAAATATTACGAACATATTAAGTTTAAACATAAAAATCATTTCCAGAAAAAATACATTGTTTTGCATGGTTCCATCTACTAAATAAAGTTGTAGTTCAGAATTTTTACAGAGAAGGAGAAAAATCCTATTTTGCTTTTTACAGCTAAATTATGGTAAGTTATCATTGGAGATAGTTCTGAATATTCCACACATATGTAGATTTTCAAGGTCATTACACAAGGAAAATTACTACAAGAGAATTCATTATGAATAATGTATATTTATGGAGAAAGTAAGATTTGTAAAGTTGGGACTTCTGATCTAATTTTAATACAAGTACCTCCAAACAATGCATAGTTCTAGTAAATTTTCTTAGTGAAAATGTCTCAGTTATGGTACATCAATTTTAATGAAGATTCTATTAAAATGAATCCATCTGCTAAATATATCATATTATTTTGTTCATGAACTTTAGGAACATATGTGTATTTCATTTATATTTTGTTTTAATAGGATCAGTAATTGCAGACAATTGTCAGTGCCTCTGTAATCTTGGTAACAGGAGTTCATATAACCTTGAGTAGAAGCTATTGAATATCCTTATGTTTTCTTTACATATCCATATCAGGATTACTGATAATAGATATCATTAGCTGAACAGCAAAAAAAATTTACATTTTTAAAAATTAGTGACACATTGACAACTGTAATGAGTACCAATGAAAAGTATACTTTCTTCACAGTTAAAAAATGTTAATGTAAGTCTGGTGTGGTGGTACAAACATTTTTAATCCCAGCTCTAGGCACAAATGTTAGATGAATCTTCATGTGTTTGAGTACAGCATGGATTTACATACTGCTTTACAAGCCAGCAAAGTCTCCTATGGGATACCTGTCCGAAAAAAATGAAAGAATACAAAAGAAAGAAAAAGAAGTGTGATATTTCTTATTCATCAAAATGTAAATTTTTAAAAATATTTACAAGTACAAACATTTTACTTTTAAACAAAAGCACTAAAGATGGGTTAAAAAAGAAAATTATCATTTTAATTAATATTTTTTTAGAAATTCAAAATATTATATATTCAAAAGAATGACATTAAAGTAAAAAACAGTTATAATTTGCAAGATTCTGTTAATTTATGGTTAATTCTTAGTTGTCTAGGAAAAATACTGTGATTTTAGAGTGTAATTATTTTGCCGGAGTAAAATTTTATAATTCTTTATAGTGTTTATACAGTCTTTACTTAGTTCTATTTATTAATTTGTCTGAGGAAATACTAATTTAAAAGAAGAGTTGCTGTATCAATCTCAAAAAAAACTACTTAGTAAACATGTACATGGTTTTAAACTTACTTTCTTATAAGGGTATATGATCAAAAATAGCACTCCAAATATTTTATATATGTACCATTAAATATTTATATAACCTAAGTTTTTTAGTTACTTTTCTATGCTGGGAAAATACACCATGATTATGTGAACTTATACAAGAAAGTATTTAACTAGAGGCTTACTAATAGTTTCAGAGTGTTAGAGTCAATGACCATAATAGTGGGGATCATGGAGCTGGAACAGTAGATGAGAGCTTGCATTTTATACATAAGACAGAGAGCAAAAGACTAATTCTGGTGTGGGTGTCATAAGCCACTTTTTTTGTGGTGACCTCTACTGAGATCCTAGGCAAGAAGGGTTCCTTCTTTCCAGGGTAGGAGTGCGAGATTAGAACACGTTAAGTTGGAGGAACAGTGATAAGAAAAAAATCAGAGACCCAGGATAGTAACCGCAGGGCAACTCAGTAAATTTGCCCTTTTTAATTTTCCATACACTTTTATACCTTAATACAAAAGGTGGAGGAGAAGAAAAAAGACTGTTTTAACATGATACAAAGGACAACTAGAACAGTTACTTGCCCCAGTACTTGAGATATCAAGTCATTATTTCTTGAGAAAAACATTCTGTTGTTTATGCAGTGGAATGACCCTAGATCAAGTATTCTGCAGGTATCCACTCCCTAGGTCAAACATCCTATTTCAAAAGAAGGAACAGAAGTATGCTTGAATTCTATGACCTTTGTTCAGGGTGGAATGGATCTACCTCTATACATCATGCCAATGTCTAAAACACCAAGCAACCACATCTTAGGTCAGGGTGTGTAGCCACAGTTGTTGGCAACAACTTTGAGCTAGCTCAGACTCTTTTACCTTCAGACAAGGTGGAATAGGCTCATATTTTTGGGCCTCCAAAGCCCAGCTCTATTTACACATCTCCACTAACAGGGTCATACATATATCCTAGTCCTTCCAGTCTAGCAACTATCAGCCAAATATTCAAATAAATATGTCTATGGAGTCAATTCTCATAAAACCACCACACCAATGTATACAAATTTAAGATGTTTCATGTAATGAAAATATAAACATTTTATAAAATGTCATGTAAAAGGAGGAACACTACTAAGCATTAGAATAAAATCCAATTGGTATGTATTAATTTCTTACTTAGAGCATGCTTTCATTTTTGACAACACATTGAAAACTAGTAAATATAACACAGTGTAAAATAGTTGTGAAAAATATTGAATTTCTATTTATGGCAACTTAAGTGACAAAATGAGTATTAAAATCAACTGTCATTATAATAATAGATTGCACATTTACTTTGCAACATTAAAATACAAATATATCTAACATTCTAAATAAGTCTGTTTTGTTAATACAAATAAAAAATTATATTTAATTTTCTACTGATTTTTTTATTTGCTTGATATTTGAAATGCTTATTAACTTTATTATTTTGCAAATTTTAATCTCCTAAGAAAAATAAATATATGATATGTAAAATATGCATAGTTGAGCCTCAGAATTTTGTTTCAACTACAAATTTAATTTCTGCACCAAATTTATGTCATTCTTTGCGCTAATCCATGACCGCTAATGAATATTAATGTGATGGATGTGGAAGACTATAGGGGGAGACTCCTTGTTCATTTCCTGGCCACCCAGTCTCCCAAAATAATCTCACAGAAATTTGTATTAATTGCTATACTATTTGGCTCATAGCTTAAGCATATTTCTGGCTAATTCTTATATTTTAAATTAACCCATTTCTATTAATTTGTATAATGTCATGTGACTGTGGCTTACTGGAAAGGTGCCAATAGGCTCCAGCAGAGGTGTCTGTCTCCTGCAGGTGGCTACATGCTTTCTTCTCAACTCTGCCTTCTTTCTCCCAGCATTCAGTTTAGTTTTCTTGCCTAGCTCTATTCTGCCAATCCACTGGCCAAAACAGCTTTATTCATTAACCAATGGAAATAAAACATGTTCACAGCATATATCACCTTGCCTTTTCTGTCTAAATAAAAAGGAACTTTATAACTTTAATATAACAAGATTACATAAAACAGGTACCAAGCAAGAATTACAGATACAACATTTATATCTACCCAGAAGGATATAATATTACCTAAGTAAACAGAAAGTGCATTGTAAGCAACTTCCAAAACTCTCTGCATAGACAGTCACCCAAAGTTCTTCTGTATCATTGGAGCATCCTTTTTCAGCCTACAGGCTGACATTTCCATGAAGCAAGAAATTTCAAAGACAGTTGCATCTATATTGGTAGATTGTCAGCCACTTTCTTCTGTGTCCTGCAGAATGTCTGGTAGATTCTTTCAGGAAGCAGAAACCCTGAATGACTGTCTCACCTTATTTTAGCAGCTTCAGCAGTCATTTTTTTTTCCTGTGGGTCCTGCAATTCCAATCCAGCAGTTCAGGCAAGATCAATTTCTTGCCCATATGGCTAACAAACTCCACGAGGATCATTTTGATGCCTATCATCTTCTTGAAGTAGATTGTTGTGACCAGGAGCAGATGTGTCTCATGTTATGAAAAGTCCTAAGTTATTAACACATTGTAAATGACATATTTTGAAGGTTTCTGAAAGATTTGAGGAATACCTATGTAAATGAAATATATCTCTATATATCTAGAAAACCTAACTAATATGACTAGAAGCTTGACTATTAGAGATGATTATCTATTATCTTATATTTCTTAATTATGTATTTGATTTTTAAATGATATGCACAAACACAATTCCATTATCAAGAGAATATATATATATATATATATATATATACATATATATACATACATATATATGTAACAAAATTGATTTTAAATTTATATCAACAAATCAAGAACAATATTTGGGAATTTGGGCATAGTTCTCTCCAAACTGCTTCCAGCTTTTTGTTGGATGAAGTAATTTTGGGGGCTATATACAGCAACCTTTTGGGGGTTCTTGGTCAAACAACATTAGTCCATAGGTTCTTATCTTCTGTGGAAACAAAAGTAGAACCTCTTTTCCAAAGCAAATTATCCTTAGATACAAATTTTGAAGTCAAGATACTTTAAAAATATATGTTGGCTTAGCTTAGCAGCCCAGACAATGAAATGTATCTCTGTATTTAGCTCTTTCACAGTCAAAAATTCAAAAACGAATATACATAATCCAGACTCTCTGTGTATATTTCATCTTTATGTGGCTTATTTTTTCTTTGCTCTTTTAATCTATGACTGTCTTTACTCTGTTTCTTTAATGACTTTTTTAAAAAAAAATACTTTTTTTTATAACTTTCTATACTCTTTTTCCTCTCTTCCAAGCCTACGTACATTTTAAAACACACTGTGGCCCATTTAGTGGTCTTTTTCATCTGAATTTGTATTTATCGTGTATCTGTAATCCTTTTTTGACCAGGGCCACTTGTTAAAATGCTAAGTGGTGTGGCTAGGAATAATGCTACTTTGCCTTTTGTCTCCAGCCAGACCAACATGGTAGAGGTCCATTTATTGCCTCTGTGATCCATGCATACTGCACCAGTTCTAGGTAGACAGCAGGTCAATGTCATGCCATTAAGCAGTTTGTAACACACTGCTCATAACACACTGCACACAAATCCTATTTAAATGCTCCCTATCAGAACATCCTGAAAGAGACAGAACCATTTGTGCTGTTGAGCCAGGAAGCTGACTACTAAAGAAGCTATGCAGCCTTCCTTGACAAGACTGAGTCAGGAAGACCTGTCTTAAAGGAGTCGCAGCTACCAAGAAGCCATGCTTAACTCTGTTCTTTTGTGTCTAGAATTCCTTTCCAAGCTTTCTTATATTTTATATGCTTGTAGTCAACCCCACCTGAGTGCACTACTTTGTTGGAGGAGGCTGTTTATTCATTTCCTAGGCACCCAGACTCACAAAATAATCATACAGAAATCTGTATTTTTCCAAAACTGTTTGGCCAATACCTTAAGCATATTTCTGGCTAACTTTTATATCTTAAATTAACGTATTTCTATTAATCTGTGTATTGCCACTTGGTTGTGGCTTATCAGCAAGGTGCTGGTGGCCTCCAGTGGAGGCATCTGTCTCTTGAAGACAGTTACATGGCTTCTCATTAACTCCACCTTCTTTCTTCCAGCATTCAGTTTATATTTTCTGACTATCTCTATTCTGCCAAGCCACTGGCCAAAACAGCTGTATTTATTAACCACTGACAATACAACATGTTCACAGCATACATTACTTTACACATTCAAATACCTTATTCACATGTGTGTAGTATGTATTTTAAAACAATATCTGTAGTAATTCGCCAACATTTTTAAAAGTATTTTGAGATTTTTAACTTTAGAATAGAAATGCTATGTTTGCTTGGGTATTATTCATTGAGTATGTGTATTTACATCAATTTCACAGTAAAATACGTGCTCGATACAAGTGCGATATAGGATAGAATAAAAGGCACAATCACTCACCGCTATAAGAATATGTGAGACACATGATTTGTTAATAGAAAAATGACACTGATTGGGTAAGTGAATGGCTGAGAATATTTTTCTTGAATAATTTAGAATATTTTTGTAAGTAATTTAAGATGGCATAAGGTAAGGAGAACAGAAAGACTATAGAAGTGACAGAGAAATAAAGTGAGCTGTCCAAATTTTATTTTAATTGGTTACATTTGTAAAGGCATGCATTTGTGTATTTTGAATTACTTATCATGAATAATCTAAGGGGAAACTAATTTTTGAAAATTACTCACTTTTTTCATATTTAACTTGTCAAAAATAAAAATTACTAGGTGAATAATAATGAATATGAATGGGAATAAACTACTTGTACATACTGACAAAAAATATTCATTTAAAGGATTTTGTTTCCACTAAAAAATGTTTTGTTTTTCTTTTCCTTATTCTTTTTTAAAGGAACATTCACATTTGGTATTTCTCACCTTTCCCAGTTTGACAATTCTCCCACATATCTCCATTTTCTAAATGGAGATGTTTTATGATCTTCACAGTAAACTTTTTAAAAGATTATAGTCCACAAAAGAAATATTTCTCAAGATGATAAGTAAGAAAGAATATAAACTTCAGTCACTTAATCTGTGGGAATTTCCTTTCCAAGTGTTTAAAACTATTAAGTCACTGTGGTTATGTGAATTTTAATCTCACTCAAAATGAAGTACCCTGTGCAAGTTACTTTTGCATATGCAATATAAAATTTCACTTTAAAATTAGTCTAATCTTGTAGAGAGATAATTTGCAACATAGATTTTTGTATTTATCGAGTCTAGCAACAAGAATAACAGCAAATTATTCAGTAGCTTTCTGTCCTTTATTCCTTTTGCTATTTTGTAAACTGTATCCAGAGCATTGCACTTAATGGGCAAAATCCCTAAATCTTAAGGATATGAGCTATCAAGAAACCTTTTTGCTTGTGATAGTCTCCTGTCTCTATGTAGCATATGATCATCCTTAATAGGTTATATTTATTTCATCACACCACAACATCTAATCATGAGCATATTTTAGTGATACATTCTATACAATATGAGTAAAGATGAAAACTTTCATTATCAGTTAAAAATAATAACCAAAGTACTGTTAAGTATTGTCAGAGAACAGAATACTTCTGGTTAAATCTTCTTGCAATATATCTGGAATGTAAAACAGGTAATGCTTTGGGCTTTATATTTTAACCCAGCTAAGTGGACTTTGGTATTTAAAGAATCAGAAAGAGGCATTAAGATAAATTCTTTTATTTGGAAAATGTTCAAAATAACAATTTTTAAAAGTCTCCATAATTCTCTTGATGGAGGATCAATCATTAGCCAGTATTCACAGTAACCAGATTTAATAAATTAATTTCAGATATTTAATGATACCACTGGGAGTATTTGTCTTGTTGAAAAGCAGTGTGTGTCTTTTAGCTGGTGTGTTACCTTCTTTTTTCTCAGTTACTTTTCTTTGAATTTTCTTTGTTCTATTGGTGAATACTTAGGATAGACATTTTGAGCTCTTTTTATTGTTGGGAGTTTTTCTTAACCTTAAAATCATTAGAAGTATTTGTGTTTTACAGTTTGAAATACTTATGAATTTTTAAAATGAGTTTTATCTTGTTTCATACAAATACTCTTAATAAATTTTCAGAATTTTGTGAATAAAAATCATATAATTTCATAGCTGAAATAGTAAAAACATAGCTCAAATAGTTAAAAGTAATTTACAAATGGATTCTAAGCTTTCAAATATTTTCAAGCATTACTACAGTTTCAATTTTTCTAAACCTGAAAATTGCATTTTCTTTTGCTGTTTTATATCTAATATAAAGTTTTTTTAAAAAAAAACTTTACTCAACATTGTGCAGGAAATGTGTTATAATTCTGTACCTGATGTTCAGGACTTTACCTAACAACCAGAATTACAAAGATAAATGTGCATAAGCAAGTTATTTTATGTCACTTTTCAGTTGCACAAATTTACAAGTAAGATGTCCACTTAGCTGGGTTAAAATATAAAGCCAAAGCATTACCTGTTTTCCATTCAAGATATATTGAAACAAAATTTAACCAGAAGTATTCTGTTCTCTGACAATACTTGACAGTACTTTGGTTATTATTTTGACCAAATGCTGTGCAACTCTGTCTTGAATTACACAGCAACTGTTATTAAATGACATGTATCTGGATATTTGAGTATGGCTCAGGGTGTAAGGTGCCTCCTGCAAAAGTATGAAGACAAGGGTTCATATCTCCAGGATCCAAGTGAAAACCTAGCACTACAGTGTGTATCTGTAATACCAGAACTGTGAAAGCAGAAACAGATGGCAGTGACACACTTGTCATCCAGTCTAACTAGCCAAATGGTGAGTCCCAGTCTCGGAGAAAGTCATTATCTCAAGATATAAAATAGTAACGTGCAGTAGAAGATATGGTTCATTGATCTTTGGCCTCCACATGTTCATCCTTAGGGGAGTACATGCACACATATTCAGCACATATGCTCATGCACAAAATAATATATTCAAGGGGTCATTGAATTTATTATTGGTTAAAGTTATTTTCATAGTCAGATTTTTATTCAACATTTAAAATGAAAAACATTAGTTTCATTCAAATGCTGCATTATAATTAACTAAAAGTAATCTTAAAATAAAAAAATTACCTTATATTCATATATATGACATCAAAGCTCATGACAAAAATGTGTATATATGTGTACATGTATGTGTCTTGTGAAAACAAATAACCAATTGGAAATATTGTGTTTAAATTAACCCACCAACTAACATAGATTTGAGTTTCCAAGTTCAAAGAGATATTTTTAGAGGTCACATGAGCTAAAACATAAAATTTTACCAATAAAACATACCCATAACCCCTTGTCATTTATAGATCATTCAAAAAAGAATAAAGATAACTGTATAATGATAATACCTTAGGTACAAGGTGATCGTTTTGACTGGCTCAAAGAATACTAACATTAAAAGATCTAAAAACTTTCAGTTTGAAAGTTTCTTACATATAATAATGAAATAATGCATCTATACTAATCAAATATCGTAAATGTTATGGTAATTCATAGTTGCCACCAAGTAATATTATTAGACTGTTATTTTTTCTTAGTCCAGATGTGAAGTTTATCAGGAAAACAACTTTTGCCCATTACAGAAATGGCTTTCTTTAAGAGAAACAGGGGCTGGAGAGATGATTCGCATCACTTTCATAGGATGGAAATCCCAACACCCATGTGAGGAATCTTGCAGTAATCTGTAACTGCAGTAGGAAATTCAACACCCTATTTTGGCTATTTTGGACATTGTATGCATCAGGGCTCAGACATACATTAATATAAAACACACACACACATATATCATTTATGAATTAATTTTTTATTATATATCCTGACTATAATTTCTTCTCCCTCCTCTCAATCAATTCTCTTTCATCTTCATTATTCCCCACCCTACAATCCACTTCTCCTCCTTTTGTGTTCAGAAAGGAATGGGCCTCTGATGAATATCATCAAGCCTGGCATATCAAATTCATATAGTACTAAGAACCTCCCTTGGTATTAAGGCTGGGTAAGACAACCATTTCTTAAAATCAGGTTGGACAGGTTATAAGCATCTGTAACACCAGCTCCAGGAGATCTGATGCCTTCTTCTGGCCTCTAAGGGCACTCACACACATGTGCCACACATGGGAACACACTTGAACATAAAATATAAAATCTTTAAGACAAAATATAACAAAAGTTCCCCAAAACTATAGTTACTACTTCATATACTTTCACATAATATTCAAATTGATGAGTGTATTAAATGTCAAACTCTCCGATAAAGTTCTAATTTGTGGAAACAATGAAAATGTCTTTTCAGTTCTTATTTTGCCAGTATATTAAAATGATTATTTATTTTCATTTTGTGAGCATCAATTTAAATAAGCAAACAAAACAACAATGTTTTTTGTAGTTACTAAATAACTCAAATATTGACATGCTAATAAATATATATGAAAGTAATGTCTGGAAGAACCAAGCATTGGAAAACAGAAAACAAGATTAGCTATTGCCTGGTTAGGCTGCATTGTAAGATATTCTACTACCATGTAGGGTTCTGGTGTTTGTTTACTTTTAGATTAATATACATCACAGTAATAGTTTTCTTTCAGCTATTTTTCTAGGGTCTGAATAAAAGTTGGTATTTGCTACTGCCCAATAATAATCCTTTTCAGGAAATAAACACATAAATTTGTGTTTAGTCACATGTACCACAACCAAATGGAAGGTGACACAATTACACACTATAGTAGAGGTCACATTAAGCTTATGTTATCTCAACATTCATTATGTTTGTTTATAGAAAAACTAAAATTGCTATGTAACATATGATGGCAAAACTTTAATTATAATTAAGTTTTATAACAAACAATTTCACGCTCAAATTGTTCACCAAAATCTGTTTTAAATATTCTCTAAGTCAGTTTTGATATTTTTTAAAAAATACATATTCATTTTCCTGACCTGACCAATAAAAATGATTTATCTTAATCATGTGTATGCTTGGGTAATGATTGTATGGGTGCATACAGTGGTGGAAAGATGTACTCAGATCTCCTGGATCCACAATTGTTGGTGGTTGTGAGCCATTCAATGTACCTGTTGAGAACTGAGCGTTAGGCCACTGAAAGAGCAGCAGGTGCTCCTAACTGCTGAGCCAACTCCTCAGTCTTACTGACACTACGTTATTTTTTTTATATTAACTTCTTCAGCCACTTGGTCTTGAAAAGATTTTGACTATTCCTCTTCTTTTTATCTGTCCAATATTGGACTTCATACTTTTCTATATTGGAATTTCTTTTCCTTCTAATCCCCTCTTCTGTAATTTTAACTACTTATATAAAATATTTAAACATATTAATTATTTCTCATTATGTGGTTTTAATATTCCAGTTTTCTCTTCTCTGGGTCATTTAGTATATTTGTAACAGCAACTGAGTTAGGATTATTACATATCAGCTTTTAGCAAAAATTAGTCCTGTGTTAGGTAGAGTTGATATTCCTGATAAAGCCTTCATATGACTCTTGACTAATAGAGCTAGCTGATATAAAATATATTTGAACAATTTGCAAATTCCAGAAATTTGATTACCAAGAGTATATTTTAAGTATTAATATTTTCAAAAAATGTACATATGTTCTTATATATTTCAAACAAATCGTGTGTTATCTCTTTTGCAACAAAAATATGATGTAATACTTGCACACAAAAAGGTGCTTAAAGAACCAGGTAGTGGTGGTACATGCCTTTTATCCCAGCAATCAAGAGGGCAGGGGCAGGAAAATCTCTATCCCATTCCCTCAGATTCTAGCATCATTGCTCTTTAAAAATGATTCATGGCCTTTCAAAACTAGGTGAAATGTAAATTATAACAACATGACTATAGGAAAAACAGATTGAATTTACAATTTGAAAGCTTGAATTTTTATCATTGTTAGGTTTTATTAATTTTCATTTCATTTTATTGCATTTAATCCACATAACAATATATATTAAATTAAACTACATATATATTCATATTTCATGAAAGAGAATGAAGATAACAGAGGTGTATTATAAAACTTTAGATGTCATGGCACTTATTACCTTAGTTGTGGTTTATCATTAGTATAGTAGATACAAATAAAGAAGTTAAGTTTTTCTTAAGGAAGTTAGGTCAGTTAATTCACTTCAAAAATTGTTGTCTGTAATTTTCAAGAATTAAAGTAGAAATGATAAGTAAGAATATGTACTACTTGAATGCAAATAATATGCAGTAACAATAATGAGATTTTGTAACTGTTAAAATAAACTCCCTTCATTCCTACAAGACTGCTGGCTGCCTTCACCACATTTGTTCTATTTTAAATGCATGTTTCTTGTAAAATTATAGTTAACACTTTTTACTGTTATGATTATCCTGCTATTTCTCATGTATTGTTAACCTGGGGAAGTCTATTAATGGAAGTGAGTTTTGAGTTGCATTTAAAGAAATGATGTTTGTGGATCATCAAGAAAGATACTGATAAGTCATGATTAGAGTGTTGGTTAGAGTATGATGGACAAATTACAGGGTATAAATTAATGAATATTCTTTTTTTTAAAGAAGCTGATTAATGACCTTAAATACTATACAACTCTGTGGTTTTTTTTTTAATTTTCTTTCTTTCTTTTTTTTAAGTTCTTCTCAGTTTAATGGCAAATGAAATAAAGGAAGGTACCACACTTGGCAGATACAAAATGACATTTTGTCCTTGTGTCTGTGCAATTTAGCAGATTCAGGTTCCCCACTGGGATAAAGGGAGAAACACACCAAAAAAGAGGAAGGAGAGTCCTTTTAAACACATACTCTCTTACTCCAAACTTTTAACAACTTTTTTTTTCTTTTTTAATCCACTACACAAACTGTGATTAAGTAAGAAAAGCATCAAGGGCTCTTGTTGCCATCTTTTTTTTTTATTATTTCTTTCAAACCATTAAAACAAAATCCATAATTTTTTACAGAGTACAATGCAAGTAAACACACACACACACAAACATATTTTGTAAGTCAAACAGGAAAAAAAGCTAAAACAAGGTCAAGGAAAAGCACTTCTATGCTGAATTATGACTATGAGTTGATTGAATCCTGTTGTTGCTACAGGACAACTGTGCATGGTTTTATAATTTTCAACAGGCAATAAATGTTTTTAGTGTATGTAATATTTTACAAATAAGTCATATTTATTTTCCAGTATCAAAGGCAAAATAATTTGGGAAAATTATGGTTGGATAGATAATCTGTTTGGAATTGTTTTGCATAAAAAACACTTTCGGCTTGCAAAAAAAATGAGGTTGAAAAATTGTGCTTGTGTCAAATCTGACTCACTTTAACAGTTCCTCTTAAAAATTAGCAACTGTAATTAGTGGAAATTTTAAAGGTGTAAGGCTCTTAACAGTTATAGTTTTTAACCATCTTTTTTTTTAAATTTAAAGTGATCAACTTTACAAAAGTTGAATTCTCATTTTTTTCCAATATAAATAATGATAGTATAGCTCACAAATTGTTTGAAAATGACTTCCTTGTTCATATTTTAACACAATGTTTGATTATTCAGTTTTAAAACATACTAAAGTACCCATTTTAAGTAACATTTTATTCCTATCACCTTCTTGAATAAGTTAATATTAACTAAAATCATCTAGTGAGCTTATGTGTACTGCCTCAATAAAATAATAAATCAGTACATATAAGCATTTAGAAAGAACTCAAAATAGTACTTATATATGTAAATGTACTTACAGTATATATCATAATTGAATATGCTTTGAGCATTTTAATGAAGTTTTATTACCTGATATAGCAAGAACTATATATATCATAAATGGAAATAGTCATTAAAATTATTTTAACATTATAAACAAAGTTTAACTAGCACAATTCTGGAGACTTATAGTCCTAACAGCACCACACCTGCTCTGGCAATCTTCCATCCCATGTCTGTGTATGTTCATGGTGTTTGTCATCAAGAGATTAAGCATATGTAAAAGGGAAAGGTCAGAGGCTAGGGTTGGGCCAATCTTACTCTCATGTAAACCCACTTTGGGTAACACAAGAAATCTATAAGTTTCTTCTGAGGTCAGTTTCAATGACCCCATCCATTACAGTGAACCTTACCTCATAAAGATGACACCACCTCCCAGCGTCACCACACTGAGGACCAAGATTCCTCCATAGGAGCCCCTAAGGCAACAGATTCTGACCATATCCCAGCCATTGCAGTTTGTCCAAGTAATTGCCTTGGAAATAATTTGGTGATAGGAAAGGTTCTCATTCTTTCTATATCCACTATCTACATCTTTCAGATTTTCAGGAGAGATGCTCTAGAGTCAGAGTATCTAGGTTCTAATGCTAGTTCTTTTGTGGAGGATGAGTTTGAATATGTTAATTGTTATCTTCCAGCTTCAGGGTCCTTCTCTGTAACATGAGAATAATAAAAATTGACACGAAACAGGCTTTTTATCTTAAATTACATTGAAAAATTTTAAAAAATGATTTTATAACCCAAAAATACTATCTATGAAATATTTTAATTCTTTAAGCATACTTTCATGTCAATTAAAATTAATGAAATAGGTAGCCAAATACAAAGTATTCTGGATTTGCATGTGAAATCATAATGTCTCACGTTTTAAAACTACAACATTGCTTGTAATTTATATCTGTTATAAAATGATTATATGTTATTTTAAATCATATTTCAAATGTAAACTGCTGCTATAAAAATTTTAGACATTGATAGGCAGTGGAGATGCATGCCTTTAATCCCAGCACTTGGAAGGCAGAGACAGGGGGAACGGAGTTCGAGGCCAGCCTAGTCTACAGAATGAGTTCCAGGACAGGTTCCAAAGCTACAGAGAAACACTTCTGATCTTCAGTCATATTACTGAGATACAGCATGACTAAATGACTTATCCAAAGGCAGGGATAGCTAAATTTATAATTAATAGAGGCTAGATGTAGTAGCTTTAATTCCCCATTTGAGAGCAGAGACAGGTGTATATCTGGGAGATCAAGGACAACCTGATATCAAGCTCATGCCAACCAGGTCTACTTAGTATACCCTGTCAAAACAAAGCAAGGCAAAACAAAAAAGCATAGACCATATCTAAAGCTGAAGTGATGACTCTGTGGTTAATAGCACTGAATGCTCTTTCAAAGAATCAGGATTTGAGTCTCAGCACCCACCTGGTGGCTCATAACCATCTGAAACTCAAGATTCAGGAGTCTGACAGCATATTCTGGTCTTCAAGGGCACCAGAAACACATGTGGTATAGAGACATACCTTCAGAAAAATATACACACATAAAATAAACAAAAGTTAAAAAATAATATCCTTGATTTTTAGCATATGAATTTGAACTCAATTATTTCCCCCATAGAATTTGCTTTATTTCTGTGACTAAAGGATATAAACATCCTTTACTTATATACTTTGTTGTTTAATAATAGCAACCATATTTTTATATACCTGGAAGTTTTCTAATTTCTTTACATACATTATATAGTTGAGTGTTTATGATCACACTAGGAAGTAGGGACTAGTATATTGTAATATTTTTTTTTTTTTTTTTTTTTTTTTTACACAGAGGTCTACTTTAATCATAAACTTGATAGCCTATTAGCTCTGCTTCTTATTAATCAATTCTTACATCTTTTTTTTTTTTTTTTTTTTAATTAATTTTTTATTGAGAAAAAAAAAAAACGTTTCCCCCGCCTCCCCGCCTCCCATTTCCCTCCCCCTCCTTCCACCCTTCTCCCCCTCCCACCACTCCTCTCCCCCTCCCTCTCCAGTCCAAGGAGCAGTCAGGGTTCCCTGCCCTGTGGAAAGTCCAAGGTGCTCCCCCCTTCGTCCATGTCTAGGAAGGTGAACATCCAAATTGGCTAGGCTCCCACAAAGCCAGAACTTGAAGTAGGATCAAAACCCAGGGCCATTGTCCTTGGCTTCTCATCAGCCCCCATTGTTCGCCATGATCAGAGAGTCCGGTTTTATCCCATGCTTCTTCCGTCTCATTCCATCTGGCCTTGGTGAGCTCCCAATAGATCAGCCACACTGTCTCAGTGGTTGGGTGCACCCCTCGTGGTCCTGACTTCCTCGCTCATGCTCTCCCTCCTTCCACTCCTCGATGGGAACTTGGGAGCTCAGTCCGGTGCTCCAGTGTGGGTCTCTGTGACTATCTCCATCCATCCCCAGATGTAGGTTCTATGGTGATATGCAAGATATTCGTCAGCATTGCTATAGGATAGGGTCATTTCGGGTTCCCTATCCTCAGCTGCCCAAGGAACTAACTGGGGACCTCGCCTTGGGTTCCTGGGACCCACTCTAGGTTCAAGACTCTTGCCAACCCTAAGGTGGCTCCCTTAACTAAGAATTGTGCTTCCGTACTCCCCTATCCAACCTTCCTTTATCCCAATCAACCTGTTTCCCCTAGTTTCCCTCATCCTCCCCTTCTCCCTTTTCTCTCCCCATCCCCCGATACTCCCATCCCACCCCACCCCCAAGATCCCAAATCTTCTACCCGGCAATTTTGTCTACTTCCCATAGCCAAGAGGATAATTATATGTTTTTCCTTGAGTTCGCCTTCTTATTTAGTTTCTTTAGGTTCACCAAATATATACTCCGTGACCATTATTTATGGCTAGAAACCAATTATGAGTGAGTACATCCCATGTTCATCTTTTTGGGCCTGGGTTACCTCACTCAGGATAGTGTTTTCTATTTCCATCCATTTGCATGCAAAATTCGAGAAGTCATTGTTTTTTACCGCAGCGTAGTACTCTAATGTGTATATATTCCACACTTTCTTCATCCATTCTTCCATTGAAGGGCATCTAGGTTGTTTCCAGGTTCTGGCTATTACAAATAATACTGCTATGAACATAGTTGAACAAATGCTTTTGTCATGTGATAGGGCATCTCTTGGGTATATTCCCAAGAGAGGTATTGCTGGGTCCAGGGGTAGGTCGATCCCGAATTTCCTGAGAAACCGAAACACTGATTTCCAAAGTGGTTGCACAAGATTACATTCCCACCAGCAATGGATGAGGGTACCCCTTCCTCCACAGCCTCTCCAGCAAAGGCTATCATTGGTGTTTTTGATTTTAGCCATTCTGACAGGTGTAAGATGATATCTCAAAGTTGTTTTGATTTGCATCTCCCTAATCGTTAAGGAGGTTGAGCATGACCTTAAGTGTCTTTTGGCCATTTGAACTTCTTCTGTTGAGAATTCTCTGTTCAGTTCAGTGCCCCATTTTTTAATTGGGTTAATTAGCATTTTGAAGTCTAGTTTCTTGAGTTCTCTATAAATTTTGGAGATCAGACCTTTGTCTGTTGCAGTGTTGGTGAAGATCTTCTCCCAGTCAGTAGGTTGCCTTTTTGTCTTAGTGACAGTGTCCTTTGCTTTACAGAAGCTTCTCAGTTTTAGTAGGTCCCATTTATTCAATGCTGCCCTTAATGTCTGTGCTGCTGGGGTTATACATAGAAAGCGATCTCCTGTGCCCATTTGTTGTAGGGTGCTTCCCACTTTCTCTTCTATCAGGTTCAGTGTGTTCTGACTAATATTGAGGTCTTTGATCCATTTGGACTTGAGTTTTGTGCAAGGTGATAGATATGGGTCTATTTTCATTCTTCTACAGGTTGATATCCAGTTGTGCCAGCACCATTTGTTGAAGATGCTTTCTTTCCTCCATTGTATACTTTTAGCTCCTTTATCGAAAATGAGGTGATCATAGGTTTGTGGGTTAAAATTTGGGTCTTCTATGCGATTCCATTGATCAACTTCTCTGTTTTTATGCCAGTACCACACTGTTTTCATTACTGTAGCTCTGTAATAGAGTTTGAAGTCAGGGATGGTAATGCCTCCAGAAGATCCTTTATTGTATAGGATTGTTTTGGCTATCCTGGGTTTTTTGTTTTTCCATATAAAGTTGATTATTGTCCTTTCAAGATCTGTGAAGAATTTTGCTGGGATCTTGATGGGGATTGCATTGAATCTATAAATTGCCTTTGGTAGAATTGCCATTTTTACTATGTTGATCCTCCCAATCCAAGAGCAAGGGACGTCCTTCCATTTTCTAGTATCCTCTTCAATTTCTTTCTTCAATGCCTTAAAGTTCTTGTCATATAGATCTTTCACTTCCTTGGTTAGAGTTACCCCAAGATATTTTATGCTGTTTGTGGCTATTGTGAAAGGTGAAGCTTCTCTGATTTCCCTCTCTGCTTCCATATCCTTTGTGTATAAGAGGGCGACTGATTTTTTGGAGTTGATCTTGTATCCTGCCACATTACTAAAGGTGTTTATCAGTTGTAGGAGTTCTTTGGTGGAGTTTTGGGGGTCGCTTATGTACACTATCATATCATCTGCAAATAACGAAAGTTTAACTTCTTCTTTTCCAATTCGAATCCCCTTGATCCCCTGATGTTGTCTTATTGCTATTGCTAGAACTTCAAGCACTATATTGAAGAGATATGGCGAGAGTGGACAGCCTTGTCGTGTTCCTGAGTTAAGTGGGATGGCTTTGAGTTTCTCTCCGTTTAATTTGATGTTAGCTGTCGGCTTGCTGTATATAGCTTTTATTATATTTAGGTATGACCCTTGTATCCCTAATCTCTCCAAGGCTTTTATCATAAAGGGATGTTGAATTTTGTCAAATGCTTTTTCAGCATCTAATGAAATGATCATATGGTTTTTTTCTTTCAGTTTATTTATATGATGAATTGCATTGATAGATTTTCGTATGTTGAACCAGCCCTGCATCTCTGGGATAAAGCCTACTTGATCATAATGGATAATTTTTCTAATGTGTTCTTGGATTCGGTTTGCCAGTATTTTGTTGAGGATTTTTGCGTCAATGTTCATGAGTGAGATTGGCCTGTAATTCTCTTTCCTGGTAGAGTCTTTGTGTGGTTTTGGTATCAGAGTAACTGTAGCTTCATAAAAGGAATTTGGTAATGACTCTTCTGTTTCTATATTGTGAAATACATTAAGGAGTATAGGTATTAGGTCTTCCTGGAAGTTCTGGTAGAATTCCGCATTGAAGCCATCTGGTCCTGGGCTCTTTTTGGTAGGGAGGTTTTTGATAACAGCTTCTAATTCTTCGCGACTAACAGGTCTATTTAGATTGTTCACCTGGTCTTGGTTTAACTTTGGTAAATGGTATTTATCTAAAAAAGTGTCCATTTCTTTTACATTTTCCAGTTTTGTGGCATACAGGCTTTTGTAGTAGGATCTAATGATTCTCTGAATTTCCTCTGTGTCTGTGGTTATGTCCCCCTTTTCATTTCTGATCTTATTGATTTGCATATTCTCTCTCTGCCGTTTAATTAGTTTGGATAGGGGTTTATCAATCTTGTTGATTTTCTCCAGGAACCAACTTTTTGTTTCATTGATTCTTTGGATTGTTTTCTGCGTTTCTATTTTGTTGATTTCTGCCCTTAGTTTGATTATTTCCAGTCTTCTACTCCTCCTAGGTGAGTCTGCTTCTTTTTTTTCTAGAGCTTTCAGGTGGGCTGTTAAGTCTCCAATGTGTGCTTTCTCTGTTTTCCTTAAGTGGGCACTTAGTGCTATGAACTTTCCTCTTAGGACTGCTTTCATAGTGTCCCATAAGTTTGAGTATGTTGTTTCTTTATATTCATTGAATTCAAGGAAGTCTTTGATTTCTCTCTTTATTTCTTCCTTAATCCAGGTGTGGTTCAGTAGTTGACTGTTCAGTTTCCATGAGTTTGTAGGCCTTCTGAGGGTAGCATTGTTGTTGAATTCTAACTTTAGTCCATGGTGATCTGATAAGACACATGTGGTTACTAATATTTTTTTGTAACTGTGGAAGTTTGCTTTGTTACCGAGTATGTGGTCAATTTTCGAGAAGGTTCCATGAGCTGCAGAGAAGAAGGTATATTCTTTCCTATTTGGGTGGAATATTCTATAGATGTCTGTTAAGTCCAATTCATTCATTACCTCATTTAATTCTCTAATTTCTCTGTTAGGTTTCTGTCTGATTGACCTGTCCATTGGTGAGAGAGGAGTGTTGAAGTCTCCTACTATTAGTGTGTGCGGTTTGATGGCTGCTTTGAGTTTTAGTAATGTTTCTTTTACGTACGTGGGTGCTTTTAAGTTAGGTGCATAGATATTTAGGATTGAGACTTCATCCTGTTGAATTGTTCCTGTTATGAGTATAAAATGTCCCTCTCGATCTTTTCTGATTGATTTAAGTTTGAAGTCAACTTTGTTAGAAATTAGTATGGCCACACCTGCTTGTTTCTTAGGTCCATTTGCTTGATAAGCCTTTTCCCATCCCTTTACTCTGAGTAGGTGTCTGTCTTTGTGTTTGATATGTGTTTCTTGTAAACAGCAGAATGTTGGATCCTGTTTTCGTATCCAATCTCTTAGCCTGTGCCTTTTTATAGGTGAGTTGAGCCCATTGACATTAAGTGATATTAATGACCAGTGGTTGTTAACTCCGGTCACTTTTTTAGTAGTAGAGTTTGTGTGTTTCCCTTCTTTGGGTTGCGCTGGTGAAGGGTCTCTAGATGTCTGAGTTATTGTGGTCATTGTTGGCCTCCTTGGTTAGTGATTTTCCTTCTATTACTTTCTGTAAGGCTGGATTTGTGGCTACGTATTGTTTAAATTTGTTTTTATCCTGGAAAATTTTGTTTTCTCCATTTATAGTGAACGAAAGCTTGGCCGGGTATAGAAGTCTGGGCTTGCATCCATGGTCTCTTAGCTTTTGTAGTACATCTATCCAGGACCTTCTGGCTTTCATGGTTTCCATAGAGAAGTCCGGTGTAAGTCTGATAGGTTTGCCTTTATAAGTAAGTTGGCCTTTTTCCTTTGCGGCTCTTAATATTCTTTCTTTATTCTGAATGCTTTGTGTTTTGATTATTATATGGCGAGGGGATGTTTTTTTTTGATCCAGCCTATTCGGAGTTCTGTATGCTTCTTGGACCTTCATAGGCACATCCTTCTTTAGGTTGGGAAAGTTTTCTTCTATAATTTTATTAAATATATTTTCTGGACCGTTGAGTTGCACTTCTTCTCCTTCTTCTACTCCAATTATTCTTAGGTTTGGTCTTTTTATTGTGTCCCATATTTCCTGAATGTTTTGTGATGAGAACTTGTTGGACTTGCTGTTTTCTTTGATCATTGCGTTTATTTTCTCTATGTTATCTTCAGCATCTGAGATTCTTTCTTCTATCTCTTGTATTCTGCTGGTTATGCTTGTTTCTGTAGTCTCTATTCGTTTACCTAATTTTTCCATGTCCAGCCGGCCCTCTGATTGTGTTTTCTTCTTTGCCTCCATTTCAGTTTTCAAGTCTTGAACTGTTTCCATTATCTGTTTGATTGTTTTTCCTTGGTTTCCTAGGGTATCATTCACTGATTTATTCAATTCTTCAAACTTTCTGTTATACTTCTCATCCATTTCTGCCAGGGCATTTTTTACATGCTGTTTAAGGGCGTTAATCACTTTCATAAAGTCAAATTTTTCTGCTTCTTCTTGGTTAAGGTGTTCCTGTCCTCCTGTTGTGAGGTCGCTGGTTTCTGGTGGTTTCATGTTGTTCTTCAGATTGCTGGGTGAATTCTTGCATTGGCGCCTACCCATCTCTTCCTCCGAATGCTCCTCAATGGATCTTCTTTTACAGGATCCGGTCTCCTTGCCCACTGTTGTACCTTCTCAGTGATGTCACTACTCAGTGATGGCTCTCCCAGTTCCCCAGTGATGACTCTCCTGGTGCCGGGAATGGGTCTCCCTGCTGCTTGTGCTGCTTGGGTAGCTCGTAAACACAGGGCCTGCCTTCCTTGCTGCTGGCAGGCCTTCCAGATGGCACTTCTCAGCACCTAAACCGGGCCTCCTGGTGGCTCAATGCTCCGGGGACAAAAGGAAGGAAGTGGCAGGCAGGGCGGGGTCCAGGAGAGCACAGGAGAGCCTGGAGCACAAGCTGGAGGTGCCTGGCTCCCTTTCTGTGGACCTTGAATCCTGCCCGGCAGGCAGGCACTCACTGCTCTGCCTGGGTAGCCTTAGTGCAGGAGCTCAAAACTGTTGTGGAGCACCAATCCTAGCTTAGAGCAGGGCAGGGTTGGGGGAAGGGTGCTGGGGGGCTGAGTAGTGAGTAAGAAGGAAGGCCCTGCAAAGGAGCAGGGGGAGCAGGGGTTGTGCTCTCCCCTGGGACAGACTGCCCCTGGATCACACACACTCACCCGTCCAGAAGGCCGCAGCTCCGGGGACAAAAGGGAGAAAGTGTCAGGCGGGGCGGGGTCCAGGAGAGCACAGGAGAGCCAGGATCACAAGGTGGGGGTGCTGGGCTCCCTTACTGTGGACCTTGAGTCCTGCCCGGCAGGCAGGCACTCTCTGCTCTGCCTGGGTAGCCTTAGTGCAGGAGCTCAAGACTGTTGTGGGGCACCGATCCTAGCTTAGAGCAGGGCAGGGTTGGGGGAAGGGTG
>JABTXL010019933.1:246669-271632 GCA_025134845.1 Neodon shergylaensis | reverse complement strand
GGGGTTGTGCTCTCCCCTGGGACAGACTGCCCCTGGATCACACACACTCACCCGTCCAGAAGGCCGCAGCCTAGTATATTGTAATTTAAACAGAGACACAGAAAACTTTAGTGAGTTTTGAAATCATGCAGCCTAGTAAGCTGTTAGATATTGAATGCAAAGCCAATCAACCAACCTAATAGTCCATGCTCCAAAATCTCAATAAAAATTGTAAATTTCATCTCCCCCACAGGGAAGTGGGGTGGTTGTGGCTATAGTTTATGTATAATAGAGTTAATGGTCTTAAAGTTTTAGGATGGAAAATTAACAAGTGTTTTGACTTTAATTTCAGATATTTTTAGCAGTAGTTTTAATTAAATGATCTTGCTACAATTCATGTAAATCCCTGAAGGAATGTTTTGTTTGAAGTACTCAGTCACGTTTACTAGAATAGTTGCAAAAATAGATTACTATTGAGTGTTTACTTCATTATATACAAAAAGAATTTTCATTTTTTGTTAAATTAACAAATCAAATAAAGTAATATTTATAAATGTCTTTCTGAGATGAATTCTTTTTATTTTTATCATAGAATTAGCTACCAACTGTTTTATATACTGAATAATACTTCTATAAACGAAATTGATTTTATATTATATTCATTAATGTGGAATATAACATGAAAATGATACTTCATTTTTCCCATTTTTTATCATATGGATTGATTGGCTAGCTTGGAAGTCATAGGGCTAAAATCGTTCCCTATAAAAATCTATTTTGACAGAATGATAGGTTAACATATTCATATATGACAAAGAAATTGTAAACTATAAATTAAAATTAGAAAAAAGCTGTAATATTATATATAGTAGATATTGAAAAGTTAAAAATAATTATGTACAAATGTATATATAAATTTACTAAATTATATGTAGTGACCAAAAAAATTATAAAATTTATTATAAAAATTCCAATTAAAATTATTTGAATGTCACATATTTTCCCAATTTTCTCCATATTTATTCATATTTTAAATAAAAGAAATAAGTAATTGTTGATTTGTATGATATAAGTATACATTTTTTCGCTGTGTGTTGGTGGCACTCGCCTTTAATCCCAGCACTCAGGAGGCAGAGGCAGGCAGATCTCCGTGAGTTCGAGGCCAGCCTGGTTTACAGAGTTCCAGGACTGGTTCCACGCCACAGAGAAACCCTGTATTGAAAAACAAAACAAAAATAAACAAGAATACAGTTTTTCCTTTTTGTTTTTGTTTTTTTTATTTTTTATTGAGAAAAAAAAAGTTTCCGCCTCCTCCCAGCGTCCCATTTCCCTCCCCCTCCTCCCACCCTTCTCCCCCTCCCCCCACTCCTCTTCCCCTCCCTCTCCAGTCCAAAGTGCAGTCAGGGTTCCCTGCCCTGTGGAAAGTCCAAGGTCCTCCCCCCTCCATCCAGGTCTAGGAAGGTGAACATCCAAACTGCCTAGGCTCCCACAAAGCCAGAACATGAAGTAGGATCAAAACCCCATGCCATTGTCCTTGGCTTCTCATCAGCCCTCATTGTTCACCATGTTCAGAGAGTCCGATTTTATCCCATGCTTTTTCAGTCACAGTCCAGCTGGCCTTGGTGAGCTCCCAATAGATTAGTCCCACTGTCTCAGTGGGTGGGTACACCCCTCGTGGTCCTGACTTCCTTGCGCATGTTCTCCCTCCTTCTGCTCCTCATTGGGACTTTGGGAGCTCAGTCCGGGGCTCCATTGTGGGTCTCTTTCTCTATCTCCATCCATCACCAGATGAAGGTTCTATGGTGATATGCAAGATATTCGTCAGCATTGCTATAAGATAGGGTCATTTCAGGTTCCCTATCCTCAGCTGCCCAAGGAACTAACTGGGGACATCGCCTCGGGCTCCTGGGAGCCACTCTAGTTTCAAGTCTCTTGCCAACCCTAAGGTGGCTCCCTTAACTAAGATTTGTGCTTCCCTACTCCCCTATCTAACCTTCCTTTATCCCAATCATCCTGTTTCCCCAAGTTCCCCCCATCCTCCCCTTCTCACTTTTCTCTCCCCATTTCCCCTTACTCCCATCCCACCCCACCCCCAAGATCCCAATTTTTTCCCCGGCAATTTTGTCTACTTCCCATAGCCAGGAGGATAAATATATGTTTTTCTTTGGGTTCACCTTCTTATTTAGCTTCTTTAGGATCACAAATTATAGACTCTGTGACTTTTATTTATGGCTAGAAACCAATTATGAGTGAGTACATCCCATGTTCATCTTTTTGGGTCTGGGTTACCTCACTCAGGATAGTGTTTTCTATTTCCATCCATTTGCATGCAAAATTCGAGAAGTCGTTTTTTATCGCAGCATAGTACTCTAATATGTATATATCCCATACTTTCTTCATCCATTCTTCCATTGAAGGACATCTAGGTTGTTTCCAGGTCTGGCTATTACAAATAATACTGCTATGAACATAGTTGAACAAATGCCCTTGTCATATAATCGGGCATCTCTTGGGTATATTCCCAAGAGTGGCATTGCTGGGTCCAGGGGTAGGTTGATCCCGAATTTCCTGAGAAACCGAAACACTGATTTCCAAAGTGGTTGCACAAGTTTGCATTCCCACCAGCAATGGATGAGGGTACCCCTTCCGCCACAACCTCTCCAGCAGAGGCTATCATTGGTGTTTTTGATTTTAGCCATTCTGACATGTGTAAGGTGATATCCAAAGTTGTTTTGATTTGCATTTCCCTGATCGCTAAGGAGGTTGAGCATGACCTTAAGTGTCTTTTGGTCATTTGAACTTCTGTTGAGAATTCTCTGTTCAGTTCAGTGCCCCATTTTTTTTAATTGGGTTAATTAGCATTTAAAAGTCTAGTTTCTTGAGTTCTCTATATATTTTGGAGATCAGACCTTTGTCTGTTGCGGGGTTGGTGAAGATCTTCTCCCAGTCAGTAGGTTGCCTTTTTGTCTTAGTGACAGTGTCCTTTGCTTTACAGAAGCTTCTCAGTTTTAGTAGGTCCCATTTATTCAGTGTTGCCCTTAATGTCTGTGCTGCTGTGGTTATACACAGGAAGCGATCTCCTGTGCCCATCTGTTGTAGGGTACTTCCCACTTTCTCTTCTATCAGGTTCAGTGTGTTCGGACTGATATTGAGGTCTTTGATCCATTTGGACTTGAGTTTTGTGCATGGTGATAGATATGGGTCTATTTTCATTCTTCTACAGGTTGACATCCAGTTTTTCCTTTTAAAATTATTTTTCAAGGAAGTCTGTAGAAGCAAGAGTATACATGCTGTATACTGAAAACAGAAAGCTTTCATTTCTAATTCCAGGTGTGATATTTGTTACTAATGCTTCAAATTCATTTTGTTCATTTTGTGTAAGTTCTTTGAATTCACTTAGCCATTCCCTCTATGAGATACTATATCTTGATCAAATATATATATATATATATATATATATATATATATATATATATATATATGTTACCAATATCCATTAACACTGTATGAGCAGCACTTTGAAGACTTAGGAGTATTATGTCTGTGGAAAAGTAGGAATATGAGGAAACTGATAAACAGAGGCATCTAATTACTTAAACTTTTTCTATATTCAGAAAAGAAACAGGCCATGTGGTCTCTGGGATACAAAAAAAAAGATTTAAAGTAATATTGCAAGTGGTCATGATAGAAATTATTAGCTTAGTTTGCATAGTTCTATTTCATTGGAACTGTTATATTTTGTATGCATGTCTGAATCTGTACATGGCTAGATAGTGATACATTTATAGAGTTTTGTACTAGGACAGCTGTGGGGTTATCTTCCAGTTTCCTATATGAAATTTTGGAAGAATAGTGATTTGTTTATGCTTGTTTATTTTTTAATCGATTAAATTATTTCCTTGAAAATTTCATATATGTGTCTAATGCATCTAATTTCTCTCCCTTTCCCTCTCTTTTATCTCTCTCACATCTCATCATCCTCCCGTCTCCTTACAATTCCCTTTCACAACCTTTTTTGTTTTTATTTTTCCTTGTTAACTACCAATTTTAAGCAGGGCCTTCTGTGTGATCATGGTTTAGAACTGTCCATTGGAGATAGGTGGGTACAATTTTGTGTATACAAATGAAGATGATGACACTCCCTCCTGCAGAATTCATCAGTAGCTATTATTTCAGCAGGGAAGTGTAAAGCTCCATGAGCCCCTCCGTTTGATCTGTGATTGGCTGTTGACTGTCAAAGTCTCATGTAGTTGGAAGATCATTTTGCATTTCCTTTCAAAGACTTCTGGAGCCTAACTTCTTTCTGTTACTTCTTCAGTGGCACATTTCCCTGAGTATTAGAAAGGGTGTTATAAATGCACTGTTTAGTGCTGAGTACTCAATGTCACTTTCTCTAAGCACATAGAATAGCCATATGTCTCTGCATTTGTTACCATTTACCATAAAAGAATTAATGATGCCTGTCATGCATCATATTTTTGATGTACAAATGCAAGAATTATGATGGTGGTTAATGAGAAGATAATGGTAAGTACTTCATACTTTCATAGACTATAGACTATATATAATATTCTAGAATATTTAAAGGGATTATATATATTGCTATATAACTTGGTAATTCTTTTCTTTCTTTTACTTATTTTTTTAGGTTTAACCATCTCATACCACAATATAGCATACCTCATAGATTTTATTTGTATCAATAATATTTTATGAAATCATTATATTTTAAGTCATCATTTACTCATATCAATTCAATTGCAATTTTCTTTCCAGAGTAAGGTGCACAGTATACTTTCGTTTTCTTTATTTTATTATAATGAAATACATTATGATTATGATTTCCCCTGTACTTACTATTCCCAATTCCTCCCCATCTCCTCTCCTATCCAGAGCAACACACAGTTTTATTTTAAAATGAAAATTATGAACCATGTTGTAGAAAACTGAAATTCATAAAATTAAATGTCTGTCAATTTTCCAAACAAGTGTAATTAAATATGTACATTCCTAGTGCATGCAATATCACTGAAAGTTCAAAGTCAAATTTGGCTACATAGAATGCTATAAATCAAGCAGGGTTACATATGCCTTATATCAAAATTTCTTCAAAAATTTAACTTCTCCAAAGTCTCATATTACAAAAAGAACTACTTATGGTAGGAAATATCATGTACTAGAAACTTTTACACTGCGGAAGCTTCCAGGAATTATAAAACTGAGCAGAAAGTCTAAGTGCCAACCACAAGTAATATTGTAAGAAGATATGGTAACAGATAATAACATAAATGGACTGATAAAGAAAGAAAGCTACAAAATATGCATAATTATGATGATGAATGGTAATTCACAACAGTTAATATTTTTATTAGCATATATTAATTATAAAATATAGTGGGTTTTATAGCATTTCCATAGGTACATACAATTTTTGCAACTTTTACAAGAATATTAAAGGAATTATAGTTTCCACATGGTAATTCAGTTGAATTACATTTCAATTTAACAACTGTATATGCATTAATGCAAAATGGCTTTAAATAAAATAGAGGAATTTCTTCTCCTTTATTAATTAGCAAGTTGTCAGTGTCACAAAAAGTAGTTCTACCTAATAGTTTCAAGATTTAATATAAAAAGTGGTATTCATTTCTAAGTAAGTCAACAGTTTTACTGTACCATTTTATTTTAGACTACATTTATATTGGTTACCTAAGAGTAAAGTATCCTCCTTATCATTTTATTGTCCTGGGTGCATGCATAAAGAGTATTGACATCTTGATCTAATTAAAAGCTCTTTAATAAAACTTTCTGTGATGGTAGAAATGTTATCTAATCCACATTTATAAATATTTTCGCCAGTTAGCCAGATTTAGCTATTAAAGACTGAAATTAAACCATTTCTTTTTAAAATATAATTTTATTTTTTTACAGCTAAATATAGCAAGGGCTGCTATATTAGACTTCAATTATCTATATAATTATAGTTGAAATATAACTATAATGTTGAAAATAAAAAATTGGGGACACAATGAAACTTGATATCTAAGATTTTGTTATTATGTTATGTATGAGATTAATTAGTGATGAAAAACAGTTTAATCTTGAATAGTTCAGGCTTTGGGGTTTTGTTTCTGAGTTTACAGAAAGAGTTAATACAACACATGTTCATAATTTTATAGAGAGAAGGGAGGTACAGAAAGTGTGAGACAGTTTCAGTTCTGGTAACTTATTCTATCTTTTGTATTAAAGAGTTGAAGAGTTCTAAAAGGAAAAATCAGAACGAAATATTTAAGTATTTGCCATATTGTTTAGGATTATGTTAATATATGAAGATCATGTATATATTGTTATAAGATATAACTTCTTTTTCCATATTTCAGACTTTATATCAAATGCATAAGATTATAACATACATTGTAATTCTAAAAACCAAAAATAATTTGATAAATGCAATTAATATTGGGTTTTATATTGAATTATAATACAGTCTCACAGCAGGGAAAGAACCAATTATAAATTTGAGGAATTTTGGCAGATCTTTAAGTAGTAACCTTGCAAAAAGAGAAAAGCTTAAGTGTAGATATACTAACATCTGTAAATGGTCTTTGTAAGAGAATCTCTGTATGTGCTAGGTCCTTTGCATACATGCTGTGGTTGTTTAGCTTGGGGCTTTTGTGGAACTCCTAACAGTGGGAGTAAGAGTTCTTTTTTTTTTCAATTTTTCATGGCTTTCTTTCTTTTTTTAAATAATCTGTTACTTTTTTAAAAAAAGAAAACTATCTTTTTTCATTATACATACTAATCCTAGTTCCCACTCCCTCCCTTCCTTCCATTCCCTCCACTTTCCTATCGACCCCACCCCCATCCAATCCTCAGAGGGTAAGGCACATTGCTTTGGGGAAGGTCCAAGGCCTTCCCTACTATATCTAGGCTGAGAAAGGTATCATTCAAAGAGAGAAAGGTTCCCAAAAAGCCAATACATGCTGTAGAGATAAATCCTGATGCCATTGCCAATGGGCCCTTAGTCTATCCTAACCACGCAACTGTCAACTATAATCATAGGGACTAGTTTGGTCTTATGTTTGTCCCTTTCCAGTCTGGCTAGAGTTTTTGAGCTTCCAATAGCTCAGATAGACTGTTTAAGTGCGTGTCCCTATCATGGTCTTGATCTCCTTGCTCATATTCTCACTCCTCCCATTCTTCAGTTGGACTTTGGAAGCTCAGTACAGTACTCCGTTGCAGGTCTCTCTCTTATGCCTGATTTTGGGCCCCTTTTCTTCTTACCGGGTTGCCTCATACAACCTTGATAAAAAGGGTTTATGCTTAGTTCCATTGGATCTCATTATGTTTTGTTTGGTTGATATCCCTGGGGGGGGGGCAGGATTTGGGTGAGACCAGAGGAAGGGTGAAAATGAGAGGTGGGGAAGGATGGGAGGATGTGCTCAGGACTTATGAGTGAAGAATGAATAAACCAAAAAATCATTGTAATTATATTTTATAGGTTTAGCTGAATCCAGCAAGTGAACTTTTTGAACAAATAAAGAAGAGATAAGAAATAGCATTTAATTCATAATTAGTATATACTTTTAAAGGTAGAATATTGTCTGCTTAGATTCATTAATAATTTAAATGTATTATTATTGAACATGTAATGTGATATTAACGTTTGTGTTCACCATTCATTGTTCAATTGTTTTATATTTATTTACTTATTAAAATAAAAACACCATCATTTAGTTTTGCTTTTGAATTTACACAAAACAAAAGCACCACAGAAATAACATTTTAATGTTTAAGTGAATCAGAACTAATAGAAGAGAAGTTATTACTGAATCTGTAAGCTAAGAAACTCTACACAATATAAACCATGCCGAAAGAATCATTAAAAAAAAGTTGCCAGGTCTTTTATGACTAGTGGTATATGATATTCACTTTCTAAGTATGGATAATGCCACTCCAGTCATTTTGCTACGGAGATCTTCACTGTGTTCCTAGGGAAATGAATGTGGGTATGAAGGATGAAATTCTTCCACCTATTGTTGGAAACAATTATATGAGAGATAATTCCTTTTTCACTATCAATATTTTAACTGAAATTATTTTAGAGGCTAACAGATGCAATCTTGCCTTTATATGCCATTTCCAAGATTTTCGTTGTACAGTTCATTTGATTTTTAACTACTGTTATTACTGAAACCATGATTTTTAAAAATTAACAGCTGGCAGAGATAAAAAATATTAAGCTATGCTGTAGTGTGCAAATTGATACATGAATAATCAGATAAAATACTTGAACAGACACTGTGATCAATCCAGTTGTTTAGAAAACTGGATGATTAATGCTAAAATATTAATTGATGTCTATACATAGGTATTTGACTACTGATATAATGACTAAAATACAAACTATGTTTGTTTTCAGTACTATATTGTTTCAATGGTTCATAGAAACAGGCACTAAATGAACATGTTATTTACCTATCTTGATTCATTCTAGGTGACCCAACACAAATCCACTGAAGTAACAAATACCTTCCAAAACTTACACGCATAACCAAAATTTTCTAAAAAGTATTTATGATTGTAATGTCTGAAATAATGGTTGTTTTTTAAATATTATTGCTTCCTAACAATTGATTTCCTCTTTGATATTACTATAATCATTATATACTTATGAAACATAGGTCAAATTTCACTTTCTGTTTCTATTTCTCTTTTGTTTTGCATGCAAGCACATTTCCTTTATACATGGAATAATTAGTAACCTGAACCCTATTCTGTGGTGATCATTTGGAAAAGACTATCAAATGTGAAATAGATTTATAACTGTTTTAATACAGAAATCAATTCCTACAGGTATTTAGATATAGTATATACTTGTTATAGAGATTAAATATAAAACTGTTTGAAATCAGTTAGGTTTCAACCAAACCTTTAAACATTTAATTAGAATAATGAAAGTGTAATAAATGTACGCTATCATTTATATTTTAACTCGGAATTGATTTACTACAAAATATCTTTTACCTATTTATCAGCTCCATTAAAGTATTTGATACTAGAATGATCATAATGAAATCCACTCCAAGACTGCTAAAGAATATGAGAATATATGCCATCTTGCATATATCTTCAATTCATCTGCAAAATTGTATCTTAAAAACTCTCCGATTTGGATATGAAATATGCATGAAATTATTATGGAAATGAAGTCATTATAAATTGTCCATTAAGTGTTATTGAGCATTGATTTTGCAGATTTCAAAACCATATTAGACAACACTATAATGGCATTTTAGTGTTCAAATGAATCAGTAGTTGAGAAACATTTTAGAGAGGAAAGTAAGCATTATTGGACTCCACAAAGAAATTATAACTCAATTGTGAAAATTAGGATTTCTGTATGTCTAAAGTGGAATACAATATAACAGCTATTTATAAAATGAAATTTAATGGAAGTATCATTTTATATAATTGTACTTCATTAAATCTTTCATTTGAATGTATTAAGTTTCAGAGTTATACAAGAAATACTAAAGTCAAAGAGAGCAGCTAAATACCTGCTTCTACTCTGCACTTGTCATTCCCTTTGATAAAATAGTCTTTATCTCTTGTTGCTATTATTTTTTTCTCTTTTGTTAAAATAACTTTTATTCAGTTTCTGCCATGGGCCAGTTTTACTTTAATGTGTTTACTTTATTCTCAACATTGAGAGACTTTTATTGTTTACTGAGTCTTCCAAAGAAGTTTTCTTGTTCATAGAAACATGACTAAATAAGCTATGACATCATGCCTTGTGAAATTTAAAAGATATGTTTTACCTTCAGATGATATAAAAATATCTGATTGGTTGGAGCCAAGTAGAATTTTGAAATGGAGCATCATGAGTATGTATGTTCTTTTGTTGTGTGTCTTATATTTATACAATTTTAACAGCTTGCTATTAAAGCATGCATACTAGGTCATTCACATATAATCAATGAAAATATACTGCAGATGAGATTCACGTTATAATTAATGAAAATGTCCTCTACTAGCAAACAGTGAACAGCTTTATTTATATGTGGGTGCTTCAAATCTAGGTGCACAAAAGGATAAGATACAAGGTTTATTTGAATGAACAGCAATTTGAGGCCAGCTCAGGGAGCATTAAAAGTTGAAGATAGACTTTGTTTACAAAGTAAAACATGTTTGTATATTATTTTATTATTTATACTTTCTAGAATTGAACAATTGAGTGGCCTTGTACCACTGTTTACTTTCTTTTTGGATCTCAATTCCTCAGACCTTAAAATGAATAATCACTTTTGCATTTCTTTTTATATTTTTGAAGGTGCTTGTTTAATTATGCTTTTGCTTTCTCTGTCAGAATGCTTGCTCTATCTACAACATTGCCTATACAAACACAATGTAGTGTGTAAAAGTGGGAATATGTAGAAATTAGTAATTCTTTCTTTCTGATTTTATTCTGCTTACCATATTAATTTTCCAAAATTAGCTTTAGGCAGTGGTTTTTGTGAGGAATAAAAATGAAATCCATGGATATACTTTTATGATGAGAAAACTACAAGCATAAGTGTAAATAAATATTTCCTGAGTATCTAAGTTAAATGTATTAAACTTTCCTAAAAGTCCACGGTGACTGACTTTTAACATGTATATTTAGCCACAATGTTTCAGTAGTGGGCATTTCATAAATTATTAACAACCATTTCAAGGAAAACTTTAATTAATAGTAAAATTTTCAATTATTAAATGTAAGTAGTAGTATGAAAGTTTGGAGACTGAGATATTTAAACATGAGTAGTCACACCCTTGTAGAGTAAGTTTTGAATTCAATATAGTGTAATTGAACATTTAAGTAAAGAACTTAGTTAATATTATTAAATATAAATTAGGACAACAAAAATCTCATCTGTTTTGTTCACATATAGCTTCTCAATACCCAAAGAAGTGTTTAGCATAGAAAGCTGTTTAATAGTTATAGATTTAGAGAAAAAAAATTCTACAAATTCACGTGTAATTAATTCCTAAATAGAGAGTAGATATCCTTTTTAGGTTTTCTGGTTTCTTTTTTTAATCTTTACTAGAAGCACAGTGGCTTATTTCAACTAGAATATATTTCAGTCATAAGATATAGGTTTCATTAAGATACAGAAGTTCATATCGACTGCATTGGCTTATGTTTTTATTAGCCTATATAAATTACATATAATTATGCAATAATGGATTTCATTATGAAATTTTTATTATGCACATCCACTTAAGCTTTAGAAATTATCATTTTCCTATACTTCTTTCTAGGTTTTACAACTCTTGAAAAAATTTCAAATGCAGAAACCCATTTTAAAATGTTTAGTTTGAAAATTTTAGGTCATGTGCTACAGATTCAGAATGGGTTGGGAAAATAGAGTTTATGGAATTAGGTCTTTGTCTTAATTATTTTTCTTGTGTAAGAATAGTGCAACATGTATGCAGCGCTTTAAAAACACTCTGTATTATTCTTCTGCCAATTGTAATAATGTGTAATACCTAGGGGTAGGATAAGAAAAGATTGGTACTGTTAGTTACATCTGCCCCTGCCCCATTTTTATTCTGATTATGTATGCATAATAATTATAAGATCACTCAGACACAGCTTTGAAGTATCATAGATTCAGTGTATAGAGAATGCATATATGTGGACACATTAGCTTATGGTGTTAACAGAGTGCTTCTAATCACACATTCATAACAAAGTATAAAATCAGTAATTCACAGACCAGATCTATATTGTGTAGTACTATTTCTCATTGTTGTTCCAATGTTGCTGAAAATACAAGAAAACATACCATAGTATTTTACTGTTGTATACTAAGATATAGCATAATTATGTTCTCATTTTCTTCATATATATATATCAATGACTTATAAATTATATCAACATATAAACAAACAAAATTTGTTAGATATATATATAGATATATAATGTATATTATAGAGGTTATATGATCATAATTTAGAAAAAAATATTTAACACTTATATAGTTCATGATGCTATTTCAATTGTTACACGGTATTTGCTTATTCTATTACTACTTAAAATGGGAAAAATTCATTTTTCTCAGATCATGTCATTTACAATTTGCATATGCTTATATACTTTTAAATGCAAATATCTAACTATGTAGAAGAATGGGTTAATAGCACATTTTCTGGCTGTTATATTCACACACAAAGCTATTTATATAATGTCTTCCTTGTTTAGAATTGTTGCTGAAATATTGTTAATGTTGCTAATCTTTAATAAATATTGAGAACAGCATTAGATACTTGTCTGCATCAATGTTATGTGCAATGGAATTTTAAGTGTATCTTTCCACTGATTTTTTTTAAAAAAACTGATGTATGCTTTAACAGCAGCATTTGTTCTTACTTACTTATGAAGGTGTAACATTTGATCCAGTCAGGGCTCTGTCTCCCTTCTTATTTGGCAATTTCACTTAGATGTCTTTCATTTCTGTATAGATTTTAGGAAGTGTCTGCTGTTTTAGGTTTCCGTATGGCCTCTCAAATTGTCCTAATTTTATTTATTATTTCCTGTATTCCCTTCTTATCCTCTGTTTTTTATCTCTCCTCCCGTTTTGATTCTCCTATTTCAGTCTGTCCTCTTCATCCATATATAACATGTGTTTTATAATATGGAGTGATCTGCTATTTATTATAGGAATATTTGACTAAATTGTTATTAGCATAACCTTCTCCTGATAATTTTTGTGGTTTAAATGTAAAATAAGCAACAGCAATACTCTCTGCAATCTTTATATAAAAGTACTTTTTATTTTCAAATCTAACCCAGTTATTCTTTAGTTTGTCTATTCTTGTGCCATTTTATGGGATCAATTTTCATTTTTTGATGCATAAAAATACATTTTCAAATTTGGAACACAGTTTAAGCCATATCTTCTATTAAGTGCTTGCTTGCATGTTATTTAAGAGGTCTATACCCTTACCCTAATATGTATTCATAAACTTTAGTCTTCCTTCTATATTCTATCAGTAATCTCAGAGGTATGAGTTTCACCGTTTGCTAAAACAAAAGGAAAAACTATTTTCCCTAAATTCCTAAATTAGCAGGTTATGTATATATGTATGTATATATGTATCTGAAATTTGCATAACTATAATTTATATTTATTTGTTTATTGACCTGAAAAGGATCAAATCATCTTTGCATTTCATAATCTATCCCTTATATTTAGATATTTTTCATAATAACCCGTTTTCTATTTTAGAAGACTTTTGCTTTGAATTCAGACTTGAGCAAGTCCTCCATGTGTAAATATATTTTGCCTAGTTTCATCTGGATAGTTGTTCATCATTATGCATGGAACTGAGAATATAGAGTATTATGTTAAATGTCTATTGACAGTAAAATAATTATTTTGAAATTCTCAGTACTCAAAAAAATAAGAGTATTTTTGTGATTCTAACAAATACACTTTTATTTTTCCTTAACTATTGAACTGAATATTTAAAAGAATTGTGTTTTCTTTAGATATCATAATATATTAAAATAAATAAATATCTTCAATAGTGGACATTGTTTTTAATATCCCATCTCTTAAGTACCATTGGTAATACTTCAGATATCTTCGTACTATATAAATGCATGATAGTTGATTCAAAACAAATTTGTCATTTATTAGTGCTTATATTTCATTTAATTTTTGGATTTAAAACCATTTAGTTAACATGAACTTTTATGGTTGGTTTTCTAATAATTTCTTTTTTCTCTTTCTCTCCCTATTTTCTCTTTCTCCTCCTCCCTCCCTCTATCCTTCCCTGTGTTCTCTTTGTCAGTATACTGTGGGCCAACAAACAGTACCTTTGGTATCGAGACTGGTATGGACTTGTTGTCCGGGACGTATATATTTGCGGTCCTGTTAGCATGTGTCGTGTTTCAGTCTGGCGCCCAGGAGAAGAATTACACGGTCCGAGAAGAAATGCCAGAGAACGTCCTGATTGGCGACTTGTTGAAAGACCTCAACTTGTCGCTTATTCCCGACAAGTCCTTATCCACTCCTATGCAGTTCAAATTGGTTTACAAAACCGGGGTTGTACCACTGATTCGAATTGAAGAAGGTACTGGTGAGATCTTCACAACAGCCGCTCGCATTGATCGTGAGAAATTATGTACTGGAATCTTGCTGGATGCCCGTTGCTTTTACGAAGTGGAGGTTGCCGTTTTGCCAGATGAAATTTTTAGATTGGTTAAGATACGCTTTCTGATAGAAGATATAAATGATAATGCACCATTATTCCCGGCAACTGTCATCAACATATCAATTCCAGAGAACTCGGCTATAAACTCTCGATATTCTCTTCCAGCAGCCATTGATCCTGACATCGGAATAAATGGAGTTCAAAACTACCATCTAATTAAGGTGCGTTAAAAAAAAACATTTTGTTAAAGATATTAACCCCCTTTTAGAGTATAAGATCTTTTTGTACTTCTAAGTAAAACTATCTTCATAACTTTCCATTGTTTATGCAAAGCAAACTAGAGAAAACTCACTATTCAATCACATCAGGTTTTAAAAACCTGCTCTCTCTCTCTCTCTCTCTCTCTCTTTCTCTCTTTGTATGTGTGTATTCCTTTCCAAAAATTTGTGTTTTCATTAGCACATATAGACCACAGACAAGGAGCTCAGCTATGATATTCACAAATCAATAGACTACTTGGTATCTGACTCTGAACTTTCTCATAAACGTCATCTAAACACAGAAGCAGGCAGATCTTTGTGAGTTCGAGACCAGCCTGGTTTACAAGAGCTAGTTCCAGGCAGGCTCCAAAACTACAGAGAAAAACTGTCTCAAATAAAACCCAAACAACAACAACAAAAACAACACACAATTCTGTGTTAAGAATAACTAGGTGAGGCAATGAATTTTTAAAGCATTATTTCAAACAAAAAGCTTAATCTTAGCACTTGAAAATACGTAAAATTATGAGAGGTAAATAAGAGGACATTGTTCTTGAGGAGTTCATACATTATCTAATTAAATATGATAATATATACCCACATCACTTGACCCTAATTCCTTCAATAATCTCCAAATATGTCCCCATCTAAAAGTCTTTTATTACTAGCATTTCTGAATGTATTTAGATTATTGACAAATTTTTCATGATGATTAAAAGTCAAGGCTACATCTCTCATCATCTTCACAATCCTCAAAGTGGAACTAAGTATTGGTTGCTAGACTTTTATTTTTACATATTTTTGTTTTGTCTGTGTTATTTGAAAACATAGAAGTCATTTTGTCTCATAAAAAGATAAGTAGTTTTTGTCAAAATTTTTCAGTTAATCTAAATAGTTTAGTTTATTTTGATTTGAATCTTGTGATAGAAAAAAACAAAGGAAAGCATGAATGAAATATTGCATGTTTTAAAGAAATGTCAGAGGTCTGGTGAACCAAGTACGTGGGTATTTGTGTGTGTGTGTGTGTGTGTGTGTGTGTGTGTGTGTGTGTAAATACTGGGAAGCTTGCAGAATTAATGAAAGCTCAGTTACTGGAATGCCAAATAATAAAATTTGCTTAGTGGTCTTTAGATAGTAAACACATTTGCAGATATTATATTTATATTAAAAGCTTTTTAAAAATCTTATGTTTTTTTTCATATTAGGTGCTACCAAATTGTAATTAACATTATGACTGCTGTTTCAAAGAATTAGAAGAGCATACGAATATTTCATTCTGATGGTTATAATCTGTAGACATTGACCCAGAGGGCATATAATATGGGACAATTGTTCAGCTGACCCCATTATTTTTATAAGATGCATATTTTTAAAAAGAAATTTAAGACAACAGTCTTCCTGAGTGAACTCAAATGAAAGAGATAGCGTTCTACAATGATATTTGCTTTTCTAGTGAATTGGGAAAAAAAAACAGGAAAGATATTAATCAGAATTTTGTGCACATTTTTTTTTGGTCAGTCCATTTCTTAACAAATGTCCTACCTCCTGTCTTTTCTCTCTGTAAAAAATACATATGGCTTGTTCTGTAATTATTAAAACAATGAAGTCTAAACAAAAAGCACTTAACAAAAGGTACAGAAGCATGCATGAAATATTATAGTGATATATTCAAATATTTTAGTACTTAAAAATGTAAACCATCAAACTTTAAATTCTAAGTGGTATAGCAAAATTGACTGTGAAGAAACCCTTTCCAATAAAACTTTCTGTAATGATGAATTATTTCACTCTTTGATATGCAAATGGGTAGTCTTTAATTGTATGATACCTGAGTACTTGAAAAGATAAAAAGATACCAAGGAACTGAATTATTTTTTCTATGTTATCTCATTTCTTGTATCATTAGTTGTTATTTAAGAATTCTATATATGTATGTAATGCATATTGATCAAATTCTCATACTCACTTCCTTTGAACTCTTTCTATATCCTTATCATTTTTACTTCCAACTTCATGCACATTTTTTATCCACTGAATTTGTATAAGGCTGCCAGGATCCTCTAATGTAGTATCAATTTTAATAGCCATAATTAGTGAATGACTATAATACCGTACATGAGATTGTAAACACAAGTGGTATATTTAGGAAATAAGAGTAATAATTAAAGTTAAAACAGGGTCTTAGAAAACTGAAACCAGACAATAGAACTATTCTGGATCTATCCACTAGACATTCCAAAAAAATGTATTATTTAAAATGCTAGACTTCATTTAAGGAACAACTTTGTCATCTATACCCTAAGACAACTCTATACAGTTTCATATTTATCTTAAAAACATTTTACCAAATTTAAATGAAACAATCATGCTGGGATGGATTCTAATTTCTTAATATAATTTTGTTTATAATTAGTTTATTAAAATATCAATAAATTCTAAATAGTCAACCTCACTATATGATTATAAATAATTTTGAGAAATATGGCAAGCATTTTTTATGTTTTACAGTGTATGATACAACTAAATAATTATATATTGTACCTAAATTACTTGGGTATTTATATTGGATCATGAATAAATAATATTAGGAGTGCTTGTTAAAAATAATGAGAATGGAATAAAAGTACTGCCCTGGGCACAAAATAGGCTATGACATGGGTTGGGTGACATTAAGTGAATGCACTTTGACTTACAAAAAAAATGTATTGTCAGGAAAGTGACATGTATTCTATAGGAGAGCACCTGAAAACTAACAAACAAGAAAAAATAATGTTTTGATTCATCAATAAATTTTAGTTAATTTTACGGTTTGAAAATAAGTAATCCAACAATAATAAGTTTCTAAAAGATTTTTTGTCTTATAGGTTGGTAATTAATTATTGTTAATCTGATCTATCTTATTGAAGATCAGAGTAGCAAAACTGCAGTTGATCATAACTAGGGTAATAGAAATTATATATATATATATATGTAAATGTCAAATAACAGAGAGAATATGCAGAAATTTAGTTCAATTTACAGTTTCAAATTAACTGAAATTAAAAGTAATGGTGAAAAATAGCATAAAATATCTTGGAGTAACTCTACCTAAACAAGAGAAAGATTTGTATGACAAGAACTTTAAATCTTTGAAGAAAGAAATTGAAGATTGAAGAAGAAACCAGAAAGTGGAAAGATCTTCCATGCTCTTTGGTAGGTAGAATTAACATAGTAAAAGTAGCAATCTTACCAAAAGCAATCTGTAGATTCAATGCAATGCCCAGCAAAATTCTTTACATACCTTAAACGAACGGTACTCAGCTTCATATGTTAAGGCAAAAAAAAAAAAAAAAAAAAAAAAAAAAAAAAAAAAAAAAAAACAGGATAGCCAAAACAATCCTGTAAAATAAAAGCATTTCTGGAGGCATCACAATCCCTGATTTCAAACTAGAGCTACAGTAATGAAAACAACCTGGCATTGGCATAAGAACAGACAGGAAGACCAATGGAACTGAATTGAAGACCTGGATATTAATTCACATGCATTCAAATGCCTGATATTTGACAAAGAAGCAAAAAATATCAAATGGAGAAAAGAAAGAATATTTAACAAATGGTGCTGCCATAACTGGATATCAACATGTAGAAGAATGAAAATAGATCCATATCTATCACCATACATAAAAGTCAAGTCCAAATGGATCAAAGACCCCAACATAATGACAGCCACACTGAACTTTACAAAAGAGAAAATGGAAAGTACACTTGAACGCATTGGCACAGAAGATCACTTCCTAAATATAACCCCAGCAGCACAGACACTGAGAGAAACAATAAATGAGACCTGCTGAAACTGAAAAGCTTCTATAAAGCAAAGGACACAGTCAACAAGAAAATGACAGCCTACAAAATGGGAAAAGATCTTCACTAACCCCACATCAGATGGAGGTCAGATCTCCAAAATATACAAAGAATTCAAGAAATTGGTCATCAAAAGAACAAATAATCCAAGAAAAAAATGGAGTACATATCTAAACAGAGAACTCTCAACAGAGGAATCTAACATGCCTGAAAGGCATGTAATATTCAACATCCTTAGTCATCAGAGAAATGCAAATCAAAACAACTCTGCTATTCCATCTTACAACTGTAAAAATGGCCAAGATCAAAAATGACAACTTATGCTGGAGAGGTTGTGGGGTAAAGGGAACACTCTTGAATTTCTGGTGGGAATGCAAGCTGGCACAGCCCCTTTGGATGTCAGTGTGGCGATTTCTCAGAAAATTAGGAAACAACCTTCCTCAAGACCCAGTAATACCACTTTTGGGTATATATCCAAAGGATGCTCAATTGCGCCACAAGGACATGTGCTCAACTATGTTCATTGCAGCATTGTTTGTCATAGCCAGAACCTGGAAACAACTTAAATGCCCTTTGAGTAAAGAATGGATAAAGAAATGTGGTGCATTTACACAATAGAGTTCTACACAGCAGAAAAAATAACAGCATCTTGAATTTTACAGGCAAATGGATGAAGCTAGAAAACATCATTTTGAGTGAGGTCACCCAGACCCAGAAAGACAATTATCACATGTACTCACTCATATGTGTTTTTTAGACATAAAAGAAATCCAGCCCACAAATCAGAATCCCAAAGAACCCAGACAACAATGAGGACACTAAGAGAGACATGTGTAGAACTGATCTACATGGGAAGTAGAAAAAGACAAGATCTCCTGAGTAAATTAGGAGCATGGGGACTTGGGGAGAGTGTTGAAGGGGAGGAGAGAGTCAGAGAAGGGAAGCAGAAAAAAATGTATAGCTCAATAAAAATCAATATTATCCTGTGATTTTATGTATACTCTGACATAAACCAGGAAAGTATTATTTTTCTATATACTTAAAAAATGTTTCATAGAATGGTAATGTGTTAAGGTTATTATCATAAAACTTGTAAGCAATGTGATTGAGAATTGGAATATGCTTGTGGACTCTTAAATTTGATTAACACACTGACAGACAAACTTGAGATAGCAGGTCATATTTTGACGCTTGGATAGTAAAGGAGAAACAACAGAGAGAGTGTTCAATGAAAGCATGAAATAATTCTGCTCGCTAAAATGATTTTTAAAATAATGAATTTGGGAACTAAATTAGTTAGCTGTGTGATCTTGGTAAGGTTAATTTTCAAGTTTTAAGCAAAATATAAATGCAAAGAAAAGTAAACAATACAGAAGTTTTTTTTTTAAAAAATCTAGATGTGAAATGCTTTTTTCTATGCTTTAAACAAACATATACAGTTTGAATTCATTAACAATTTCTCCTTAGTTTAGACTGCTTGAAAAGTTTTTCTATCTACCCACGTATCTATCTATCTATCTATCTATCTATCTATCTATCTATCTATCTATCTATCATCTATCTATCTATCTATCTATCTATCGATCATCTATCATCTATATATCTATCTATCTACATATACATACATATATCTATATATTTTATACCATAAAAGAGTTATTAAGCTGAATTTAAGATATTAAACTATCTGTTTAGCTTTCAGTTTTAAAAATTCTAATAGCTTGTTATTCCCAAAACTCCTTTTCATTTTCTAAATTTTATTGTCAGGGAAGTCAGCAATTAATAAATAAACAAAAACCAGAAATATGCCTCAGCTACCCTATCACACTTAGTATATGTACACAAACCGGAGCAACACAGTAGTTAATTTTTGAATCTCAGGGGGAGGTTACTGTGTGTGATGAAGTTACATATGTCTTCATTTTTTTCTTGCCACATATTTCCCTTATTTTTTGACAGGTGTCAGCAGTAAACTTCATACAACAGCTCAGTGTCAGTGAGCGGATTTGTTCCCTTGACAGAAACAGACAGTGTTTAAACTAAGGTTGTTTTGTGCTTAAAAGAGCATAAAAGCCAACTTTACACCCTGATCATCCCAATAAAAGTACTGACTTGTTTATATCCATCTTTAAAGCATTATAATTTTCCAGCAATCTCAAAAGACATTTTAGTCTAGATATATACACAGGCTCTCCATTGGAAAATACCTAAACTTAGATGAATACAATTAACCTTAGAGTTATTGTGAAATGTGATTTCAGGAAGTCAAAATTTTTAGCATATTTTCTGCAACTAGATTTGTTGATTAAAATGATTGATAATGAGTAATAAAAATATGTGGTAGAGATAAATATGCAACATTCATTTTCATTGACTGTCTCATTCTGGCACATAGTATCAGATGGGATAAAAGATTCATTAATGATATTGACAAAATATACAACAATGAAAAGCGTAAATGTTTTAGAAACTGTATAGATGTTATTTTCCCCCAAAAGTCTCAGAAGAGTTTATTACAAATATATACTCATTTATTAATTATAAAATAAAGTGTACTTAATTTATCCTTTCATATTTAAGTTCACTTGAATTCATATTCTCTAGTTCCATGATGTGTAAATTATCATTTCTGATCTCTGCTGAACATAAATAAAAGATGATTATTAAATTATAATGACTGTTAGGTACTTAAAAGGTGGTGTTATTATAAAAGTGCACCTCCAGTGGGAAAACCTGACAGCAATAAATTCACCGTGCTCATAAATAGATCTTCATTAGTGTTGTCGGTTTTTATTAAAGTGAGAATGTAACACTAATAGGATCAAGTAACTTTTGACTTCATTGCAATTATCACAGTCCTGGTTAGTATTCATAGTCCAATAATGGCTTCCATTAAATACACTTGCTATTAATCATCTCACATGGATTCATATATGTTAGATGACCAATTTAGTAATTTAAAAATCCAGACTTTGAAGATCAAATGAGTTTGCAAATATTACCATTTTTTTCATATAATGACATTTAAGTTAGTATTACTAAGCAAATGTAAGAAACTGCTAAATGTTACTAGTTAGAGAATTTTTGTAATTTAGTGCTTAATTTAATTATTTAAAATATATTATCACTAATATTACTAAAAGATGGAAAATAATAAAAGTATCATTTGCCAAAATTAAACAGAACCAAACTGTGTAGATCTCAATGCATACTTTCATGAAAACCAAAGAAAATCACTTAATAGCTGTCACAAAAATGCACTTAAACAAGGGCTGAGGAAATGGATTAGTTAATAAAGGCTACGGCTCTCAACAACAATAGAAAACAAAAGTATATTTAAAAAATTGACACATAACTCTAATTATAATACAGAGGTTTCTATCACAAAACTCATGTTTACACTCTTAATTTTGGTAAATGATAACAATGTAATACAGGATATGTACCAATGTAGGTAATATGTTTGCTATAAATTGTTCCCTTTGTTTACAAATTTAGTAGCTGTAACACCACCCTGCTGTAGAAAAATGAACTAAAGAATACTTTTAGTCTTAGCTCAAAATCTTATAGTATGGGTAAGATTTTTACATCAAAAATGATGAATTTTTATATCATATATATATATAAATAAAGCAAGGATTCTGTTAAACGTAATGATTTTATTGTTGCTTATCCTATAAAATAGTTGAGACAACTTTATGTTTTTATCAATATATGTGGGTTTAAACATGATGTGACCAAATGTTTTCTTTAACTGAAAATATAAACTGAACAATAAAAGCTCTAATTTAAAAATAAAATATTATGGTCTGGAGAGATGGCTTGGTGGTTAAGAGGTGGCTCTTGCAGTTGACCCAGATATGGTTCCCAGAACCCACATGGTATCTCACAACCATCCGTAAATAGAGTTCCAGAGGATTATGATGCCGCCTTCTGACATTTTTAGACACCACAAATAAAGTACACAAACATATCTACAGGCAAATACCTATATACATTAAATAAATCTTAAAATTAAATACTAGGAAGGTGAGCATCCAAATTGGTTAGGCTCCCACAAAGCCAGAACATGAAGTAGGATCAAAACCCAGTGCCATTGTCCTTGGCTTCTCATCAGCCCTCATTGTCTGCCATGTTCAGCGAGTCCGGTTTTATCCCATGCTTTTTCAGTCCCAGTCCAGCTGGCCTTGGTAAGCTCCTAATAGATCAGCCCCACTGTCTCAGTGGGTGGGTTCCTAGACCTGGATGGAGGGGGGAGGACCTTAGACTTTCCACAGGGCAGGGAACCCTGACTGTTCTTTGGACTGGAGAGGGAGGGGGAGATGAGTGGGGAGAGGGGGAGAGGAGTGGGAGGAGGGGAAGAGAAATGGGAGGCTGGGAGGAGGCGGAAATTTTTTTTCAATAAAAAAAATCATTAAAAAATTAAATACTAGGCCCACGAGCTGTGATTCGTTGCATAAAGTGCTTGCATGGCATGCAAGTTTAAGTTCGTGGGTTAGAATTTCCAGGTTTTATGTAAAGCTGCATACTGTTGTTATAAGATGCTTGGGGTAAAGAGATGAGTCCATGGAAACTTTGGAGCCAGCTAGCTTGACATGCACAATGACAAATGACACTATCCAAAATTAAGTGGAATTTAAAGATTGACACCTGATGTCCTTTGACTTTCACACATTGATCATTGCATCTTGATAAAAGTGAATTTCCTACTGAAGCAGATTTGGAGAACTTTACAGAAGCAGCTGTGGACAAGGAATATGAGGATGAGGAGGAAGGGGAAGTGGTGGAAGACAGTGATTACTACTATGACTCTTTTAAAGGAGATGACTACACTAAGAAGAACCCAACTGAGCCCAGCCACGATGGTACTGTTTCAGACAAAGAGATTGCTCACGATGTTAAAAGTTCCCCCAACTCCCCTGCCAACCAATGATGTTGATGTGCATTTTGAGATCTCAGAAGGCTAAGGAACAGTTGGAAATTCGGCATCGCAATCGAATTGACCGGGTAAAGAAGGAATGGGAAGAGGCAGAGCTTCAAGCTAAAAACCTTCCCAAAGTAGAGAGACAGACCCTCATTCAGCATTTCCAAGATATGGTTAAAGCTTTGGAGAAGGAAGCAGCTAGTGAGAAGCAGCAGCTTGTAGAAACCCACTTGGCCCAAGTGAACTCTGCCCGAACGCAGCTGGCCAGCACTGCAAGAGGCTCTAAAAGCTTCACGTACAGGGCGCCAAGTGTAATAAAGAATTAGGTCCATAAGATAAATAACCAGGCAAGCTCAAGAATAAGTTATACTTTAATGGTTAAAGAGGGGAACCTCACACTTTAAGAGTGGAAGGTTCGACCTATAATTGGTCCAGCGGGCACCACGCAGAGAGAGAACATACTTGGATCTCCCAGTTTTTCTTCCTGGGGTCCAGGTCGCCACACCCCAATTAGCTGTGATTGGTTGACAGAGTTTCCCCATCAATTGCATGCAAATACCTACACTCACAAGCACACACACACACACACATGTATACATGCCCATACACAAATACTAAATTAATACCATTATTTTTCACTTATTAATCTTCTGCTTCATGAAACCATTTCAAAAATATATAACAAAAAAACATCCTAGCATAATTGATAAATTTATCTGCTTTAAGTATAAGTTAAGTTTCAATATATTTTCTTTTGGAAGTGTCTTTTAGTTTCTAGGTACAAGTAGATGCACCCATAGAAGACCAACATGAACTTCAATTTGGTCTAATAACATAGAGCCTAATTTACTTAAATATTATTGCAATGTTCAATATTCACTGTTCTTTTGCATGTAGAATATACATCTTTTTCAGTCTTAGTCTTTGAAAATGTTACAGTACACTTTATCTAGAAATGTTAAATCATCCTTAATAGAGAGCTAAGTGTATCAAAATAGAATACATGTTCTTACATATTTTGGCAAAATGGACACATGTACCCACACACTATAGCAACTAAAATGATACAACATAGATATTTGAATATTTTTCATTTATTGTGCAACATTACAGATAAATACATGTGACCAATCTTAAGCAAACTATTTCTTATCTTTAATACATTGGAAAATTGTATAATGGTATGATGTCTTAATTGTTGTATGTACAGATTTCTATATTTATAGATTACCCATAAAAAGTATTATGTAGTATGCATTTATATGATGGCAAGACTTTAGAAATAAGTATAATTTTGGTTTCATTAAATATAGTAATGTAAACAGTGATTTTCTTTATCTAATATAACCTTGTATTTGAGATTCCATTTAAACCTGAATTATCAAGCAAGGTTACACAGAAGATCAGCTGACATTTGGAAGGCCCAAACACCAGAGATTAACACATCTGATGAAGGTTAAATTAACATAGGCACAGCCCATGATAAATACTACTTTTTGAATAGCTGGCTGTCTCTAACTGTATGTTCTCTTGAGTGACAACACACTCCCCTCATAACCCAGCTCTAGGACTCTTATTCCTCATTTGTCAAGCACTGTTTTCCTCTGTTATGTTAGTAAAAATAATTTTTCAACAAACTGTGTAATTCTGGTCAATACAAGAAGAAAGTCAAACCTTTTTTTTTCACACTGCAACAAAAAAGAAGAAAAAGAAGAAGAAGAAGAAGAAGAAGAAGAAGAAGAAGAAGAAGAAGAA
>JABTXL010019933.1:224651-246659 GCA_025134845.1 Neodon shergylaensis | reverse complement strand
AAGAAGAAGAAGAAGAAGAAGAAGAAGAAGAAGAAGAAGAAGAAGAAGAAGAAGAAGAAGAAGAAGAAGAAGAAGAACAACAACAACAACAACAACAACAACAACTTGGAAACTTGCTCTGTATACTTAACTCCCTGACAGTATGATTTGGCTAGGTAGAAGTCCTTGTGGAGTGAAGACAGGAAGAACTTCCACAGAGAAGTATTGCTAGATCTATGTCTTTAAAAGATTTATGACAAATGAAGGCAGTATTATGGGTGTCTGTCCTTATTATATCATAGTCCTTAAATAGATCAATAGCACCTATGTTGTCCTAAGCCTCCTTCACAGGCAGCTCCCAGTTCTGATTCATATTAGCAATTAACTCTTTGTATCATCCTTTGATGCTGTAGAGTAACTGTTTTTGTTTAGGTACTGAGATTCAACTGATAACTAAAAGGCTACTTATTGACTAACAATGTCCAAATACTATTTATCACACTTAAGAAATGTAAAATAATGCACGTGTTCTTTACAATTTCTTTAGATCTCTCAGTGGTTTAGTTTTCTCCCTTTGTTACCTGTAGCTTCCCTTTAAGAGATGACCAGAGCCTCCCTCTAGCTGCAGCTGAGGTTAGCTACAAACTAGCTGATAAGTTTTGTTGCATATCTTCAAAGAATTCATGTGTCCCTGAGAATTTTCTTTGTAGTATTTTTATTACTAACATATATGCCTGATAATTTGTAACAGCAGAAGAAATAATATTGGGAAAATTAAGATTAAAAGAGTAAAGAATGTAGAATGATAAAGAATGTAGGAACATGAAGAAGAAAAACAAGAAAAAAGATAGAGTAATTAGAGCTAGAATGAATTGCAGAGAGATTTGTAACAGAGAACTGGATTTAGAATTAAAATTGAGACAGAATTAAAGCTAAGAAATTATACTAAGGGCAAGAAAATTAAAATTGAAGCAAAACAATAGAGACATGACTGGAACTGCAAGCAGGTGATTCTTTTCTCTCAGATTAAAGCTTTCCTAAAATCCCTTTTGCTATGCTGAGGCAACCTGACCAAACCCTGGGAGGAAGTTATCAGACTAGGACTCTGTTGGCTTTCACTAGGATGTAGACAAATCTACAATGAATTTGATTAAGGGTATATTCAGGATTAATTAGAATACACTCATTGATATGCAACAAAGTAAATAACCGCTGTGTTCTTCTGTTATTCCTGTGGTTGAATGGAACCAAAAGTCCGATCTCCATCCATCACTTGAAAGAGAAAGAGATAGCAACTGTCCCACTCTTTCCTTTATAGGGGTCACCCTGGCATACAAGAAGCACCACTTTCCTAGGGTTAGATAGCCCAAGGTCACTAATTGAGCGAATACCCACCACAATAGGATTATTTGAAGAGTACTACCAATAAGACTTCACATTCTTTTATTTCTTACACATGTAAATGTATGTGTATATATACACTATATTTAACCACTACAAACGAGTGTAATTTAAAAAAAAATGTAATCCGCATGGGAAGTAGTAAAAGACAAGATCTCCTTAGTAAATTGGGAGCTTGGGAACCATGGAAGAGGGTTGAAGGGGAAGGAAGAAGTAGGGAGGGGAGCAAAGAAAAATGTATAGATAAGTAAAATCTATGAAAAAATGTAAAGAGTACATATTCTTTCTTACTACTGGAGTAAATAACCATATGTATCTTAGTACAATTTCAATGATTGAAATTCAATTAATTTAATGGTCATCTAGTTAAAAGTCTTGAGAGAAAAATGTAGGTTTGAAAATACTATCTTCATGGAGCTTAACAATGGACATTATAGAGACTATTATACTATATAAATGATAAACAGGAAGGCATTTATTGTCATGAATGAGCATTTTTTTGAGCTACTAATACAGTCATGGACTGGTTTGAAATAATCAGAATCACAAAATACTTAAAAATTCCAAATCTACTTTAATGTTCTAAGATCTGTACCAAGTATTTTTAGTAATTACTAGTTTCATAATTATGATAGTAATATTTTATTGACAGTTTTGTAAAAAAATTGGAGCTAAGAAATAAATACAATTTTTATGACAATGGCAATTTCTGTGCCAGTATTAATCAGTACATTCAATATCTGAACCTCCAATCATTCTCCCACATACTAAAGAAAAGTAAAATAAATTTACTTAACAAGAGTGATGATCATATAGTAATTAATAAAATAATGAAATTATTTCAAATTTTCTGAATGTTTTGAAGAAATCATTCTCTAAATAATAGTTTTAATCTATAGTTTAAGATTAGCCATTGCTAACAACTTTTGAGATTGGATGCTTTATATTCTTTGAAAAGAATATTGTGTAAACTTAATTTACTTTTTCATGCATATTTTATGTGTGTGTACAGAGAAAAATATGACAGCATTGTTTTCTTTTGCAATCAATGACAGTGGCTCCACATTTACTTTTGGAACTATTTCAATATAAAAAAATCTTACATTTACCTTTTTTTAACTTAACTCTTGAATGAGATGTCCACTTATCTTTATTTGTCTGTACCTTCTCCTGCCCCTCCATATGACTATGATGTTGTTAATATGAATACTTTTCCTATATTGACTGCTTCTACCATCTGGGATTGCTTTATTTCCATCTCAATAATATGCCTTTTTTTAAAAGAAAATTATATTTTCTCTCCTGTCTTTTCTTTTGTCACCAGGAGAACTTTTTGTTTTTGTTTTCCTATTTCTTTCCTTATAAGTCCCGTCATGATTACCTTTAAATAGAGGATATTGTAGGAGCAGTATGTAATGACATGGTTGTGTTTTATATTTCTGGTTATTCTATAAGGAAAACATTATGCACATTGTTTTTTCAAGATTTGATATTATCAGTCCTACATTATGCTAACATTTCTTCTTGGTTTATGAGGGGACCACCATGTTCTTTAAGGATGATAGTTTATTTAGAAGGAGCTTAAATCAGTCTGGCAAGGGAAACACAGGAAATGTCCTGAATCCTGCAAACAGCAGAACAATAAAGGCTTTGCTGTCAATAATGAAAACAGTAAAATAAATGATTAGCAGTAGAACAAAGTGGTCTTCTAAATCACTTCAGGATAGATAAATTTTAGAAAAAAAGTTTAATGGTTTATAAATAATTTAAGAAATGTAGAACTTTATAGATTACTTTCATTTAAATGTAATGCTTTAAGTTATTGAATGATTATGTTAATGAATATGAGAGTGAATGTAGATATCAAAATATGGAAAGCAAAATCCTGCTTATTTAAATTCTAATAAATATTCTATTAACTCCCAGATATGCAACTCTTTTTACTAATAAATGCATGTAAAATGAAGAAAGGCTAGTGAAGGTGGTTGAGTAAAAAATAAGTCTCTAAAGTTCATTATTTCATTCTCTGCCTTTTCTCTGTATAATTAAATGTTTTTATATTATGTTTTTCTAGAAACATTTAAATATTTCAATTTAGCATGAAGAAAGTTATTGCTATGGCAACAACTACAAATAGCCATACCACACCACCAAACACACTGTTTATTTAAATTGAAATTCCTATGGGGAGCCTTTTCAAGTGGATGTAGAAATGGTCACAATGTCATTTTTAATACTTTAGGAGACATAGTAGTAGCATGGGTGTATCTTCTAGTAGAAGTCCTTTTGGAACTGAAAAAGTAAAAATGTCATCATTGCTGACAAAACATGCATTCCTTTCTTGGAACATTGTTAGCTGGTTTCTGCATGAACTAAAGCAGTATATCCATTTGTATGCTTTAGGAATTCATGTTTCTCTCAATCTGTTTTCTTCAAAAGCTTTCCATAAATTTTACCATGATGGAAGCATTTCTCTAAACCCTCAATTGTGTTTGTTTAAGATCAAGCATGTAACCATTATAAACAGAATTTTTGGACATGTAAAGCCCTCATGTGGAAAACTATTGAAATTTGTGTGCATGATAAGTATATCATTAAAATTGTTGCTCTGCTCTCTTTAATTCTTTGAAATCTGTCTTTCAAAATATTTATTTAATAGGTAAGATTTATTGATAAACATTGTATTTAACAATATAGTTACACTGTGGTATAATGAAATTTTATTTATTCTCCAATTACATAGTGAATAATTTACATGGTATGTTATTCTTATCTATCCCTAATCTATAACAAATCTCAAATGTAAAGTTTTGAGACAAAAAAAACTCTTTCTTTGAGCGACTGTTTTACATATATGTCTTCATTAGTTTTTGTCAAATTGCTAGAAACTTAGAAACATCAGGAAAAGTCAGAAGAAAGCTAGCTAAGTCTGAGACAGCCACAGAGAGTAAGCCAATAAATAGCAATCTTCTGTGGTCTCTGCTTCATTTCCAGCCTTCAGGTTCATGCCTTGGTTTTCTTTTCTTAATGATGGACAATAATCTATGAGTCATGTAAACACTTTCCTCCTCTAAGTTGCTTTTGGTTGTGATATTTGTCACAACAGCAATAACTCACCAAACAGGGATGAGGCTTAATTCAATAATGATAAATGTCAATGTAACAAGTTTTAATTTGCTCCCCAAAATGTTGTGTAAGTTTTAACTCATTGAATCAGTTATGATACAGAATTTTATGTTAGTCACAAATGCACAATCTCGCTAATGTCTTTTTTTAGACATTATTCACAAGTAGAAGTGATCAAATGATTTTGTAAATACATTTCAAGGACAGTTATTTCACATTCACCTTAATACTTAGAGACATTTTGAGTGCTTTAATATAGTCCTAATAAAAAGAATTGAATTTATTACAAGTACATGTTTACATAATATAGTTAACTGTTGATAATAAAATCAATTTAAGTACAAAATGTGGGAAAGAGTTAAATTACCTTGGATAACACAATGGCTAAAATTTCACTTATTTTCGGGGTACTTAGATTCATATTTTTTATTTTTCTTCTTTCTCTCAGCAATTTCCCAAATTACAAACTGCACTTTTATCACAGAAGGTATCTGTCATTTCTTAAAAATATAAGTATATTCTAAATATTTACTAATTCAGTCTTCTTCATAAATCTTGCTACATTTTAAAACATATATTCAATAATTGTCATTTTGTTGAGAAATGGTAATTGCATTAAATTAGTATATAGCAAGCAAAACAAGACCTGTCAATCTGTCATATTAATGCTATTGTTTTATATGGATTTTATTGTACATGCAAATATGCATGTGAGAGTTATTTAGCACAAGACTTGCTATTCATCATTTTAAACGTAGTAAAATACATCATAATTGAATAGCAAATAATCATATATCAATGAAACACATCTCTCTTCCTCTTTAAACAATTTAAAATACTTACTAGAAATTCTTAACTTCAACAAATTTATATGAATATTCCTAGAAAAATTTCTTTTGTTATAATGGTCAAAAAAGCTAGAAAGCATTTTTTTTAAGACCCAGATAATTCATACAGTTAGGTAAGCATAAATCTTCATTAGAATTTCTTGTTTAATTCAAATAAGTGCTACAATATCAGTTTCTTGGTTTTTATTATATAAAGAACAACTTTTATAAAGTATTGAATTCCTTTGTTTAAGAGTTTAGGTCAAAAGAAATAAAAGTATGGCTAGTTAGAACAGTAGTAACCATTTTACTTAAATTATTTATTTTAATAATTTCATATTTGAGTAGTAGCAACCATTGAATAGATTTTCTACTTGGACTTTGAATGGAGTCAAAAATTTCAGTCTAACAAGACAATTATATAGAAATGAATATTTTAGCAACTTACATAAGTACAGCTTTGAAATATACTTGATCATATTACACACATTTGTTTAAACATTTTGTCTTGCAACTGTTTATAACTTTTTGAGACTTAATTAGTAATAAGAGAGTGCACTTAGCTACAGTTTTAACTACTGCATTGAGTCCCATTGGTAAAGTAGAAATACTATTTTGCTTTTATCACATTTAATACTTTAAATTACTATAAGAATCTTGTATGTTAAATAACATTTTCACATTTCCAAATGATTATCATTTAAACATTTAATATCATTAAAATTTTTTTAAACATTATGACTTAGAACTTCATTTTGAGAACAGGCTATTCAAGACGTGACTTCATATATATATGTGTGTGTGTGTGTGTATTTTACTATTATGATGAAAAATTATATTTCCCCTCTTCTAAATTAAGATATCTACTATTTACTAATCATAAAATGGAGTGTATTTATAATGTTATATGGCTAAGCTTTATCAACAGAGGATCATGAGAAACAGAAAAGCCCCAACTCAGTAACAATTTAAAATGAATTTCCTTATGAACTTTATACTCTCAACATATTTATTTTATAATCCTTAGCCACCAAGACTTGTCACATCTTTTGACATTTTTGACAGCTGTTTAGTAAAGTAAGAAATAAATAAGAGAATTATTGCTATAATAGGTAAAGAATGGACTATATCACCTTTATAAATTTTAAAATGGTAAAAATTCTGCTGACTTGCAACTGTCTTTCTTGTATTGTGTAGTAGATGAGTATTATTTCTGAAAATGTTAATTAGACATATTGAGAGGGCAGGAAAAATTTCCACATTTTCGTAAGTACACTGTACTGACTGTTTCTATAAGTTGTTCTACAGTTTATGTATGATCTGAAAAATTAAAATATTAGTTAGAGAAATTATCTAAAAACTGATATATTTAAATTATTAAGGTTTTTGTAAGTTTTTCACTTTCATATGTATTTACTATTTTTTGTTACAAAATAATATTAGTCAGTTGTGGTAGCACACATTTATAATTCAAACACTTAAGAGGTTTATTTAGGAGACTTCTGCAAACTCCTGAAAAATTTGAACTACAGAGTATTACCTTGTCTAAACAAATGAAATAACAAGAAAATAAATAAAACTAATATTATATTTAACTGTACAAAATATAAAATGAATGTGTTATATATTTGATCATGTATGACAAGAAAATATTCTCTGTGCATGCATGCACTTTCTTATGTTTTCAATTATTTTTTCATCTGATTAATATTTCCCTGAATTAGAACTGGTATGATAATATGAATCACTTTACAGTAAAAATTCAGTTGAAATCCAGATAGCTGTACACTGAATCATTTTTTCCAGTTTTAAAGTAGTGCTGTCTAATAAACTAATCAAATTCATTTGAATTCAGTATTATATTTTACATGTGCATAAAAGCCACCACACCATACTGTTCAGGTACTATGTTTTTGGACTTTTAAGTGGTGCTTTCTTTTATACACAAATAAATTACTTTGATAAAATAATTAGTTTGGATGACATTGAAAAGGTTGCTAGGTAAGCACATTTGCTGTCAAGCCATATGACCCAAGTCTGATTCCTAGACCACATGTTGGCTAGAAAAAAGTGACTACCTTTCAAAAGTTGTTGTCTGAAACCAGCAACGTACCCATTCCTACACATACATGAAGCAAAGTGAATACAGGATGCATTTCTCCAATAATGAATAAAATGGAAATTCTTTTTCTTATAAAATTAGTTTGCTTTTATTATTTGCTAGTATAAATATCTGTTGAAAGTTTCTCCTCATAAAAGCTGATTCACATTTTTATAAAACTAGTTGTTGTTGACTACAGGTTTTCCAAATGTTCTTCTATTAATCACAAAATAAGAAAATCTAAACAAACCGTGTTTTGTTATAGTCTGCTTACTCTACTTAAAAGATTGACATTCGTACCAATAATTCTCATGAAAAAATTAAATTACTCTCCATTTATATTTTTCTTGATCGTCTCTAATTCTTCATTAGATCTTACAATTTCAAATCCAGTGGTACAGAATTTAGAGTAAAATCTGTCTTTGAATACAAATAAGTCTTCTCTGAGGTCCGAAGTTATTACTTTGTTCATTCAAGGTTTTTCATCCTTGACAGTATTGATATTTGGAACTCTGTATCTGTCTTTTGTTTGGTACATAGAATGTCCTTTGTACTATATTAAGTTTAGCAACACTGTGTACTTCATTCCTGCATCTTATCCCCATTCTCTTATCAAGTTATGGCAAACAAACATATCTCCAAGGTTTACAAAATATTTACTGTAGGAAAACATTTATTAGCACTTCTTCCCATTTTTCTTGTGATAGTAAAATATTTTGAGTTTTATAGAAAAACAGTGAAACTCCATGGAGGATTTGGCTTTCTTTACAATACTCTCCACAAACTTTCAAATGATAAGTTTCCTTCAGAAAGACAGTAATTAATACCACAGTAGTTAATACTTATTTAAATGATAAAATAAATAATAGGAAATTATTTAAACACCCTATACCATAGGAAATCACATATTAAGAACAATAGCCAAAATCCAAGTCTTTTTATTTTTAAAGATTACTATGAAGTAATAGTAGCTTTCAAAAAGTTTGAAAAATATTATCCAAGATTAATTTCATGTGTAAATTTTACTTTCTTATCTTTGTAACTGAAGGTGGAAATATTGACAGAGAATGTTTACTATCAGTTTCTTCTATTTTGAGATTAGTGTTAAATATTACTTTTATTGCCCAGAATTATTTGACTTATTATTATTATATTATGATCTAGACTTGGAAAACATATTCTCTTAGGACTAGAAAAATCTAAATCCTACGGCATAAAAACTATTTATTTATTTATTTATTTATTTATGTATTTATTTCAGTGAATCAATGAGTCAAATGCACTTTTACAAACAGGAACACAAGTGAATCAAAACGTCTGCATCACCAAAAGATCTCATATCTCCACTTGGTAACTTCACAGAAACTGAGTTATGGAGCCCCCACCTTAGTTTATCTCTCATTTGCTGCAGGTTTCTGCACCTCCTAAGAGCATTTGTAGCTACAAGATGGGTAGAACCCCAGATAATGCTCTAATGGCATCTACACCTCTTATGTAAGTAGTATGATCAGCAGCATTACCATGGAGCATAGCAATCACTGCATGGTTCTACATATTTTCCTGCTATGACTACTAAGCTATGTTTTCAACATCACTACAGCAACATCTGGTCTGCTCATGATGGTGACAGTTGGAGAAGATGTCATTATCCTCATATCTACCTTTCCTTAATTTTGTTAGGAAAAGGAAATAAAATACATAGTTATGAATGGGTCGGGAAGCTAGAAAGATCGGATCAAGTGGAGGGGTGGAGGGAAAAGTGAATTGAGGAGGGGACTATCGGAAGAGACAACTAGAGTTAAGGGGCATTTAAGGAAAATATGGCCTCTCGTCACCAAAGTATTTAGTACCTGGATTGGGTTGCATTAATTGAGTTGTTGGCCAAAGTGACCATGAAAATTCCCAAACAACTCAGGCTGTTGCCAAAACTATAGTTTTTTTTTTCCCACAAATGGATAGAAAAGCCCCATTTCAAAGAAAACATCGCCATAGCACATTGGACATGAAGAAATTGAGCCAGGAACTACATCGAACATTTACTTCTACATTCTAGATTATTTGGTACATGAAGGTATATCAATACAATATCATTTAATAAATTGCTTTCCAAAATTAGATGAAAAATTGAGAGAAAAATTGTATACATGAGTGTATTTCTTTATAGATGTGGTTGAGATTATCGGAGTTCAACTAATAAAGGAAGGATTATTTCTTCATTAGGAAGCTTACATTTCTAGTTTGATTTCATAATTTCACAAGATATGTCAATATTAAAATAGCAAACCTTGAAAAGTCATTTAACCTTGCTAAAATGTTTAAAAAGTGATAAAGTGAACATCTAGAATTAGGCAAATTAAAATCATTCTGAGGATTTAGTATGTTAATTAAGCAGATAAATTTATATCATTTTATAAAACAACTAATGTAACTATTTGCTTAAAAATAAACATTTATTAATCTAGTACCATCATGATTATGTTTACTTAGGAAAAATATACTTCACTTTTGAAGTTTGATTTTTAATAATTTGTAGAAATTACAGGCACATTATTAAAATTTTACTGGAGGTTATTGAGTATGGTAAAATTAATAAAACTTATTTTTATTAAGCAAAAAGTAAATATCTGGCATTATAAATATATTACCACTGACAATAATTCAAAGTGATCATAATCATAAATTACTTCTAAAAATCAGTGTCATAATGTTTGCTAAAATTAAATACTTCTAGTTCATTTAATACATTGATGATTCTATAAACATGATCAGTAGATATGCTTCTAGACCACAAGTGGCACTTTCATATTATGGTATTACATTAAAATCTACTATACTGGAGGTAAAAATTATCTGAGAAGACAGGAAACTTTTGTGGTTTTCATTTCTTATTGATCTGGCAGAATATCTGACATAAACAGTTTATATAAAAAAGGGCTTGTTTTAGCTAATAATCTGAGATGGTTTAGGCTGTGAACACTTGACTCCTCAAGCTTGAGTGGAATATGATGGCAGCAGTAATAGGTGACAGATGACCTTGTTCATGATAAAAAAAAAAACAGGGACAAAATGAGGATCTAGCATCTACTTCAAATGTTCACACTACTGCCCTACCTATTCCAGTTAAGTATCACCTCCAAAAGGAGCAATACCTGATATGGAGAAATCATTCAAATCATGATCCTATGGAGGACATTTCATACTCATAGTATTAAATTTCTTCTAAAGCAGTCAGAAAATGTAGATCATATTGGAGTAGTTTTTCATTGCCCTGGATTAAAGCACACAAACACCAGGATAAAGGACCTTTTAAAAACTCCCGAGAAAGTCTCTCTTCAATTTGCTGAAGAAGGAGACAAACTCATACTCAGAAGAAATAAATTTCCCATGCCAAGCAAATTTCCTATTCCTTTTTTTTTTTGAAGGAGTAAGAATGGGAGATGCTGTACTTTGAACATTTTAGAGGCAAAAGAAATTAGGTGAGCCTCTTTTCAATTGTGCAAAGGTGGAAAATTCTGGGAATAGTAGCATATATCCCAGAACGCAAGGTTGTGGCAAGAGGATGAACATTACTTCAAGACTAGTCAAGGCTTCACATTAGAATTGTCTTCAAACCATTAAAAAGAAAACAAACTAACAAACATCAGAAAACTCTGAAAATAAAATATAAAAAGAAGGAACACTCTTAAACCCTGAAACATGTGGGAGAAAATATTGTGATGAAGCCTAGATTTGCAATAGTATTATCCTTCTTCTGAAAATATTGTCCTATTGACCTTCTTAACCAGAAACTGTCTCTGACAAGCCAAGAATCTTGAATGTTAGCTACTCAACATTAATAAGCAAACATTTAGTTCTACATCAAAGTCTGTGAAAGTCATGCAACATTTTTAACAGACTTAACCAATCACTTATATTATTAATTTAATACATATAATAGTTCAGACTAGGGGTATTACACATTAAATGTTTCTAAATTATTTTAGAACATTTTATTTTGTATAATTTCCCAGTGCAAAGAAAAATATTAAGAAAATCAAAAAAAATGAAATATTATACACTTTAATTCCCTGGAATTGTGAATTCTGTACTGTAAATCTTACTCATCTACAAAACATTACACTTCAGAAGTAATAGAATAGTACTGAAGACAGCATGAAAGAGATCATTGATCGATTTTATAATTCAAACATAATTATGCAATTTCCTTCTTTTCCCTACAACTATGCCCCATGTCTCACCCTCTCTGCTCCCTCTTAAAATTCTGGTCTGTTATTTTTATAAAAGAAAATCTTTTTATTGTTACAAGTTACATACATTTTACATGTTATGTTACTTGTTTTATATATGGTTAAATCTATAAAGCAAATACTACAAGAGAGAATTAGAATTTGGAATTAGCACACATACTCATCAAATACTGTGTGATTTCTTCTCTGTTTGTTTCTTTTCTATATCTCACATTTGATCATTTCCATGTTTTTCTTTTTTGTGGTGGCCTGGATCTCAATATGTAGCCCAGGTTAACTTAGAACTCACAATCTTGCCTCAGTATCCCAAATACTGTATATAACGACATACAACAACATACCTAGGTATACACATTTCCTGTAAGTAAACATCTACATTCCCACAATTAAGTGAAGAATAGACAAAAAGAAAAGAAAAAGAAAAAATGAAGAAAAATGAATGAAAAGTAATCCAATGGATGGATTTGTTTGATTTGTCAGTTTGTTGTCAGGCAACAATAACCATTTCAGGGGTAGCATTGTGCAGTTGTTAATACATGAAACACATTCAATTTGAATATATATTATAAATAATATGTAATATTTATTTGTTTAATGGATTGAGCAGAGGTACATATCCATAAAAGACAGAACTTAATAAAAATATTTTATAAAAATTTAAAATGTTTATTCATTTCCTAAAAGCAACTACAAACTGTTCCTAATGTTAAAATCTTTAAAATAAATGTACAGTGAAAAGAATTTCTTTGTACTAACACTAAAAATAATGAATAATATTATGGGAATATTTTGTTCATAATAAAATTTGCTAAATGCAGGTAATAAAATGAACATGTAGGATATTTTAAGAACTGTGTGACTTCACCCACATTAGCACTATTACTATAAATCTTTTTTTATTTTTTAAAATAGGAATTTGATTTCTTTTTTTTCATTTTTATTTATTTATTTATTTATTTATTTATTTATTTATTTTGGTTTTTCGAGACAGGGTTTCTCTGTGGTTTTGGAGCCTGTCCTGGAACTAGCTCTTGTAGACCAGGCTGGTCTCGAACTCACAGAGATCTGCCTGCCTCTGCCTCCCGAGTGCTGGGATTAAAGGCGTGCACCACCACCGCCCGGCTGGAATTTGATTTCTTACATATTATTCTATTTCCTTAACTATACATGTAATATAGGAAGTAATTTGTGGCTTCAGAATTATTGACACATATGTGATTAACAACTCAAACTCTTTTGTTTTAAATGTATTTCGTTGCATTTTTTATCAGTGTTGTAAATAAATGGTGAAAGAAAAGCTGTAGAAATAGTACATTGAGTATAAATGGCAACATGCTATTTGAATATATAAATGACAGTTTTTATTATCTCTTGTAGTTTTAGACAACTTATAGAGCAAAAAGAACAACTATAGTGAAATGAAAGCAAATTCATTATAGCACCCTCCATTTGAAATGAGAATGTTAAGTACGTTTCCCTACTGTTTTCTGAAATTGCAATATCACTGTAGGTTATTATTATTTTTATCTATTTCACTAGTACTTGCAGAAAAAAACTTTTAAAAGTCTGTTAAAAAAATCTTGTAATAGCAAAAGAGGAGGAAGAGATTTTTAGTCTTGCCACCAGTACTTACTGGCATTGTGTGTATTTTCTGGGCAACTGTACCAGATTTATGATATTGAAAGTGCTGTGTTATTTATTACGTACCAGTAAGCAATGGAGTGGTATTGTACACATGCATGCCTTTGATTCCACAGGATTCTCTATAGGATAAGAGTCTCAAATTTATCATTTTAATCATTTTAGCAGGGTTTTTATTTGTTTGCCAGCTTGGATTTGCAACTCCAAAGTTTACTTTCTTACTCAAAAAGGAAATATAACTCACAGATTAAATGAAGTAGTTTGCTTTAAATGAGATTTTTTAAATCAATAAAAAAGTTCTTGACCTTAATTAGAACTAACAATTTTATGTACTTGTAATCAATGTAATTTATGGCATCAAAATCTAAAACAATGTTAAATATTTCATTTAATGCCATTTTCTCTGTTTCAACTTTTGGTTGCACCTATATTTGTTTGAGAGATATAAGCTTTTGTATTTCATAAGGAATACCCTGTTCACATATTACAAATATTTACCATTTCTTTACAAATAAATGTTTAAAAATATTTTATAACTTTATTCATATTTAACATTTTTATTTTATTATATTCTTTTTACAAATAGGAGTTATTTTATAGAATAATGTTTCATATATTTTAATAATGTTATATGCAATAATAGATAAGTATACACATAGTGAATATTCCTTTGTCTACATAAATAAGCAAATAACTTTGAGAAAATAACCAGCTCTCCTCCTGTTTGAAAATAGGATCTACATTTTGAACTTATACATTTATCACTAAAACAAGTATTTGATGTGTTCGAGTGTGTTGCGTGTTATATCCTTACACATTGTGCATATAAACAAAAAATTGTTTTTTTTTTTACTCTGTGCTCATCTGCCTTAGTATGTTAAAGCTTAAATAAGTTACTTAGAGATCTATTTACATTACAATCATGGAAGGTAGGAAGTTATATATAGATATTTAAATATTTGTGGAGGAGTATAGTATTATGTTTGTAACAGATTGTGTTTTATACAGGAAAATATTACAGAGGCTGAAATGATGGCTCAGCAGTTAAAAGTGCTTAAGTTGAGAACTCATGCTTGACTCCCAGCAACCATGTCTGGGACTTCCAACTTCAGATGTATCTGAAGATTCTGGCCTCCATAGCACCTACCAAAACAAATAAACGTACACATACGTAAAATACAAACAATCTCAATATAAAATGTTACATTTTTGAATCATATAGTTTGATATGTATGATGGAAACAATGTAAATATGTTGTCTGCACAAATCTACCACAATAGCTATTAACAACATGGAGCTGTTGAAAGCCTAACAAAATTGTACAAAAATAGAAACTGATTTCGAATTGCTTCTAATTTAATAAATTTAAATTTAAATGCTCCGTTATATTGAAAAGTGTTCATTAAGAAAACACAGGAGATAAATAGGTATGATATCCATCTTGAGCACTATGAAAACTCTTATTATGATGATTTTAATTTCATTTAAAATTAGAAAAAGGAGAGTAATTATGGTTTTGGAAATTTAATCTCATTTAATCTTTCTGAAAAATCAACTCAACTCAAATTTTAGATAAACTAAAATCTAAATATATATGCAGAAAATGAAGAAATATATAAGCTTGGTAATTATAATTTTTTTCCTCTCTATTTTTTTTTTTTTTTTATTTTTATTAAAGATTTCTGTCTCTTCCCCACCTCCGCCTCCCCTTTCCCTCCCCCTCCCCCAATCAAGTCCCCCGTCCCTCGTATGCCCAAAGAGCAGTCAGGGTTGCCTGCCCTGTGGTAAGTCCAAGGTCCACCCACCTCCATCCAGGTCTAGTAAGGTGATCATCCAAACTGCCTAGGCTCCCACAAAGCCAATAGGTGCAGTAGGAACAAAAACCCATTGCCATTGTTCTTGAGGTCTCAGTAGTCCTCCTTGTCCACTATGTTCAGCAAGACCGGTTTTATCCCAGGCTTTTTCAGACCCAGGCCAGCTGGCCTTGGTGAGTTCCCAATAGAACATCCCCATTGTCTTATTGTGTGGGTGTACCTCTCGCGGTCCTGAGTTCCTTGCTCGTGCTCTCTCTCCTTCTGTTCCTGATTTGGACCTTGAGATTTCAGTCCGGTGCTCCAATGAGGGTCTCTGTCTCTGACTCTGTCTCCTTTCATCGCCTGATGAAGGTTAATATTCAGGAGGATGCCTATATGTTTTTCTTTGGGTTCTCCTTCTTATTTAGCTTCTCTTAGAACCTGAGTTATAGGCTCAATGTCCTTTATTTATGGCTAGAAACCAAATATGAGTGAGTACATCCCATGTTCCTCTTTTTGGGTCTGGCTTACCTCACTCAGGATAGTGTTTTCTATTTCCATCCATTTGCCTGCAAACTTCAAGAAGTCCTTGTTTTTTACTGCGGAGTAATACTCCAATATGTATATATTCCATACTTTCTTCATCCATTCTTCAATTGAAGGGCATCTAGGTTGTTTCCAGGTTCTGGCTATTACAAACAATGCTGCTATGAACATAGTAGAGCATATACTTTTGTTGTACGATAAGGCCTCTCTTGGGTATATTCCCAAGAGTGGTATTGCTGGGTCCAGGGGTAGGTTGATCCCGAATTTCCTGAGAAACCTCCACACTGCTTTCCAGAGTGGTTGCACAAGTTTGCATTCCCACCAGCAATGGATGAGTGTACCCCTTTCTCCACAACCTCTCCAGCAAAGGCTATCATTGGTGTTTTTGATTTTAGCCATTCTGACAGGTGTAAGATGATATCTTAAAGTTGTCTTGATTTGCATTTCCCTGATCGCCAAGGAAGTTGAGCATGACCTTAGGTGTCTTTTGGCCATTTGAACTTCGTCTGTTGAGAGATCTCTGTTCAGCTCAGTGCCCCATTTTCTGATTGGGTTGATTAGCCTTTTACGGTCTAGTTTCTTGAGTTCTTTATATATTTTGGAGATCAGACCTTTGTCCGTTGTGGGGTTGGTGATGATTTTCTCCCAGTCAGTGGGTTGCCTTTCTGTCTTAGCGACAGTGTCCTTTGCTTTACAGAAGCTTCTCAGTCTCAGGAGGTCCCATTTATTCAATGAGGCACTTACTGTCTGTGCTGCTGGGGTTATACGTAGGAAGTGGTCTCCTGTGCCCACATGCTGTAGAGTACTTCCCACTTTCTCTTCTATCAGGTTCAGTGTGTTTGGGCTGATATTGAGGTCTTTAATCCACTTGGACTTGAGTTTTGTGCATGGTGATAGATATGGATCTATTTTCATTCTTCTACAGATTGACATCCAGTTTTGCCAGCACAATTTGTTAAAGATGCTCTCTTTTTTCCATTGTATACTTTTAGCTCCTTTATCGAAAATTAGGTGCTCATAGGTTTGTGGGTTAACGTCAGGGTCTTCTATTCGATTCCACTGGTCGACTTCTCTGTTTTTATGCCAATACCAAGCTGTTTTCAATACTGTAGCTCTGTAATACAGTTTGAAGTCAGGGATGGTAATGCCTCCAGACGTTCCTTTATTGTATAAGATTGTTCTGGCTATCCTTGGTTTTTTGTTTTTCCATATAAAGTTGATTATTGTCTTCTCCAGATCTGTGAAGAATTTTGATGGGATTTTGATGGGGATTGCATTGAATCTATAGATTGCTTTTGGTAGAATTGCCATTTTTACTATGTTGATCCTCCCAATCCAAGAGCAAGGGAGGTCCTTCCATTTTCTGGTGTCCTCTTCTATTTCTTTCTTCAAAGACTTAAAGTTCTTGTTAAATATATCTTTCACTTCCTTGGTCAGGTTTACCCCAAGATATTTTATGCTCTTTGTGGCTATCGTGAAAGGTGATGCTTCTCTGATTTCCCTCTCGGTTTCTTTATCCTTAGTGTATATGAAGGCAACTGATTTTTTGGAGTTGATCTTGTATCCTGCCACATTACTAAAGGTGTTTATCAGCTGTAGGAGTTCTTTGCTAGAGTTTTTGGGGTCACTTATGTATACTATCATATCATCTGCAAATAACGACAGCTTAACTTCTTCCTTTCCAATACGGATCCCCTTGATCCCCTTATGTTGTCTTATTGCTATTGCTAGAACTTCAAGCACTATATTGAAGAGGTATGGAGAGAGTGGACATCCTTGTCGTGTTCCTGATTTTAGTGGGATGGCTTTGAGTTTTTCTCCGTTTAATTTAATGTTAGCTGTCGGCTTGCTGTAAATAGCTTTTATTATATTTAGGTATGACCCTTGTATCCCTAGCCTCTCCAATACCTTTATCATAAAGGGGTGTTGAATTTTGTCGAATGCTTTTTCAGCATCTAATGAAATGATCATATGGTTTTTTTTCTTTCAGTTTATTTATATGGTGGATTACATTGATAGATTTGCGTATGTTGAACCAGCCCTGCATCTCTGGGATGAAGCCTACTTGATCATAATGGATAATATTTCTAATGTGTTCTTGAATTCGGTTTGCCAGTATTTTATTGAGAATTTTTGCGTCAATATTCATGAGTGAGATAGGCCTGTAATTCTCTTTCTTGGTTGGGTCTTTATGTGGTTTTGGTATCAGGGTAACTGTAGCTTCATAAAAGGAATTTGGCAATGACTTTTCTGTTTCTATATTGTGAAATACATTAAGGAGTATGGGTATTAGCTCTTCTTGGAAGTTCTGGTAGAACTCTGCATTGAAGCCATCTGGTCCTGGGCTTTTTTTGGAGGGGAGATTTTTGATAACAGCTTCTAGTTCTTCGCGACTAACCGGTCTGTTTAGATTGTTCACCTGGTCTTGGTTTAGCTTTGGTATTTGGTACTTATCTAAAAAAATGTCCATTTCTTTTGTATTTTCCAGTTTTGTGGCATACAGGCTTTTGTAGTAGGATCTAATGATTCTCTGAATTTCCTCTGTGTCTGTGGTTATGTCCCCCTTTTCATTTCTGATCTTATTTATTTGCGTGTTCTCTCTCTGTTGTTTAATTAGTTTGGATAGGGGTTTGTCGATCTTGTTGATTTTCTCCAAGAACCAACTTTTTGTTTCATTGATTTTTTGGACTGTTTTCTGTGTTTCTATTTTGTTGATTTCCGCCCTCAGTTTGATTATTTCCAGTCTTCTACTCCTCCTGGGCACATCTGCTTCTTTTTTTTCTAAAGCTTTCAGGTGTGCTGTTAAGTCCCCTATGTATGCTTTCTCCGTTTTCTTTAAGTGTGCACTTAGTGCTATGAACTTTCCTCTTAGCACTGCTTTCATCGTGTCCCATAGGTTTGAGTATGTTGTCTCTTTATTTTCATTAAATTCAAGGAAGACTTTAATTTCTTTCTTAATTTCTTCCTTGATCCAGGTGTGGTTCAGTAGTTGACTGTTCAGTTTCCATGAGTTTGTCGGCTTTCTGGGGGTAGTGTTGTTGCATTCTAACTTTAATCCGTGGTGATCTGATAAGACACAGGTGGACACTGATATTTTTTTGTATCTGTGGAGGTTTCCTTTGTTTCCGAGTATGTGGTCAATTTTCGAGAAGGTTCCATGAGCTGCAGAGAAGAAGGTATATTCTTTCCTATTTGGGTGGAATGATCTATAGATGTCTGTTAAGTCCAATTGCTTCATTACCTCCAATAATTCTCTTAATTCTCTATTAGGTTTCTGTCTGATTGACCTGTCCATTGGAGAGAGAGGTGTATTGAAGTCTCCTACTACTAGTGTGTGTGGTTTAATGTCTGCCTTCAGTTCTAGTAATATTTCTTTTAGATAAGTGGGTGCTTTTGTATTAGGGGCGTAGATATTCAGGATTGATACGTCATCCTGATGAATTGTTCCTGTTATAAGTATAAAGTGTCCCTCTCGATCTCTTCTGATTGATTTTAGTTTGAAGTCAGTTTTGTTAGAAATTAATATGGCCACACCTGCTTTTTTCTTAGGACCATTTGCTTGAAAGACCTTTTCCCAACCCTTTATTCTGAGTAGATGCCTGTCTTTGTGGTTGAGATGTGTTTCTTGCAAACAGCAGAATGTTGGATCCTGTTTTCGTATCCAATCTCTTAGTCTGTGCCTTTTTATAGGTGAATTGAGCCCATTAATATTAAGTGATATTAATGACCAGTGGTTGTTTACTCCCGTTATTCTTATTGTTTTTGGTATTAGAGTTTGTGTGTCTCCCTTCTTTGAGTTGTGCTGGTGAAGGGTTGCTATATGCCTGAGTTGTTGTAGGCAGTGTTGGCAATGTTGGATTCCTTGGGTTGCGAATTTCCTTCTATTACCTTCTGTAGGGCTGGATTTGTGGCTACGTATTGTTTAAATTTGTTCTTATCCTGGAATGTCTTGTTTTCTCCATTGATAGTGAACGATAGCTTGGCTGGGTATAGTAGTTTGGGTTTGCATCCATGGTCTCTTAGCTTCTGCAGTACCTCTATCCAGGACCTTCTGGCTTTCATGGTTTCCATAGAGAAGTCAGGTGTAAGTCTGATTGGTTTACCTTTATAAGTTACCTGGCCTTTTTCCTTTGCAGCTCTTAATATTCTTTCTTTAACCTGTATATTCTGTGTTTTGATTATTATATGGCGAGGGGATGTTTTTCTTTGGTCCAGTCTGTTTGGTGTTCTGTATGCTTCTTGAATATTCAAAGGAATATCTTTCTTTATGTTGGGAAAGTTTTCTTCCATAATTTTGTTAAAGATATTTTCTGGGCCTTTGAGCTGTGACTCTTCTCCTTCTTCTATTCCAATTATTCTTATGTTTGGTCTTTTTATTGTGTCCCATATTTCCTGCATGTTTTGTGATGAGAATTTGTTGGCTTTGCTGTTTTCTTTGATCAGTGCGTTTATTTTCTCTATGGTGTCCTCAGAATCTGAGATTCTTTCTTCTATTTCTTGTATTCTATTGATTATGCTTGTTTCTGTAGGCTCTGCTCGTTGACCTGGATTTTCCATATCCAGCTGGTGCTCAGTTTGTGTTTTCTTCCTTGCTTCCCTTTCAGTTTTCAATTCTTGAACTGTTTCCATTACCTGTTTGATCGTTTTTTCTTGGTTTCCCAGGGTATCATGTACGTATTTACTCATTTCTTCAAACTTTTGGTTATACTTCTGATCCATTTCTATAAGGGCATTTTTCACCTGTTGTTTAATGGCCTCTATTGCTTTCATAAAGTCAATTCTTTCCCCTTCTTCCGTATTAGGATGTTCAAGTCCATCTGTTGTAAGATCATTGGGTTCTGGTGTTTTCATGTTGTTTTTCAGATTATTGGATGAATTCTTGCCTTGGCGCCTGCCCATCTCCTCCTATTGAAACTATCTAATGGGTCTTTCAAAACCGGTTCAGGTTTCCCTGTTGACCAGGGGCTCCTCTTACAAAATACTGTAGCTCTGTTTCCTGGCTCCTGCCAGGGGCCAAGTTCCCTCTCGCCCCTTGGAAGGGTCTTCAGGAACAGGACCCGGCTCCTTCCTTGCTAGGGATCTCGTCAACCAAAGGCCTACCTCTTTGCTTTAATTGTAGTGGGGCGATCTGCTCTCGGTGTTGTGCTCCGGTCCCGCTGTCTGCCGCTGCCCGCGCCTGTCTGCCTCCTGGGTCTCCGCGCGCCGCTGGTCTGCCGCCTGGGCCTCCGCGCCGCTGGTCTGCCGCCTGGGCCTCCGCGCCGCTGGGCTGCCGCCTGGGCCTCCGCGCCGCTGGTCTGCCGCCTGGGCCTCCGCGCCGCTGGTCTGCCGCCTGGGCCTCCGCGCCGCTGGGCTGCCGCCTGGGCCTCCGCGCCGCTGGTCTGCCGCCCGGGCCTCCGCTCCCTCCTCTCTATTTTTTTATTGAAAAAAATTCCTTGCTTCCTCCCATCCTCCCATTTCCCTCCCCCTCCTCCCGCCCCTCTCCCCCTCTCCCCACTCCTCTCCCCCTCCCTCTCCAGTCTGAAGAGCAGTCAGGGTTCCCTGCCCTGTGGAAAGTCCAGGGTCTTCTCCCCTCCATCCAGGTCTAGGAAGGTGAACATCCAAACTGGCTAGGCTCCCACAAAGCCAAAACATGAAGTAGGAACAAAACCCCATGCCATTGTCCTTGGCTTCTCATCAGCCCTCATTGTTCGCCATGTTCAGAGAGTCCGGTTTTATCCCATGCTTTTTCAGTCACAGTCCAGCTGGCCTTGGTTAGCTCCCAATAGATCAGCCCCACTGTCTCAGTGGATGGGCGCACCTCTCGTGGTCCTGACTTCCATGCTCATGTTCTCCCTCTTTTCTGCTCCTCATTGGGACTTTGGGAGCTTAGTCCAATGCTCCAGTGTGGGTCTCTGTCTCTATCTCCATCCATCGCTAGATGAAGGTTTTATGGTGATATGCAAGATATTCATCAGTATGGCTATAGGATAGGGTCATTTCAGGTTCCCTATCCTCAGCTGCCCAAGGAACTAACTGGGGACATTGCCCTGGGCACCTGGGCGCCACTCTAGGTTCATGTCTCTTACCAACCCTAAGGTGGTTCCCTTAATTAAGTTATGTGATTCCCTGCTCCTCTATCCAACCTTGTTTTATCCCCAATCATCCCGTTTCTCCAAGTTCCGCCCATCCTCCCCTTCTCACTTTTCTCTCCCCATCTCCCCTTACCCCCATCCCACCCCACCCCCAAGGTCCCAATTTTTTGCCCAGCAATCTTGTCTATTTTCCATAGCAGAGATAATAACTATATGTTTTTCTTTGGGTTCACCTTCTTATTTAGCTTCTTTAGGATCACAAATTATAGACTCAA
>JABTXL010019933.1:130032-219651 GCA_025134845.1 Neodon shergylaensis | reverse complement strand
CTGTTCAGTTCAGTGCCCCATTTTTTAATTGGGTTAATTAGCATTTTAAAATCTAGTTTCTTGAGTACTTTATATATTTTGGAGATCAGACCTTTGTCTGCTGCAGGGTTGGTGAAGATGTTCTCCCAGTCAGTAGGTTGCCTTTTTGTCTTAGTGACAGTGTCCTTTGCTTTACAGAAGCTTCTCGGTTTCAGTAGGTCCCATTTATTCAATGTTGCCCTTAATGTCTGTGCTGCTGGGGTTATACATAGGAAGCGATCTCCTGTGCCCATCTGTTGTAGGGTACTTCCCACTTTCTCTTCTGTCAGGTTCACTGTGTACGGACTGATATTGAGGTCTTTGATCCATTTGGACTTGAGTTTTGTGCTTGGTGATAGATATGGGTCTATTTTCATTCTTCTACAGGTTGACATCCAGTTGTGCCAGTACCATTTGTTGAAGATGCTTTCTTTCCTCCATTGTACATTTTAGTTCCTTTATCGAAAATGAGGTATTTATAGGTTTGTGGGTCAAAAACCGGGTCTTCTATACGATTCCCTTTGTCGACTTCTCTTTATTTATGCCAATACCAAGCTGTTTTCATTACTGTAGCTCTGTAATAGAGTTTGAAGTCAGGGATTGTAATGCCTCCAGAAGTTCCGTTATTGTATAAGATTGTTTTGGCTATCCAGGGTTTTTTGTTTTTCCATATAAAGTTGATTATTGTCCTCTCAAGATTTGTGAAGAATTTTGATGGGACCTTGATGGGGATCGCATTGAATCTATAAATAGCCTTTGGTAGAATTGCCATTTTTACTATGTTGATCCTCCCAATCCAAGAGCAAGCGAGATCTTTCCATTTTCTGGTATCCTCTTCAATTTCTTTCTTCAATGCCTTAAAGTTCTTGTCAAATAGATCTTTCACTTCCTTGGTTAGAGTTACCCCAAGATATTTTATGCTGTTTGTGGCTATCGTGAAAGGTGATGATTCTCTGATTTCCCTCTCTGCTTCCATTTCATTTGTATATAAGAGGGCGACTGATTTTTTGGAGTTGATCTTGTATCCTGCCACATTACTAAAGGTGTTTATCAGCTGTAGGAGTTCTTTGGTGGAGTTTTTGGGGTCGCTTATGTACACTATCGTATCATCTGCAAATAACGAAAGTTTAACTTCTTCCTTTCCAATTTGAATCCCCTTGATCCCCTTATGTTGTCTTATTGCTATTGCTAAAACTTCAAGCACATTATTGAAGACGTATGGAGACAGTGGACAGCCTTGTTGTGTTCCTGATTTTAGTGGGATGGCTTTGAGTTTCTCTCCATTTAATTTGATGTTAGCTGTTGGCTTGCTGTAAATAGCTTTTATTATATTTAGGTATGACCCTTGTATCCCTAATCTCTCCAAGACTTTTATCATAAAGGGATGTTGAATTTTGTCAAATGATTTTTCAGCATCTAATGAAACGATCATGCTTTGTTTCTTTCTGTTTATTTATATGATGGATTACATTGATAGATTTGCATATGTTGAACCAGCCCTGCATCTCTGGGATGAAGCCTACTTGATCATAATGGATAATTTTTCTTATGTGTTCTTGGATTCGGTTTGCCAGTATTTTGTTGAGGATTTTTGCATCAACCTTCATGAGTGAGATTGGCCTATAATTCTCTTTCTTGGTTGAGTCTTTGTGCGGTTTTGGTATCAGAGTAACTGTAGCTTCATAAAAGGAATTTGGCAATGACTGTTCTGTTTCTATGTTGTGAAATACATTAAGGAGTATAGGTATTAGGTCTTCTTGGAAGTTCTGGTAGAATTCCGCATTGAAACCATCAGGTCCTGGGCTTTTTTTGGTAGGGAGGTTTTTGATAACCGCTTCTAATTCTTCACAACTAACAGGTCTATTTAGATTGTTCACCTGTTCCTGGTTTAACTTTGGTATATGGTATTTATCTAAAAAAGTGTCCATTTCTTTTACATTTTCCAGTTTTGTGGCATACAGGCTTTTGTAGTAAGATCTAATGATTCTCTGAATTTCCTCTGTGTCTGTGGTTATGTCCCCCTTTTCATTTCTGATCTTATCAATTTGCAAATTCTCTCTTTGCCGTTTGATTAGTTTGGATAGGGGTTTATCAATCTTGTTGATTTTCTCCAGGAACCAGCTTTTTCTTTCACTGATTCTTGGATTGTTTTCTGTGTTTCTATTTTGTTGATTTCAGCCCTCAGTTTGATTATTTCCAGTCTTCTACTCCTCCTAGGTGAGTATGCTTCTTTTTTTTCTAGAGCTTTCAGGTGGGCTGTTAAGTCTCCAATGTGTGCTTTCTCTGTTTTCTTTAAGTGGGCACTTAGTGCTATGAACTTTCCTCTTAGGACTGCTTTCATTGTGTTCCATAAGTTTGAATATGTTGTTTCTTTATTTTCATTGAATTCTAGGAAGAATTTAATTTCTTTCTTTATTTCTTCCTTAATCCAGGTGTGGTTCAGTAGTTGACTGTTCAGTTTCCATGAATTTGTAGGCTTTCTGGGGGTAGCCTTGTTGTTGAATTCTAACTTTAATCCATGGTGTAATTGTGGATGTTTGCTTTGTTACCTATTATGTGGTCAATTTTCGAGAAGGTTCCATGAGCTGAAGAGAAGAAGGTATATTCTTTCCTATTTTGGTGGAATGTTCTATAGATGTCTGTTAAGTCCATTTGCTTCATTACCTCCATTAATTCTCTTGTTTCTCTGTTAGGTTTCTGTATGATTGACCTGTCCATTGGTGAGAGAGGAGTGTTGAAGTCTCCAAATATTAGTGTGTGCGGTTTGATGGCTGCCTTGAGTTTTAGCAATGTTTCATTTATGTATGTGGGTGCTTTTATATTAGGGGCATAGATATTCAGGATTGAGACTTCATCCTGATGAACTGTTCCTGTTATGAGTATAAAATGCCCCTCTAAATCTCTTCTGATTGATTTAAGTTTGAAGTCAACTTTGTTAGAGATTAGTATGGCCACACCTGCTTGTTTCTTAGGTCCATTTGCTTGATAAGCCTTTTCCAAGCCCTTTACTCTGAGTAGGTGCCTGTCTTTGTGGATAAGGTGTGTTTCTTGTAAACAGCAGGATGTTGGATCCTGTTTTCGTATCCAATCTCTTAGCCTGTGCCGCTTTATAGGTGAGTTGAGTCCATTGACATTAAGTGATATTAATGACCAGTGGTTGTTAACTCCAGTCACATTTTTAGTCGTAGAGTTTGTGTGTTTCCCTTCTTTGAGTTGTGCTGGTGAAGGGTCTCTAGATTTCTGAGTTATTGTGGTCATTTTTGGACTCCTTGGTTAGTGCTTTTCCTTCTATTACTTTCTGTAAGGCTGGATTTGTGGTTATGTATTGTTTAAATTTGTTTTTATCCTGGAAAGTTTTATTTTCTCCATTTATAGTGAATGAAAGCTTGGCTGGGTATAGTAGTCTGGGCTTGCATCAATGGTCTCTTAGTTTTTGCAGTACATCTATCCAGGACCTTCTGGCTTTCATGGTTTCCATGGAGAAGTCAGGTGTAAGTCTGATAGATTTACCTTTATAAGTAACTTGGCCTTTTTCCTTTGCAGCTCTTAAAATTCTTTCTATATTCTGTATGCTTTGTGTTTTGATTATTATATGGTGAGGGGATTTTTTTTTGATCCAGCCTATTCGGTGTTCTGTATGCTTCTTGAACCTTCGTACGTATATCTTTCTTTAGGTTGGGAATGTTTTCTTCTATAATTTTATTAAATACATTTTCTGGACCGTTGAGCTGCACTTCTTCTCCTTCTTCTACTCCAATTATTCTTAGGTTTGGTCTTTTTATTGTGTCCCAGATTTCCTGAATGTTTTGTGATGAGAGTTTGTTGGACTTGCTGTTTTCTTTGATCACTGTGTTTATTTTCTCTATGGTATCTTCAGAATCTGAGATTCTTTCTTCTATCTCTTGTTTTCTGTTGGTTATGCTTGTTCCTGTAGTCTCTTTTTGTTTACTTAAAATTTCCATGTCCAGCCAACCCTCTGTTTGTGTTTTCTTATTTGCCTCCATTTCAGTTTTCAAGTCTTGAACTGTTTCCATTATCTGTTTGATTTTTTTCTTTGGTTTTCTAGGGTATCATTCACTGATTTATTCAATTCTTCAAACTTTCTGTTATATTTCTCATCCATTTCTATAAGGGTGTTCTTTACATGCTGTTTAAGGGCATCTATCACTTTCATAAAGTCAATTTTTTCTTCTTGATTAAGGTGTTCATGTCCTGCTGTTGTGAGGTCGCTGGGTTCTGGTGGTTTCATGTTGTTCTTCAGATTGTTGGGTGAATTCTTGCATTGGCGCCTGCCCATCTCTTCCTCTGAATGCTCCCCTATGGATCTTCTTTAACAGGATCAGGTCTTCTTGCCTACTGATGTACCTTCCCATTGATTGCTCTCCCCAGTGATAGCTCTCCTGGTGTCGAAATCAGGTCTCTGTGCCCAGTGCTGGCTCTCCTGGCGCTGAGATCAGGTCTCTGTGCTGGTTGGGTAGCTCGTAAACAAAGCGCCTACCTTGCTTGGTGCAGGCAGGATATTGAAACAAAGGAACTCCTGCCCACCTGGGTGCCCTGAGGATTCGGATCCAGCACTCAGACAGGCTGAGCTGGGTGATGTTATGTGCCAAAGAGGGCAGAGGGGCCAAAGAAGGGAGGGTTCTGGATGCAAGCTGGGTGGGATAGGAAGAAAGAGGCAGTATGCAGGGAGTAGAGGCCCTGCAGAGAGCCCAGAAAAGATCGAGGGTTGAGGAACTTCTGAGTTCCTGTCCCGGGCTGATGCCACGGGGTCAGCAACTCACCCTGTGCTGGCTCTCCTGGCGCCAAGATCAGGTCTCCGTGCTGGTTGGGTAGCTTATAAACAAAGCGCCTACCTTGCTTGGTGCAGGCAGGCTATTGAAACAAAGGAACTCCTGCCCATCTGGGTGCCCTGAGGATTCGCACCCAGCGCCCAGACAGGCTGAGCTGGGTGATGTTATGTGCCCAAAGAGGGCAGAGGGGCCGAAGAAGGGACGGTTCTGGATGCAAGCAGGTGGGATAGGGTAATTATAATTTTAATAATTTGACCATTGTATACTTAAATCATCAACTGAAAAGTTGGATTCGAAATGAATTAACTTTGATATTTCTTTGAAACCATGTTATATGTTGGTTTCTCCTTATATTGCTCTCATTAAATAATGTTACCGTGTAATACAGCTTCATAACTTTTATTTAAAATCTGTAAGTCAGCTGACACACACCTTTAATCCCAGCACATGGGAGGCAGAGGCAGATGGATCTTTTGAGTTCAAGGGAGCCTGGTCTACAAACAATAGTGCTAGTACAGACTCAAAAACTTCACAGAGAAACCCTGTCTCGAAAAGAAAAGAAAAATCAGTTTCTTATTTTGCTGATGTATATATGAGCCTTAAATACTTTGAAAATCATTGATTTTTAGTTACTTTATACATTATTATATTAGTAAAATAATTTTCTTACCACCATATGCCCTATACTTAGAGACGAATTCCATGACCATTTTTGAAAGTTACTATTGATATGTCTACAACTAACGGAATATAGTTGAGAATCAAGAAATTGTATAAATTACAATTTTAAGCATTGAAAATTTAAGCCTTCCTAAAATTCTATTTGTATCACATCATAAAAAGTTAACTACTTATTACATGCCCATAATTTTATTTTTGTTAATAATAATAAACATTATGTTTATTAATATTTCAAATTTGTATAAAACATTTTTCAAAAAATATGACCTATAAGAAATAATAAATTACCAATCTCTCAGTAAATATAAATAAAACATGAAAACATTTTCTTTCCTATAAAAAGAGAAGTCAACAAAATATAAATAGCATGCTCATTTTTATTTAATTTATTTAAAAATGTTATATAAGTTATCATATTTCAGTATATGTGTTTCAAATGATAATCAGTGGTAGCTTCATTATCGTGTGAAAGTTCAGGAATAGTCTTTTCCAAAATTCTTCTGGAAATGTGAATAATATATGTAATAAGAATATTTACTATCAAAAATTCTTTGTATTAAATGTATTAAAAAATTAATAACTTGCTTGTGGTTGCAATGTTAACTATAGGCCAAGTTAAAATTCAGAACACATTTTTTTGTATCTGTTTCAGAGGCTCTCCTAAAGTCTCATGGATCTTAGATATTGGAAATCATTATCATTTCATGTTTTAGCATAAATTTAATTATAATTTACAATATATGTGGTATTGTATATTAATATAATTTAAATAATCATTCCATATTTTCTAGGGGCAAAATATTTTTGGTCTTGATGTCATTGAAACACCAGAAGGAGACAAGATGCCACAGCTGATTGTTCAGAAGGAGTTAGATAGAGAAGAGAAGGATACCTATGTGATGAAAGTAAAAGTTGAAGATGGTGGATTTCCTCAAAGATCCAGTACAGCTATTTTGCAAGTAAGTGTTGCTGATACAAATGACAATGGGCCAGTCTTCTTAGAGAATGAAATTGAAGTCAGTATACCAGAGAATGCTCCTGTAGGTTCTTCAGTAACACAGCTCCACGCCACAGATGCTGATATAGGTGAAAATGCCAGAATTCACTTTTATTTCAGCAATCTAGTCTCCAACATTGCTAAGAGACTGTTTCACCTTAATACCACCACTGGACTTATCACTGTCAAAGAACCACTGGATAGAGAAGAATCACCAAGCCACAAATTACTGGTTTTGGCAACTGATGGTGGATCAACACCAGCAAGAGCTATGGTTCTGGTAAATGTTACAGATATCAATGATAATGCCCCATCAATTGACATAAGATACATTGTCAATCCAACCAATGGCACTGTGCTTCTTTCAGAGAATGCTCCACTTAACACGAAAATTGCTCTCATAACTGTCATGGATAAAGATTCTGAACATAATGGTAGAGTGACATGCTTCACAGATCATGAAGTTCCTTTCAGATTACGGCCAGTGTTCAGTAATCAGTTCCTTTTGGAAACTGCTGCATTTCTTGACTTTGAGTCCACAAGAGAATATGCTATCAAATTACTGGCTGCTGATGCTGGCAAACCTCCTTTGAATCAGTCATCCATGCTCCTGATCAAAGTAAAAGATGAAAATGACAATGTTCCAGTTTTCACCCAATCTTTCATAAGCCTTTCTGTTCCAGAGAATAACTCTCCTGGTGCACAGTTGACAAAAGTCAGTGCAACAGATGCAGACAGTGGACGTAATGCTGAAATAAACTACCTGCTAGGTTTTGATGCACCATCTGAATTTGACCTGGATCGTCGTACAGGCATCCTGACTGCAGTAAAGAAATTGGATAGAGAAAAACAGGAAAAATATTACTTTACAGTTCTTGCACAGGACAATGGAATTCCACCCTTAATGTCCAATGCCACTGTCTTTGTGACTGTTCTTGACCAGAATGATAACAGCCCACTTTTCACTCACGATGAGTACAATTTCTATGTCCCTGAGAACCTTCCAAGACATGGCACAGTAGGGCTAATCACTGTGACTGATCCTGATTATGGAGAGAATTCTGCAGTTACTCTCTCCATCTTAGATGTGAATAATCAATTCTCTATTGATCCACAGACTGGTGTCATCCGACCAAATATTTCATTTGACAGAGAAAAGCAAGAATCCTACACTTTCTATGTAAAGGCTGAGGATGGTGGTAGGGTATCGCGTTCTTCAACTGCTAAAGTAACCATAAATGTGGTTGATGTGAATGATAACAAACCTATTTTTATTGACCCTCCTTCCAATTACTCCTATGAATGGGTTCCACCATCCACAAATCCTGGTACAGTCATCTTCAAGGTTGTTGCAATTGACAATGATACTGGCATAAATGCTGAGCTTCGTTACAGCATTGTTGGAGGAAACACAAAAGGACTGTTTATGATTGAACAAATATCAGGCAACATCACATTGAAAGATAAATGTGTTGTTTCAGATCTTGGTTTACACAGAGTGATAGTCAAAGCTAAGGATTTGGGGCAACCTGATTCTCTCTTCAATATTGTAAATATCAATCTGTTTGTGAATGAGTCAGTGCCCAATACTACACTGATTTATGAACTGGTACGCAAAAGCATCGACACACCTGCGACTGAAAGTACTGAAACAACTAATGCATCCTCTCCAAAAACTGACTATGTGAAGATAATGGTTGCCATTGTTGCTGGCACCATAACTGTCGTCTTAGTGATTTTCATCACTGCTGTAGTAAGATGTCGCCAATCCCCACACCTTAAAGCTTCTCAGAAAAAGAAACAAAATTCTGAGTGGGTTACTCCAAACCCAGAAAACAGGCAAATGATTATGATGAAGAAGAAGAAGAAGAAGAAAAAGAAGAAGAAGCATCCCCCTAAGAATCTGCTTCTTAATTTTGTTACTATTGAAGAAGCAAAACCAGAAGATGCAGACAATGATAGAGCCAGTGTGACACTAGACCTTCCCATTGAACTTGAAGAGCAAACCATGGGCAAATACAACTGGGGCACTACACCTTCTACTTTCAAGCCTGACAGCCCTGATTTGGCTAGACATTACAAATCTGCCTCTCCTCAGCCTGCATTCCAGATCCAACCTGAAATGCCCCTGAACTCAAAGCACCATATCATCCAGGAACTGCCTCTTGATAATACTTTCGTAGGCTGCGATTCCATCTCTAAGTGCTCTTCCAGCAGTTCTGATCCCTACAGTGTTTCTGAGTGCAACTATTCAGTGACAACCTTCAAGACCCCTGTATCGGTACATGCTAGACCGGTAGGTAATCTACGTTTCTAAGTAATCTTTCTAATTTACCATTCTCATTCTTTTCCCCTGATATAGGATTATAAAGAGCATTGATTTCTAGGAGGTATCAATATAAATATGAATATATCAATCATATTGCACATAATATTAAAATAGGAATATGGGTTCATTTCAATTTGGTAGACAAAGTAAAATGAATGCTAAGTTAGAAAAATGTGGCATATACTGATGATTATAATAAGGGTAATTTTTCTATAGGTAGCAGCATAATGTAGATTTCTTGAATACATACTATAAAATTGAATAATAATGATTATAGCACTATCCGTTTTAACATCTTTTCCACTAGAATCAGAAAAGCCCGGGCTTCTTGTTCCATAGGAAAGCTTTTTCAAATGTGATAAGAGCTCTCAATACAATTGGTTTTGTGAACTCTAGCTTTATGTGGGCTAATATGTAGATGTCTGTGGTAGTTAAATGATATGAACATATCCACCACCTCTTCCTTTTGAAATTATGTCACTAACTCTCAGCAATGAAGACTTTCACTTTTATATTAGGAATTCAAAATTATGTTGGGTCATCAAACTTGCTTTCTCATGGTAAAGCTTTAAAATTGTTTAAGAAAGTAGAGGCATGTTCATTCTTATCTTTAAGCCAAAAAATGAAATAGGCAAGCATCTTTAAGTTAGGTTACCAGTTAAATATTTGCATATTTCAAAATCTTTCAGGAAACATTCTTAAAAGATACTGACTTTTGGTAAAATTGAATATGTTTGCTTTGCCTAATGATCACAAATGGAAATAAGAGCATATTAAGACCATAGAAATCTGTGCACAATAATCTAAAGCCCAATACATTTCTGAAAAAAAGAGTTTATACACTGATTTTTAAATTAGTATTCCAGGGAGAAAGAAGTGAAAATTTATCTAGAAATTTATGAGTAAATTATATGAAGTAAGTTATTTCTTTAATAAAGTTAAGTGATAGAATTTATCTGAATTTTTTTCTCTAAAAGTCATACTACTGCTGATTTTATTGTTTCAACTGTGTAATTCAGTAAGTTAGTCACCTCATCTGCATTTAATAGATATGTTTAACTTATGCAGACTTAATATAATGGTTACAAAACCAAAAATATATTCCTTTTCATTGAAAGTTTCTCATACTGACTGAAAGAAGTCTATCATATCCAAGAAAACAGTGAAAATAACTGATTATAATTTGAGGAAAAGTTTGAATACTAAAGATCATTGAGGATATATACAATTAAAAGGAGAATGATATTAATGCCTTTCTCTTAATAATACACTGGATGCAAAATATTAATTTCACAATAAGTCCATTTTTACTGTAATAGACCCATCATTGCATAATGTTACAAAGATAATAGAACCCTAGTCATTGTGTAGGAATCCTGCTATGCTTTGAATGAAATAAGAGTGGTTTTTACAGTTTGGATAAGTTCCATGATTCTTTACTACATCATTGGCAAATGTATTAGGTGGTCAGTATCTTCAGAGTGTGTTTTTTCTTATATTTAACCATTCAAAGGGGAACTCTACTTTTGAGTATTATCACAATTACTCTGTTCATTAGCATTATTTCTTCATAAGAATATCTATTATCAAGAACACTTTAATAGTATTCATTTTTCTACAAACAATTTTTACTGAGTTCGATTTCTCACTTGCTTTGAAAAATGTATGATGAGTGTTTTGAACTGCATTTGCAATTCATAACTTTCAATGTATTGGCCCGATAAATTTGTAAAACAATTTTTTTTCACAACTATATTAAGAAAATAGAATTTTTCATACAGAAGGATTATTTGAATATGTAAACATGTGATGACACAGATAAAACAGAAAATTATGTATTTTCTAGGTATTCTTATTTTTAGTGCTCTTATTTTATAATTTCCAAAATTGAATGAAATTTAAAATGTTTTGTATAATATTTTTAAAGCACATATAAGTGATACCTATCTATCCTTTCATCTATCTATCTATCTATCTATCTATCTATCTATCTATCTATCTATCTATCTATCTATCATCTCCTTAGTGAGTTAGGCAAAACATAAGAAGTGCCACTGAAAATGAATTACACATTATTATTAACATTTTCCTAACTGAATGGTTTATCATTGAATCACATTATTTTTGTGAATCTTTTCACAACTAAAAAAATAAATCAACTGTATACTTTGTGTCAGTAGTTACAGTTGTTTTACCTCTTTAATGGATATCTTCTTCATATGACTTGGATAATTGCAGCAATATAAATTTAACCATTAGACTAATCTGAATATACTTACATTTTGTTCTACCTTTGCAATATTTTTTGCACTTTTGGAATACTCTTTAATTTAGAACTAATATCAGGAGAAGTGCCTTATATTCACTGGCATTGAAGAAAGCTAACAAGATAAGTAATCACAGAGAAAGGAGCTTATGTAAACATTCACATACAGTCAGTATTAACAATGATAAAATAAAATTGGCAAAAAACAACTATGTCAGATTATAAAATTTAAAAAAAATCACTTTTCCTTGAGGAAATTTTGGGAAAAAATGAATTAAAAACATTTCTGCCAAAACTCCGAAACAATCCTATTTGTTACATTGAGTGAGGAATATTTTTCAAAAAGAGTACTTAGTGTTATATTTACACTTAGCCGATTAGTCAACCATTTAAAAATAAGCACGTGGAGAAAGGTGTTCTAGCAGAAATTTTACAGTTTATAAATGAAAGTATACTATTTACTTAGCTTTATTATGACTCCAGTGTTTGGAAAAACTGTGGAACATTGCTTGTATATCATGAACATATTGGATAGAATCTCTTCCATCTGAGAAATATTTTCCCTTTCTGTCATCAATTTCCATGTGTATAATAGAAGGACTTTTTATACATATCGTAGGAGAAATGAAAGACTTGAAACTAAAGAGAAAAATTATGTAGACTGTCTTCTATTAACATCATTGAGCAGTTTAGATAGTAATTTTGGTATGATCATAGAAAATTGTAAGTATAAACAGTTATTTTGAATTAACCTTGTTTTATGTTCAAGATGCATGTGGTAAGAACAGTTTTGGTTAATATAGCTCTCTTCTTCAAATAATACAGTGAAAGCAATGAATTTAAACAATAAAAAGGAGAACTAGAGTGAAAGTACCATTTTAAGGTCTTCTATATACCATTCAATGTCTTTTTTATTTATTTGATGTAGGATCTCTGTATGTAGCATAGACCTGGGTGTCCTCGAACTTCATTTCCACTCTACCCCACCCCAAAAGTTCCATAAAATTCTATGATTTGAATTTAGAAACTCTCTAACCTCAAACTTTTCCAGATAAGATAAAATGTATAAAATGTCAAGGGACAGTTTGAGATGACTCAGTGGATTATGTGCCTATGGTATAAGTATAAGAAACCAAGTTTAGAGTCCAAATCATATTTAAGAAACTCTACAATGGCACTTGCTTGTTAAAACAGAATTGAGAGAGGGAAAAGAGACGGGCAGATCTCCAAAGCTCTTTAGCCAGTCAGTCTGTCTAAGTAAATGGATAATATCCAGGTTTTTAGGGATATGTTCTTTCATAAAATAAAAGTGGAGAACAATAGAGGAAAGACACCTGATTTTAACATCTGGCTTCCACATGAACAGCCACAAACAAGCATGGACATCACAAAATGTAGGTGCAAATATCCACACTAGCAATATTGTGAAATATACATATGCAGAATATTGTAATATTTGGATAGTCACCATTCATGAACTGATGCATGCTATATATAAGACATTAGACTAAGCTTGAAATAAGATTACCAAACATTGTTTCTGTGTATCAGTATCTTAGCATATCAACTATAGCCAGATAGCATGATTTATAATGAGTCTTACAACACAACCATCTGATTTTGATAACATGTTACTTTTCTTGCTCTAGACTGATTCCAGGACATCAACTATTGAAATCTGCAGTGAGATATAACTTTCTAGGAATAACATAATTGCATTCCTTTCCCAAAATATTTCAATAATTTATGATATAAAATTTGACCACACTAATTAATTTTGTAATTTGTATTTCTTCACAAAGTCAAGCAAAACAAAACAACCTTAAAAATTAAGTCCCACATAACCACGCGATTTTATTAGTTTTAAATTGGCAACTATAAATTTAAAGATAAATTAAAATTTCTGGAAGAAGAAATGCATTAATGAAGTTATTCATATTGTTTTTGTTTACTTGATATAGATATTAATAACTGTGATGTAATGGAATGATGCCTTTATGTAATACTTGTGGGTGGTATATTATTTGTGAAATATGGAATTACCTGTCCTTTGTGATTACTGAAGACTTTAAACATCATCTCTTGAAGTTTGGAAGTGAAGGTAAAGTATTCATTAAAGTTACCCTCTGAAAGATATCCAGGGTAAGAAAAAATTTTAATGAAAATTAAAGCAGAACTACAACAAAATGAAAGAAATCTATAGACCAAGGTATTCGAAACATGCATTATCATTGTCACTGAGAAAACAATTATTACCTCTGGTATTTTAAAGATTTGTATGATGTAAAATAATGTCTTAATTTTTACATTGATCATAACCATATGTTCCAGTAATTCAGATCAGATTCAGAGATCACATTTTAAAATGATTATATATGAACTTTGAAAATCTCTAGGAAAAATTTATGACACCATAATAACATTTGAATGAATTTATTTTATTTGACTGATGGTAAATTGTTGACTATAGATCATTGCTCTTAGTAATTTATCTTTTAAAGTTCAGTCTCTTTTCACAGTGCTTTTTGATTAGCTATTTTTTTTTTCAAAATAATTGGATGCCTCAGATGCAGTATACCCTATGTTTTATTTGAGAAAGAATGACAGAATATGTTTTTATTTTTTATTCTTTAAGATCTTTGTGTCTTGCTAATACTACTAACAGAATTAAAACAAAAACACAAAACCCCTTATTACATCTTCATATAAAATGGGAGCATAAAGGAACATATACCCATCATATAATATCTTATTTAAAAATGTTCTTTCAAATTCTAAATTATGTATTTTCATGATTATGTGGATATTATTCTTACATATGTATATTAATATTAGTGTGTTATATGAAGTGTTTCTTTTTTGATGATATTTAGAAGAAGCTATTGCTATATCTAGGGTTTCATGTTAATACAGTTCTCAAATATTTAATATTAGGAAATAGTTTATATTATGATGATATTAAATTAATTGAAAACTTATACTATCTGGTTGTTTAAAATTTATGTAGTTGATTATAATGACTGGAAGAACAATTATTTGATTAGTAATTTAAAATGTCATGTGCATTATAATATATCTACTTATAAAATTTTGTTGATAATATATAAAAGTAAAACTTAACTTTACATATGCTGTTTACATGAAACTGCTTTTTATGAGACCTATTGCTTCTTCTTGATTAATGAGCTATCCAATTCAAATTATTCCATAGACCGTAAAAGTCTAGTCAATTTAATATACCCCTAAAGACAAAGTTATACAGGACTAAGATATATTATATATGGGCACATTTCTAAAATAAGCTGTCTATTTAATTTACTTTAAATAAGAAAGTCTAATAAAGTGAATCAAAAGTTTAAACATAAAGTAAAGAAAACCAGCTCACAAATTACAGTCAGAAAGACCCTAGATAACAATGGGGACCCTAAGAAACACATACATAGATCTAATCTACATGGGATGTAGAAAAATACAAGAATTCCTGAGTAAATTGGGAGCATGGGGACCTTAGGAGAAGGTTGAAGGGGAGGGCAGAGGCAGGGACAGGAGCAGAGAAAAATGGAGAGCTCAATAAAAATCAATAAAAAGTTCAAATGTTCTATGATATACTACTGTGACTTATGAGAATTTTGTATGCAATTATTGTATAAATATACTCTAAGTTGTGTTGTGATTAGCAGTGTTTTCTTCATTTTTTCTACACTGAGAATTAAGGGCAAGTACTTTATTTTTGTTTTATTTTGTTGACTCCTTTATGATTTTATTTGACATTATCTCTTAGGGTTTTTTTTTCTATAAAAAAAGGTGAAGGGACTCAAATTTTATTTGAGACTATCTCTTAGTTTTTTTTTTTCTATAAAAAAAAAAGATGACTATCTTAAGATAGTCAATGATTGTTTCCTTAAAAGATTTCTCAATGGCTTTTCAGTGTTGTTATTGCACATGATTAAAAAAATGACTTTATATTTTTGGTTGTGAGCCTAGCCTTTAATGGCTAAGCTGGACCTGGATAGAAGTGGGAGGACCTTAGACTTCCTGCAGGGCAGGGAATCTGGACTGCTCTTCAGTCTCCAGAGGGAGGGGGAATGGAGTCGGGGGAGGGGGAGAGGAGTACAGAGAGGGGAAGGGGAATGGGGGGAGGGGATGATGTGTGGGAGGAGGAGGAGGGAAATGGGAAACGGGGAGGAGGCAGAAATTTTTTTCAACAACTAAAAAAAAAAATAAACAAAAAAATGACTATTTTTAAAGCCATGACTATCTCTTAGAACACTGCTTCTATGAGAAAAGAATGTCTAAATTGATTTTTTCCTAGATCCTTTAGCTATTAGAAAGATAGGAAATGTTAAAGACTAATTGTTATAAGAAAAATAAACTTTGAACTTACTGTATAAATAATAGGTAGATTAGTTGAGTTGAAGTATGAGTTTTTCTTCACTATAAACAATAAAAGAACTATTTTGATTGAAATCTACTTTGTATATAACAAAACTAAATTTTACTTTTATTTTCTAAAGTAAGGTATTCAAGCAATTATATTTCTAATATTATCATTTTTCCATTTGAAATATATAACTTATATATTCATGTCAATTTCCATTATTTGTGTTTTCTATTATCCCTGTTAGTGATCCTTACCACATTGTAAATGAAAGTGGGTGCACTTTAGAAACTTTTAAATTTCAATTTATTCAACCACTGTTTTGAATAATGTTTACTAGTATTTTAATTTCAGCAGAAAATACTCCTGCCAAACTTTCTGTTTAAACATTCACACTCATTCCCATTAGACACATTCAAGTTGCACTAGACACTCCCACTCAAGTCACATTAGACATTCCCACTCAAGTCACATTCACATTAGATATTCTCACCCATTCCCATTAGACATTCCAATACTTGTCACATTTTGCAAACACTTATTGGTTTATTTATGTAAAGTATCTGTCCTTGATTTCATCAAGTTGCGTTTCATATTAAATATTGTAACTGTTTAAGTTTCAACAATATTCAAAGGTGCTATAATAACAAAGTTGTATAAATGTTCATGTTTTTAAAGAGTATTACTGTCAGTTTTTTCTTTTTTATAAACTATAGATATCTGGATATGACATTCGTGATTCAACATGGTATTTATAATTATTGAGCTTTCAAATGTGTTTGTAGCCATAGGCTTTTAATTTTATTTTCTGTGTAATGCATATTTGTTTTAGAAAAATGTAGAATTTAGATATGAATAATTAAATTGTCTTTATTTTATACTATATCAGGAAAATTATTATCATTTACTTAGAATTCTAGTTTGAAAGTTTAATTAGCTTAGAAAGCAGTTATTTTACAGGTATAAAATCATTCTCTGTGAAACTTTGGCAGCACATGTCCCAAAATTACAATAATAGAGAGAACATTAACTTGCCCATATGCAAGGATGACACATAATTAATCCTTTTGTTTTATATTATTAATTTTATATATATATATGTTTTTGCAACAAAATATTTTCTTATTTATTTTTTTATGTGTATAATCAAAATGAATACCTGATAATATAATATACAATCATGATAAATACCTCCTCCATGAAACTAACTACCAAGTCTTGAAGAAAAATCTCTCAATTAAAAAGAAAACCATGTAAATTTTTTGAAAAATTTTCTTTAGTGTCCACAACCAAATTGCTTAATTCCGAGAGTTCTTGTAACAATGTTTAACTGTTCTATATTCTAGAGTGTCTCAATTGAAATTGTTTTAGTACTTTGTTTCTAAATGTCTCATTATTTTTGATGGTTAACAAATTAACAGTTCCCATTTAAGTAGAATTGATACTTACTTTGTTATACATAACATTCCAATCTACTAGCTTTCATGTATCCAAATTGACTTAGTAATAAAACTATAACCCTTGAATGGATTATCAGAAATCTTTGCATTGTTCCCACTATGGAAACTTTTATTGTTCACTAATTATTACATAAAATGTTATTTTTAAAAAATATGATTGGCTTTTAAAAATAAAACATGCTTTACAGCATAAAGTTGTAGCAAAGATAGATTGCAAACTATTTGTAATAATTACTCAATGGGGAGTAATTTAAACCATACTGTGCTTAATCCATGATGATAAATTAAAAAAAATCTAGTAATTGACACATTATTGGTTATATAATTTTGAGAAGCAAGATCAAACATATTTTTATTTGTTTTATTATTTCCCAGGTATGTCCTTAATCACAAAGTCAATGAAAGGATTATTTCAATATTATGTAAAATTGAAGAAAATTGATTGTAATCACATTTGTTTATATGAAAATATTTCCAGTAATTCGACATGCATTTCAATAGCTTTTAATTTTTATAACCTTGAGGTAATAAAAAAATCACCAGCTCTTATGTTAAGTAAACAGAGACATTGCTTATATTCAAGGCTGTAAAAAAAACTCAGAATGGAATTGCATAAAAGCTGCATAACCAATTTGTAAGTCATTAAATTTCATTAATGTTTTTCCATTTTGTCGCTCAGTTATTCAAAGTTATGTGTTAGGTAGCATCATATATGATGTTCAGATAAAATAATTATATTCTCTGTAGAGATTTATTTATTTGAGAGTGTATTCAATCCCAGTTGGTGTCATGACTGCATGAATATGCTAACCAAGCAGAACTGAAGACATAATACAATTTTCAGTACAAAATGAGGTATTTCTCTTAACTTCATAAATACACGAAGTTCATATTCAAGGACTCAGAATTATATAGTGGCATGATTTTACAAACAAAAATGTTTAGCATGCTACATAAACTTATCATTATTTGAATCTAGATGAATTGCTAATATTTAACAACAAAATTCCCTATAGTGCCACAACTCAACTAAACATGTATAAATTTTAGTATTTCAAAAGATTAAAACATACATTTCAAAATACACAGAAATCATAGAGGTGATTAAAAAATTATTAGGTCTTCTTATGTTTGAAAACTGATAGATATTAATCAATCATATGTTTAGTAATTGATATACTTGCTTGAGTGTTTAAAGAACAAATTTTATTTTGATAATTAAGTAGTTCTAGTATATTTTAATTAAACTGTCTTAGTGTATTTATAAGCACATTTCTAGACATATGTGTTATTTTTTTAAATTTCTAGGAGACGGAAGTAACATGTATTCAAATTTAAGACAGCTATTCAAAGACAATAGATATATATTTAGAATATTAGTGTCTTTCTAGATTGTGGTACCTTAGTTACAAAATGTGATCATCTTGTTTAATTCATAGCTTATCATTAATTATGTTTCATAAAACTTCTACCTTATTCAGTATTTTCTGAGTATGTGCTTCTGCTATTTTTACTTTCATTCATGTCACTTGAACTTAAAGTAACTGCAGCAACTGTCTCTATGAAGTTTTACACTTTAATTAAACCTTAAATATTCAATAATATTAAAGTAGTATGAATAAAATAGTTATCATATGTACTCACTCATAAGTGGTTTTTAAACATAAAGCCAAGAAAACCAGCCTAAAATTCACAATCCTAAAAACCTAGACAACAATGAGGATGCTAAGAGAGACATACATAGATCTAATTTGATAGTGAGCTAAAATTGTTTTATTACCTTAACATAAAGAGTATATTGAGGTACTTGCCATCTATCCATTGGAGCATTCCAATGGATAACGCATGATTATGTTTTAATTGCTCTACATTTCACAGTAAGTAACATAAAGCAATTTTCCTCAAGAAATAGTTTAATGTATTCAATATAGCTGATACATACTGGTACAAATAAAAATGCAAATCAAGTGAGTCATCATACATTTATAGACTATTAAGTCATTAATTCAGGAATAACTTTTTTTTTTACTTTAGCAATGTTAAACCAGTAAGTTTCAATCACAGCACAAACTGGAGAACGATCGAATTTTTGATTTATGCTATTTCAAACATTCAATGTGTGTGTACTAATTGAAACATTAATGTTAATACTGTCCAAGATATATACACTAATTCTATAATATATAATATATTTAATTCCAAACTTCAAACATCAGTATCCATGTAGGAAGTATTATTATTGATTTAAAATCAGGGAACATACATTAGGCTGCACTGATTAGAGGTCACGAAGAAATTCAGCATTGGGAGTTAGCTCATTATGAATAAAGTACAAGACATGGCATCTACCAGTTGGCCAGGTTAAATTGCTGAAATTTTGTAGTCCAGTAACCAATTTATTTTGTGATGTAAAAAATAAAAAAAAAGAAAATTATGCTAACATTGCTTGTCTACTACATAGTTATGAGGATTACCTTCAGTTACTGATAAAGGAAGGGACAATTTTAATTGAAGTTATGGGCAAATGCCTTTGTTTATGAATAATTTACACACTAAAAATTCAAGTCATTGTATACAATAATAAGTACATGATTAATTACAATTTTGGATTATTTTTCTCTAGATATAGAAATAAATTATATAAGATGTAGTCTCATTTCTAAAATCTTAATCAATTCAGATGAGAATAACATATATTATAGCCATCTGATTTACTAAATTTTATGTTATTTTCTGACAGGGTCTCATTTATTAGTCCTGCTTAGCTATACACTCAAGCTCCAGATTCAGCCTGCCAAAATTATGTAAATGCAATCATGCATTTCCTCTCTTTCTCAGTTAATGTATTGTTTTTTGAAAGTTAAAAAAACATTATTTAATGTAGGTAGGCTGGTGTCTGACAAAATACATTTCTTACTAAAATTAAGACAAGTTATTTTATTGCTTTTTTATTTTTTATTTTTTTAATTTATTTATTTATTTATTGAAGATTTCTGTCTCTTCCCCGCCACTGCCTCCCATTTCCCTCACCCTCCCCCAAACAAGTCCCCCTCCCTCATCAGCCCAAAGATCAATCAGGGTCCCTGCCCTGTGCGAAGTCCAAGGAAAACTCACCTCCATCCAGGTCTAGTAAGGTGAGCATCCAAACTGCCGAGGCTCCCACAAAGCCAGTACGTGCAGTAGGATCAAAAACCCATTGCCATTGTTCTTGAGTTCTCAGTAGTCCTCATTGTCTACTATGTTCAGCGAGTCCGGTTTTATCCCAGGCATTTTCAGACCCAGGCCAGCTGGCCTTGGTGAGTTCCCAATAGAACATCCCCATTCTCTCAGTGTGTGGATGCACCCCTCACGGTCCTGAGTTCCTTGCTCGTGCTCTCTCTCCTTCTGCTCCTGATTTGGACCTTGAGATTTCTGTCCGGTGCTCCAATGTGGGTCTCTGCCTCTGTCTTTTTTCATCGCCTGATGAAAGTTAATATTTAGGAGGATGCCTATATGTTTTTCTTTGGGGTCACCTTCTTATTTAGCTTCTCTAGGATCACGAATTATAGGCTCAATGTCCTTTATTTATGGCTAGAAACCAAATATGAGTGAGTACATCCCATGTTCCTCTTTTTGGGTCTGGCTTACCTCACTCAGGATAGTGTTTTCTATTTCCATCCATTTGTATGCAAAATTCAAGAAGTCATTGTTTTTTACTGCTGAGTAGTACTCTAATATGTATATATTCCATACTTTCTTCATCCATTCTTCCATTGAAGGGCATCTAGGTTGTTTCCAGGTTCTGGCTATTACAAACAATGCTGCTATGAACATAGTTGAGCATATAATTTTGTTGTATGATAGGGCCTCTTTTGGGTATATTCCCAAGAGTGGTATTGCTGGGTCCAGGGGTAGGTTGATCCCGAATTTCCTGAGAAACCGCCACACTGCTTTCCAAAGTGGTTGCACAAGTTTGCATTCCCACCAGCAATGGATGAGTGTACCCCTTTCTCCACAACCTCTCCAGCAAAGGCTATCATTCGTGTTTTTTATTTTCGCCATTCTGACAGGTGTAAGATGGTATCTTAAAGTTGTCTTGATTTGCATTTCCCTGATCGCTAAGGAAGTTGAGCATGACCTTAAGTGTCTTTTGGCCATTTGAACTTCTTTTGTTGAGAATTCTCTGTTCAGCTCAGTGCCCCATTTTATAATTGGGTTGATTAACCTTTTACGGTCTAGCTTCTTGAGTTCTTTATATATTTTGGAGATCAGACCTTTGTCAGTTGCAGGGTTGGTGAAGATCTTCTCCCAGTCAGTTGGTTGCCTTTCTGTCTTAGTGACAGTGTCCTTTGCTTTACAGAAGCTTCTCAGTCTCAGGAGGTCCCATTTATTCAATGATGCCCTTAATGTCAGTGCTGCTGAGGTTATACGTAGGAAGTGGTCTCCTGTGCCCTCGTGTTGTAGAGTACTTCCCACTTTCTCTTCTATCAGGTTCAGTGTGTTCGGACTGATATTGAGGTCTTTGATCCATTTGTACTTGAGTTTTGTGCATGGTGATAGATATGGATCTATTTTCATTCTTCCACAGATTGACATCCAGTTTTGCCAGCACAATTTGTTGAAGATGCTCTCTTTTTTCCATTGTATACTTTTAGGTCCTTTATCAAAAATCAGGTATTCATAGGTTTGTGGGTTAAAGTCAGGGTCTTCTATTCGATTCCATTGGTTGACTTCTCTGTTTTTATACCAATACCAAGCTGTTTTCAATACTGTAGCTCTGTAATAGAGTTTGAAGTCAGGGATGGTAATGCCTCCAGATGATCCCTTATTGTATAAGATTGTTTTGGCTATCCTGGGTTTTTGTTTTTCCATATAAAGTTGATTATTGTCTTCTCCAGGTCTGTGAAGAATTTTGATGGGATTTTAATGGGGATTGCATTGAATCTATAGATTGCTTTTGGTAGAATTGCCATTTTTACTATGTTGATCCTCCCAATCCAAGAGCAAGGGAGATCCTTCCATTTTCTGTTGTCCTCTTCAATTTCTTTCTTCAAAGACTTAAAGTTCTTGTCAAGTAGATCTTTCACTTCCTTGGTCAGAGTTATCCCAAGATATTTTATGCTATTTGTGGCTATCGTGAAAGGTGATGCTTCTCTGATTTCCCTCTCTGTTTTCTTATCCTTAATGTATAGAAAGGCAACTGATTTTTTTTATAGTTGATCTTGTATCCTGCCACATTACTAAAGGTGTTTATCAGCTGTAGGAGTTCTTTGGTGGAGTTTTTGGGGTTGCTTATGTACACTATCATATCATCTGCAAATAACGAAAGTTTAACTTCTTCTTTTCCATTTCGAATCCCCTTGATCCCCTTATGTTGTCTTATTGCTAGTGCTAGAACTTCAAGCACTATATTGAAGAGGTATGGAGAGAGTGGACATCCTTGTCTTGTTCCTGATTTTAGTGGGATGGCTTTGAGTTTTTCTCCGTTTAATTTAATGTTAGCTGTCAGCTTGCTATAAATAGCTTTTATTATAGTTATGTATAACGCTTGTATCCCTAATCTCTCCAAGACTTTTATCATAAAGGGATGTTGAATTTTGTCAAATGCTTTTTCAGCATCTAATGAAACGATCATTAACTTTAGTCCGTGGTGATCTGATAAGACACAGGTGGACACTGATTTTTTTTGTACTGTGGAGGTTTCTTTTGTTTCCGAGTATGTGGTCAATTTTCGAGAAGGTTCCATGGGCTGCAGAGAAGAAGGTATATTCGTTCCTATTTGTGTGGAGTGTTCTGTAGATGTCTGTTAAGTCCATTTGCTTCATTACCTCCAATAATTCTCTTAATTCTCTTAGGTTTCTGTCTGATTGACCTGTCCATTGGAAAAAGAAGTGTGTTGAAGTCTCCTACGACTAGTGTGTGAGGTTTGATGTCTGCCTTGAGTTCTAGTAATAGTTCTTTTACATAAGTGGGTGCTTTTATATTAGGAGTGTAGATATTTGGATTGAGACTTCATCCTGATGAATTGTTCCTGAGTATAAAGTGTCCATCTCTATCCCTTCTGATTGACTTTAGTTTGAAGTCAGGTTTGTTAGAAATTAGTATGGCCACACCTGCTTTTTTCTTAGGACCATTTGCTTGAAACACCTTTTCCCAACCCTTTACGCTGAGTAGATGCCTGTCTTTGTGGTTGAGAAGTGTTTCTTGCAAACAGCAGAATGTTGGATCCTGTGTTCGTATCCAATCTCATAGCCTGTGCCTTTCTATAGGTGATTTGAGACCATTAATATTAAGTGATATGAATGACCAGTGCTTGTTTACTCCGGTTATTCTTATCGTTTTTGGTAGTAGAGTTTGTGTGTTTCCCTTCTTTGAGTTGTACTGGTGAAGGTTCGCTAGACGCCTGAGTTATTGTAGGCAGTGTTGGCAATGTTGGATTCCTTGGGATGTGATTTTCCTTCTATTACTTTCTGTAGGGCTAGATTTGTGGTTACATATTGTTTAAATTTTTTCTTATCTTGGAATGTCTTGTTTTCTCCATTGATAGTGAACAGTATCTTGGCTGGGTATAGTAGTTTGGGTTTGCATCCATGGTCTCTTAGTCTCTGCAGTACCTCTATCCAGGACCTTCTGGCTTTCATGGTTTCCATAGAGAAGTCAGGTGTAAGTCTGATCGATTTACCTTTATAAGTTACTTGGCCTTTTTCCTTTCCAGCTCTTAATATTATTTCTTTAACCTGTATATTTTGTGTTTTGATTATGATATGGTGAGGGGGTGTTTTTCTTTGATCCAGTCTGTTTGGTGTTCTGTATGCTTCTTGAATATTCAAAGGAATATCTTTCTTTATGTTGGGATAGTTTTCTTCCATAATTTTGTTAAAAATATTTTCTGGGCCTTTGAGCTGTTACTCTTCTCCTTCTTCTATCCCTATTATTCTTAGGTTTGACCTTTTTATTGTGTCCCATGTTTCCTGAATGTTTTGTGATGAGTATTTGTTGGCTTTGCTGTTTTCTTTGATCAGTGCATTTATTTTCTCTATGGTGTCCTCAGAATCTGAGATTCTTTCTTCTATCTCTTGAATTCTATTGATTATGCTTGTTTCTGTAGGCTCTGCTCGTTGACCTAGATTTTCCATATCCAGCTGGTCCTCAGTTTGTGTTTTCTTCCTTGCTTCCATTTCAGTTTTCAATTCTTGAACTGTTTCCATTACCTGTTTGATCGTTTTTTTCTTGTTTTCCCAGGGTATCATGTACGTATTTACTCATTTCTTCAAACTTTTTGTTATACTTCTCATCCATTTCTATAAGGGCATTTTTTACATGTTGTTTAAGGGACTCTATTGCTTTCATAAAGTCAGTTTTTTCCTCTTCTTCTGTGTTAGGGTGTTCAAGTCCTACTGTTGTTATATCATTGGGTTCTGGTGTTTTCATGTTGTTTTTCAGATTGTTGGGTGAGTTCTTGCCTTGGCGCCTGCCCATCTCCTCCTATCGATGCTATCTAATGGGTCTTTTAAATCAGGATTAGGTTTCCCTGCTGGCCAGGGGCTCTGCTTACAAAATGCCCTTGTTCCGTTTCCTGGTTCCCACCTGTGGGCCAAGATCCCTCTCACCACTCCGAAGGGTCTACAGGACCCGGACAAGGCTCCCTGTTCTCCAGGGACCTTGCCAACCAAAGGCCTACCACTCTGCAGGCCAGCCACCAAAACAGAGAAACTCCTGTTGTCCTCTGCACCGAGCTCCCGACCTAGTGCCCAAACAGGCTAAACTGGGTGGTCCCGTGGCCCGTGGAAGGGGGGGTGAAGGAGGCCCCTGGATGCAAGTTGGGATGGGGCAGGGAAAGAGGAAGAGCTGCCCCAGCAGAGGGTACCAGTCCTAGCAGACTAACTGGGGGTCAAGGGGGTCGGGGAATGTCCCTACTCTGTTTCCTGTGTCCTTTCGTAGGCCCAGAACACTCTCCCCACTCAGGAGGGTTCTCAGGGCAGGACCTCGCCTATACAAGGCCTAGCCCTCTGCAGGCCAGGCCCCAAAAAACCTACTTGATTTAGTTGTAGTTGGGCAATCTGCTCTCAGTGTGGGCTTCACTGTTTCATGCTTGGACTATCCCACATCTGCAGCTGGGGCCTTTGCGCTGGGTGCCGGCTGCCGCCACTGCTGCCAGGTTGGGGCCTGCACACGGGGCCTCCAAGCCGGATTGGGGCCTGCTGGCCGGGTCCCCGCCGCCAGATTGGGGCCTGCTGGCTGGGTCTCCACCGCAGCTCGATTCAAGATCACTGTCCCAGACAACAACCCTCTGCACAATCAGGAAGGAGTCTAGTCGCCAGAAGCGGAGCAGGAAGTAAGAGCTATTTTATTGCTTTTTTATTTACTTTGATTTCAGTCAAATTTATTGATCCTAATGACACCTGAAATTTATTTGCTAGATTCAGGAATCTTCTTTACAATTACCCATCCTAACAAACTTCAAAACGTACATATTCAGAAATGCACTGTTGAATAAATTCACAATAATACATATGCTTGAGTGGAAATACTAATATCAGTTATTGTAGATTTATGTTTAAAATCCATTTCCTTTATTAACCATATTTATAAATTGTGAAGATACAGTTTGAAAAAATGTGTATTTTATCATGTCCAGTCTCAAATATGGTAAATAATGTATCTCTTAAACCCTGATAATTTTATCTGATGTTAAAAACTTAAGAAAGCAATGGAAAATATGCAAGAGCTTGATATGTAGCTTAATGGTAGAGAACTTGCCTAGTACGGGCAAGTCCTTTGGATCCATGCCTATCACAATATTAGGAAATGATAGATAAAAACACAGAGAAGAATCTATGTTTGCAATTTGAACATGCATCTTCTTTTGTATTTTAACCAGGCTTTTCCTGAGCACAATTTTATGTATTTTAATGTTGCATTTATGCATAATTATTAAAATATTTAAGATAGTACAACTTTAAACACCATTCTGCTGTTTCACCTAAAATTAAAAAATTAGAAAACTGGTTTCAGAATACAGAAGAAATTGATGTTTCTTAAGTTGTATATCCCTCAAAATCAATGCAAGATGCTGTATGAAACATTGTCATTTTATATTGGAAGAGAAAAATCACTATGAGCTAGATGTTATTGGGAAAGTTTTATAGAGAACATTAAACACAGTATATTGAAATGGATAAAATAAGAAACGTCCAGTGGTGGGATAAGTAAATCAAGCACACTCCATTTGTTTGGACCAGTGTATCCTGCCATCTTTGAAATTTTAAAATGTTAAGGCCACATTAATGATAATTTTGTGGAATAAAATCACAGGCTGTAGGAAATTTGATTTCTATTTGGAATATCTGACTCATCTTATATCCTTATTTCTTTGCCAAAATACTGAAGTTCAGTCTCTAGTCTTTCACTGAACACAGACTTTATTTGCTCACCCTTATCTGTTAAATCCAATCAGAATGATTTTATTATTAATTCTCAATCCTAGCAAGTACTTATATTCTCTCATTTTGAAGTTATATCATCTTTCATTATAATAGTGTCTATGTTGTTTTAAATGTTTTCAGACAATTGCACTTCATTTTATATCCTCAACCTACTATTTTATTACTTTATTTTATTTATCCCCTCACTATTTTTTAAAGTTGATCAATGTCCTGATGAGTTGTAATCTACATATATAATCCTGACCATTCTTCAGTTTTGACAAAAATATAAATATTATTTTTTCAAGCCCAGATTTTGTTACAAAAATATATTTAAAAACTGGGATGTTTGTACAATTGTTAATGAAATCAGAATAAGCACAATATCCCTCTGAGTGTATTGAGGGTAATATGAGTGGAATCTAGGAGAAGACTCACTCAGTAAACTGCTCCAAGTAGAAGTGTGAATGTTAGTTTCAATGTCACCCACTACATTAAATGAGAAAGAACCAAGAGAGAGGGAAAGAGACAGAGAGAGGAGGTGGGGAGCACGAGAGAGAGAGAGAGAGAGAGAGAGAGAGAGAGAGAGAGAGAGAGAGGTCATGGTGGCATGTGCCTGTATTTCCAGTACTGGAGATGGGGAGATATGAGGGTCCTTCAGGCTTGAGGCTAGCTAGTAAAGTCAACCACTGAACTCCGGAACCTGTCTCACATTAAAAAAAATACAGAGTATAAGCTAAGTATGGAATTCTGACTTCCAAGTTAATGCCACACATGTGTACTGATACACATAAACACATACAAGCTTATATAAACACACATACATTAATATGTTATTTTTACAATAAACGATTTTAGGCCTTCTGTTTAAAGCAACAAGATAAGTAAATATAAAATACTGAGAATGAATAATTCAATGTTGTTAGTATTTACTGTTTCTGATGAACTTCTACCAAGGAAGTACAAAAAAACTTTTGGCAGTATAAGCTGCATTAATAATAAACAGAAAAGGTAATAATTCCACTTCTGATAATTTACTGTATAATTTTACAAATGTTTCAATTTTAAAATATCTTTATATATCATATTATTAGAGGGCACAATTTAGCTAGTAATAATTTTCTTAGTATTTATAACATATATACTACTTCCAAAAATTGAATGGTAAAGAAAACCCCTGTTAAAAAGTTTAGAGCTTTCTGGTAGTAGTGTCGCAAACCTTTAATCTCAGCACTTGAAAGGCAGAGAGAGGTAGATCTCTGTAAATTCAAGACCAGCCTGGTTTACAGAGTGAGTTCCCAGGACAGTCACTGATACACAGAAAATCCCAGTCTCACAAAACAAAATAAAACACAACAGACAGAAACTTTTAATTTGGGACTAGATAGATGAGTCATTGGTTATGAACACTGACTGCTCTTCTAAAGGACTTGAGTTCAATTTCAAGCCACGCACATGACAGCTCAGACCTGTCTGTAACCTCAGTTCCAGGGCTTCTGACACCTCACACAGACAAAAATTCAGGCAAAACACAATGCACATAAAATAAAAATAAATTGAAAAGGAACATCATTCATGCTCCCAACAGAGCTCTTAAAAATTAGTTTAGGGAGCTGGATAAGATGTCTCAGTGTTTAAAACACTGGTTGCTTTTCAAGAGATCCTGAGTTCAATTTTTAGCACTCACATTACAGTTCACAACTGTCTGTAACTCTAGTTCCAGATGATCTGACACTCTCAAACAGACACAAATACTTGCAAGCAGAACAACAACGCACATAAAATAAAAATAAATAAATCATTAAAAAATTAAAAATAGTTTATAGTTCTTGTCATTAATGCAATTAAGATTCAATACCTAAATAAGAAAAAAGTTTAATTAATTAATAAAGTGGTTATCTAAGGCATGATATTTTCACTTTCTTTTTATGAGTTTGTTTCTCTGTGTTAAATGTTAATTGTTTAATTAAAACTATAAAATAGTTTTCTCAGGATTTGAATGTGGTGGCTTTTTCACCCACATTTAATTGTGCCACTACACAATTCAAAATGTAAACAAAAACAACACAGAAAGAAGCTTTGCCATTTTTGCTGGCAAAACCTGTGTAGGTTCAATACATTGTTATGATACGTTATTCGTCATTATACATATAACTAATCACTTTTTGTCTGTTTATTTTAAAACTATTGCTTCAATAAATTCATGTAGTAAAATCATACAGGTTATGATTCAATATACATATAGTATCCTTAAAATGATGAGCCAAAACTTTGAGACTAAAAAGTTAACTATTAGAAAAACTATAAATAAGATTCCCTGGAAACCCACAAATAAGTTTAGATTAGTGCCTTGTGCAAACATCATCAGAGAAGCTTCCTTCTGAATCAGATAGGAACAAATACAGAGACCCACAGCCAAATATTATCGCAGAGAATAAGAAATATTAAAACACTCAGTCCTATAAGGGATGTTCCCATCAAATCCTTCCCTCAGGCTCAGGAAATTTTATGGAAGAGGTGGAAATATTGTAAGAGCTAATGGAGATGGAGGACACCAAGAAAAGTGTCATATAAAGTACACGGAACTACTGAAAAAACAAATACAAATAGAAAGAAATTCTTTAAAATTATCATTTACTTTTTTCATAATTTTAACCCTTATATATTTAAGTCCATTATAAAAGAAATTCAATACTTAACAATTACTTGGGGGACCTTAACTATTTATTTACTTTTATGTAATTTGTGCCCAAGAAATATTGAATAAAAACTATAAGATTAACTTTTTAAAAGCTTCATACATTTTTATTAATTTGGAAATCATTTTAATCATCATTCTAATTTCATAATTATTATAAGTAAAATTTATGCAGACTATTTAAATCTTACAAGTTAAAAAAAATCTTTCATGTAAGCAAATGCTGCTAGTTGGGCCTTCCATGACATGAAGTAAGTAATTCAGGAACAGGACTCATGAGCCTAGTAAATTCTCCTAGTAAAATCATCTGTCTCTCTTGGTGATCTTTTTGGAGACACTAACACACATTCTCAATACTTATTACTGAATTCATCTGTATTTAAACAGTGACATTCTCAAGGAACATATACAAACAGATATGCAATGATGTGCACATAGTTGTTGTCTTATTTTAAGTTTCTAATACCATATTATGACACAATTCTTTTGCATGACAGGGCACTTAAAACAAATACAGTCTAACTCAAGGGTCTAAATTATTCACCTTATCATCCCACCCTCCAGCAGCTCATCTGAGGGAATATCAAGGATGTAAATGCAGAAGCAATGTAAGAGCCAGAGGACAGGGAGGACAGCTGTGAATTTTTTCTCGATATTACAAAGTTATTGCACTGTTGAACTCATAGTAGCTCTCAGTACCTTCTCAACCTTCAACAGATCAAGTAAATCAAAATTTCACTGTAAACAGCAGAGATAATCTCCAGAAAATACACTTTACAGACGGGATATTGGCAGTTGATGGTTGCTAAAGGAATGAGAACCATTCCCTTATAAGGGAATGGCCAATGATATTTTGACCAATTTCAAGTGTATTGCCCCATTCTCATGAACACATGGGTTCCATTACCTAGGCTTAGTGGGTTGACAAGAAAAGGAAAGGGATATGAATTAGAGAGGAGAACATATTAAAGAGTATAGGGGGCAGTTGGAGGAGTGAATGTGGGTAGATATATCATTGTATACACATATGAAATTGTCGATAATAAAGAAAACTAACCATAATAAAAGTTGTGTAAAGACCTAAGACCTAAATATCAATAAAGTGAACTCTTTGTTGCCATTGGGAAAAAAAAAGAAAAAAAAAAGTAAATGAAAGATTCTAGAATAATATCAGTAGCTTTTTCTCTTCCATAATAGGATGGCTGACACTTCATAAACTTGGTGTGATTTATTTTTAAATCCCAATTAGGTTGATTTTATATTTATTTTTCAAGTTTGCAAACACAAACAGACTTTCATTCAACATGAAATAATGAAACTGGCTAAGTTAAAAAAAAATCTTACGTCAAGAGCTTGTTTGAAAAACAATTCATTGTTTATATGTATAGTAATGCTATTATAGATATTCAGAGAGATTTTGGACTTAATAATATGGGGAGTTTAATGAGTTTATTACCTCCAAGGAAAAAGGAAAGTGGTTTCAAATAATTAGGGGATGAATTTGGAGAAAAAATAATTCCCACATTAGTCTGTTAAATAATCCAGTAATTGATGTTTTATTTCCTTTCCAATTTATTGAATCATAACACATTTTACTGCTTGAAAAATAGTTATAGTGTTGTGATATTCATAGATAGTTGTCAATAAAGAACTATAAAGCACATGTACTAGGAAAAAATGTGAAGAATGACAAGAATGGTATGTCATTTTGCCTATGGCTTAATTCACTTATCTATGTAAAATAAAGGGTTGTATTCATTTTCATAGTTTTCTCATAGAACTGACACAAATCTAGCCACATAAACCTCTGTCTTTCAAAATTTGGGAGGCTAGCAATCCATGCAGGTTTATTTAGCTTCTTTGTTTAGTGTCTCACAAGCAGACTAGAGGTGTTAAATATGTTACCTTTTATCTGTAATGGAAAACTCTACTGTTCATGTTATTGAGGGTTTCCTTTCTGAATAATGGTCAGGGGCACAATTTGTTTCTAGATATTTTTGTTAGCTCCATGGCTCCATCCATCTCAGATACTTAGTGAATGTTAAGCCCTCTCACACTTCCGATTTCTGTGAAATTTTCTTATAGCCACTGGAAAATGCTGCTTCTGAAATCTCATATTACTAACTTAAGTCCTCCCAAATAATCTTTTTGATAAGTGCTGAGTCAAATGATTATTAAGGTAATTGTATTAGCCAAATTCCTATTACCACTCAAAGTAACATAATCACAGTCATATCAGATTCACCAAAGCCCAAAGATTTAAACAGATAACTGTGTAAAAGGAAGGCATTTTAGAATTCTGCCTATCACAAAATGATTGGATAGCAAGGATACTCTACACTGCTGAGTATTCTGTTTTTAACTAAACCGCTTTCTGGAAATAAAGTGACTTCTAGATAACTCATTACATATACCATTATCTTCTCATTGAGTTTTGTTCTACTTTTCTTTCAGATAAAGAGGGCAAAAAATTGAAAACAAACAAAAACAAATCAACAAAACATAGCATTGCATTATATGTTTATTGGCAAGTTACTGAGAGATTCAGCCCATTGATAACACAGCGACATAATTCATTGCACTCTATTAATAATAAATATTTTTCAGACCTATCAATAGTTCAAACTGTTATTAATGAACTGGTTTATTAAATAATTGCCACCCCCAGAAAATAAATAGGAAGGGAAGATCTGGCTGTAGTGGTAATATTATATACTTCTATCACTTGGGAAGAATCTTTAATTCAGGGCCACACTGTGCCTCATAAAAGATTTTAATTCAAAATACATGTTTAAAGGAGTTAAGGAAAGGTCACATATTGCTTAGTTACATTTAGCTATGTGGTCTTGTGATTTTTGCTTACCTATTTTTATATGGTTGATATGTATTACTCTATGTTGGATGATTATCTTTTGGGTGAGTTATGTTGAATGAATTTAGTTTTGGAGTGTTTCTAAAAATCCATTTTATATTGTGCAAACATAAAACAGAAAGTACATGCATATTGTAGTATTTCCTAGAAAGAGCATATAATTATATTTAATGCCATGTAGCTTTTTATTCATACAAATTAAAGATTGAGGTTTTGCAAATGTCCATTCTTGAACATTTTTCAAATGTCCAAGCTTCAGTACTCTTTATCAGTTATAACTGATGTTCTGCCTTGGTGCTACACAAATTTCAACACAAGTTAGATTCAACAAAAGTTAGAGAGTTAGGAAAAAAAATTAATTAGGTGAATGAGCCAGATATATTTGAAGAGAATCTTGTATAAGATAGGCAAGGAACTCAGAAATGCTGCTGCAACAGGAGATATGTCACAATTAGGGAGCTTGTTTGTTACAATATTTAAAGGGAGAAATACATGAGGAAGATTGGGTGAGTTGGAAAAGCTGTTACTTTATTTTTTCATATTACATGATGAATTTATAAATAAAATTAGAAAAAAGATTTATGAGGGTACTGTGAGGAAGAAATATTATAACAAAAATATGGTTCAAAAGAAATCAAATGAATCAAAGCAATTTTGCTGTATATAAGTAACCCAAAGTGGTTATGAGCTATGTTTTTATCCTTAGCATGGATCACTAGTTGTTTTATTAAACTTGCTTGTGATATTTTTAAGAAGGGATAATAGGTTTTGTATAGAGTTTCTCCAGAGGTCATTCTTGGGTCAGTTGTGTCAAAACTCTTGACTCAGTAAGCAAGAAAATTTAATCAGTTCCAGGTGATGAGGTCGAGGGACATTTTCATTTTCATGTCATTTTAACCATTTCCTATTTCTCTAGCATGTCTCAGTTGAGGTACTTGATTAGTGGTATCATGTGTTTCCCTAGCAACATTAATCAAAATTATATAAAATGATTTTATGTGAACAGATTTTACTTGTAATTTAGGAATATATATGTCTGTACACAATATTCTATTATCAACTAATTTTATGTCACATGATATATCTATTTTTAGTCTTATTCTTAATATTCTTTACATTCATTTAGTATTTTACATTTAATTACAGCATAAAAATAAGTTAAAGTATTATGAAAAAGATTTTATATATCATAATACCTATTAGTCTATCAAAAATGAATACAGAACAAATCTTATGAAATATTAAATATTTTAAAGTCATACTTTTGAAGGAGTTACTCTACTTATTGCTGCATGATTTGTTCTGATCTAGATCTGTAAACAGTATTCCGCCAGGGTAAATTAGTTAATGCAAGAAATTATTTTGAAAATGTAGCATGTTTTTCCAATTATTTCTCTTAGGCATATAACAAGATTTAAAACCTCCCAATCAAATCATTTAGAAATTGTCAGTGATTAAAATTGAAATTCTCAAAATTGCCTATAACGGTTTATGCAATTTTTGAGTTTCCTTGTCATGACTAGTTGTCTGAAAACAACAGATATATCTAATCAAGAGAAGAAATAGTGGAAAATATTTGTCTGATCACATTTTTAATTAAAATCATTTGTGTTAATATTAGGCATTTATATACAACCAATGTATTGTTGATCTGTTACATCAAAGGTAATTAATGTGGTCCATGATTTTAATATAAAATTATATCAGTTTTAGCTTCTTCTGTGGGATATTATATTTCAATAGTCAATAAGAAACTATTAGATTTATTACATTAAAGGTTTGTTTCTCATATTTACATAAACTACCAATCAATGCTAGCTTACCTTTAATTGCCCACAACTTCTGTGCTTTTAGGGTGAAAAAAGGAAACAAGTGCCTTTATTTAGATTTCTGAAAATATTACTGAATTAAGCAGAATTTTTGAAAACATAGATAGTATTATAACAGATTTTGGTTTCAAATATAAAAAGGTAGGTAAATTATTTATAGGTAAGATGCTTAAAAATTGAAATATATAGCCAAGGAACATTCTTGCAGATGAAGAAAGTTAATTTCGAACTCCTAAGTGTGTTTTTCTGTTGCTAAGATATATTTGGATGTTTGATTCTTGAATTTTATTTCATTTGTAAGAACTTAACCATGAACTGAACTGGCTTCTGACACCACTTAAGTAATGCTAAAATGTGAATTATGGCAAAAATGTTTTCTCCTTCACATGCATTCTTCTAATCACCAAAGTTTTCTTTATTCTTGCTCTTAAGAATTCATGCATTTCCAGACCCAGTACTGACAATTTATCTGGGTGCTAAGTTTCTTTATAGCTATTTTCTTATTATTTTGGTTCTTTGCTTGAAAGTAAATCACAGATCTCTATTACCATTCACTTTATCTAATAAAATGATTTCTCAAAGAGTTTCCTTGATTCCACGTGTCTTAGGGTTTCTATTGCTGTGAAGAGATAAAATGAACATGGCAACTCTTTTCAAGGAAAACATTTAATTGGGGTGGCTCAGTTACAGTTCAGAAGTTTAGGCGATTATCATAAAGGCAGGAAGTATGTGTGGACAGACATGGTGCTGGGCATGTGAGCAGACATGAAGCTGGAGCATAGATTTCTTACATCTTGATCCAAAACCAATAGGAAGTGAGCTGTCTCACTGGCTGTGGCGTGAGAATGAGATCTCACAGTTCACCTCCACAGTGACACACCCCGCCTCCAACAAGACCATACCTATTCCATAAGGCCACACCTCCTAATAGTCCCAATCCCGTTGAGAGCCATTTTCTTTCAAACCACCAAACCATGTTTTTATTTTCTCAGTTTACTCAACCAAATGAAATCCCATTTAATCTGTTTTAGGCACACTCTAATAATGTCCTCTATTCTCAGTTTCCCACTATTCAGTGAAGAGATAGCAAACCTCATATTCTTGTATCTAAAATATTCCTTGATTTGAAATTTTCAACTTACCTCTCAAAGTGAATTTTATTTATGTAAAAGAAAATCTGACTATATGAGTGTCTGTAGTATTTCTATAATCTAGAGACTATTAAAATTATTATTTTTCTCATAGAAATTATAGACTTTAGAGAAGTTTTTTTTTTTTCAAACTTTTGGGTGGACACTTGCCCTAGAGAGCCGGCCTTGGAATAAATTTATTTTTAATAATATTCTCTGTGTGATGGACAGACTGTGCCTTGAGATATTTGATTAATTGTTAGATGTGTTTGAAAATGAAAGTTTTAAACCCTTCATAGTAATAATCAGAAGTATATACCTGTGATTAGATTTCTTTACAGTTTGTTTGTCAATTACTTTTCATTCAGTATTATTGTTATGATTTTTATACATCAATTTTAGTTAGATTTTTGTTCTGTAAAAGGAAATCATGTTTAGTTAATAGATAATTTTAAATCTCCTTCTAATGCTGAGTATTTGTGTGTCTGTGACTGTGTGTCTGTGTGTGTGTGTTAACATATACCTACATCTGGTAGCTGTGCTTATGGCAATGGCAGGAAGATCATGATGGAGAAAATTAAAATCCTGATTCAAAGATACATTTTTGATGACCTAAAGACGTTTTATAAACATTAACCTGAAAGTCCACACAACAATCACAATAGATTCACTTTTGTCACCAAGACTTTAATACATGGTTCTTGGAGGCATACTTATACAAACAATAAGAATTACTTTTGCTCTAAATTTCTATGTGCACAGAAATGTATTTATCATAAAATTGATATTGCATACAAAACATAGCATTAAATTTAGCATCTGTTAAGAATAATTTGGTTTCTAACTCTCCTCCTTATAGCAATGCAGATTTGATTGAGCTTTAATCTTATAGACAGAGCATCATTTTCTATTCTATTTTCAAATACTTAGGTTAAGTGCACTTTTACAACATTAAATAATTGTGCCAAACTTCTGTGAGATTCCATTGAGTTTGTACAGAACAACCGCCAACTCATAATGAATATCTACCTTAGTTCTATACTGTGTCTGAAATATAGAAATTATTGCTATAGGGATATTTACTCCAAGAAAAACAAATAACATTTTGTAGCAATGGTTTCCCCAATTTTGATTGGGGAAAACTCTCAATTACGTCGTAGAATTTTTATTTTCAAACTTTCTTATGAATTGAACCAATATATGAATTTGTTTTTGGAGTTTTCATTTAATATTTTTCATGAATATATGATAAGTGTCTTCCTCAGACAATTATGAGTTGCTAAACATTACATAAACATATATTCCATAAATTAAGGGTGAAGAACAATAGAGAAAAGAAAAGGTCATGTACTGGCATTACTTCCCATTGGGACAGTCTAAATATGATACAGTCTAGATAGTATATCACCCACACAAAGGGACACAGCCCTGCGAAAGGCATAAAATTAAAGAATGCACAGAAAGAGATTACTTTTCAATTCAGCAGGGATCTGTAATTGGACACTGCTCAGGTGCAGAAGAAAAGCACTCAGGTTGAAATTAAAGCATTTCAGTAACAGATAACACTATAAATAATGAGCTGTTTTCTAGTGCGTCAATCATGACCAACTGAATGTTGAAAATGTTAGAGCTGCCAAGGTCAGTTGCTGTTCAACTGACAGCAGCACTGAACTAGTGACACTTACACAGAGTATATAAATTAAATTTGAAGAATCAGAAAGGATTATCTTTGGTTCAAGAGACAATATACAGAACAATGACATCTGGGGTACTTTACTGAAAGTAAATAGGTTCATTTAACTGTACAAGGTGGGGAAAGTTATTGTTTAAAGCAAACACACCAAGCAAGCCATAAACCAGTATTTAGGTATAGTCAAAATATATGCACTTCTCTCTCTGTCATGATATCTTCTCTAAGGCTTATAGAAATTGTTGTGGTCTTTAGGGGTGGGGTGGGGTTGATGCATTTTAAAATCCCCATAAAGACATGATAAGTATACTACTAAGGAAAAGAGAATACTAGTAGGAAGTGAAGAATAAAAAAGAAAACCAATAAAATTTTGAAGAGACAAAATTTGTTTTCTGAGAATGCTCAAATTAACTGCAAGTAATTTTCAAATAAATTACTGATAGAAATGCAACATTCTGAAAACTTGCTTGATTGCTTTTGTCCTTTACAGGGTAGGTATAAAGTAACACTTACCAAAAGCCTTTGGATTGAATAATCCTTGTGTATCACCTTCCAAACTCTAAATTAAGAGGTCCATATGGACAAAAGCATATTGTATCCCTATTGCTTAATCTCATTAGAGGGATTTCTCTGGGACTTTGTGGGAATATTTATATTTTCCTCCAGAGCATATAAGAACACTGAAAAATTAACAGAGATTTTGATGTATCCATAAGTCATGGATAATAAAAAATGATCCCTAAAGCACTCTGAAAACACTTAGGCCATTTATAGATGTTCTGTGCTGTGGATGATAGAATGAGGATGTGTTATATTGTACCAGAGGCATTATCTCTAAAGCTTTAAACAACCCCATTCTATATATTATTAATATATTTTGAATGCTATGAACAACTAAAAAAGGTAATAAGGTTTCAAAAAGAAGTGTTCTCTTAGTATAGATTTTTTTTAATTTAAAGAGGATGGTATACTCAAAATTACCTACTGAATTTCTACAAAGAAAAATAAGAAAATCAGAGAAATATGAAAGTCTATGAAAAGGAAAATCATGTTTATTTCCTTGTTTGTTACAATTTTCTTTTGTAATGTTTTCTTGTAACTGTTATAATTTCATACTGTTTGCAGCTTTTTCTATTTTTCAACATTACAATGATAAGAAAGAGAGTGTCTGCACAGAAAGGCATCTATGAATGCTTGCTTCCTTACAATTTCCTTCCTATTATTTATAATTCTCCTCTAAGTATGCTTATAACTTGAAAAATATTCAATACTTAAGTAATTGTAGAATCATAGATTCTCCTGCTTACTTATCACCAAGTCCACAACTTTAGGGAAACAACAGTTATGAAGACATTAGGTAGTTATACTAAATTACATATAAATTTATATTCTTAGGATACAAAGAAATAAAACACTTAAAGGCTAGAGATTTACTAATATTTTGGAATATATAAATTTCTGGAAAGGATCAAATAGTCATCCATAACACCTGTGACAAAGCCTCCTGAGGTGTTTGGTTTGTGCATGGATTCCACACCTATGCCTATTTTTCTGAAACATCCTTGGAAATATTTGATCTTTTTTTCACTTTTGAAAGTTTATTTTGCCTTCACAGGAGATTTAGATTCACAAGAATAATTGTTGAAATTTACATATTAATCCTTTGTACCTTCTGCCCCAATACATGTTTAGCCTCTCTGATATCAATACTTTTTTATCAGTTTTATGCTTAAGAAAATAGATGAGTTCACATCACGATATATATATCACCCAAACTCCATCTTGGCTTTACAGTTAACTCATAATTTTTAAAAATTCTGGAAAAACTATAAAATAAAGATGTTCTTTATTGTATTATTCCAGAGTAGTTTCATATATATATATATATATATATATATATATAATTTTACATATATATAATTATAATTTTCATTTTTGATGTCAAAGTGAGTTCCAGATCTGCCATGGCTACATAGTAATACCATTTTTGTTCTTGTTTTTATGTTACTTTTGTTTGTTTCTTTTCTATTCTATTTTGTTTTAAGTGAACTTGAAATAGTTATAGATGCATACCACAAACTCTAGGGAAAATGACATCTAGGGGGAAAAATGACAATTTTGTTATCAGCACAAAACATATGCTAAGAAAATAACACAATGAAATCATATAAAAGTCTCAGTTAAAATGAAAGGCAGAGAGAAGAATAGAACCAAACATCACAATAAAGTGTATGAGCACCAAGTCTGAGCACTGCCAATTGCATTAACTACCATTCAGTGTATATCAGTACCCACTGTAAATATCATGGACTAAACACACACAGATATCAGGGTGGACAAAAAAAGACTCAATAAGATTTCATTTTAAAGATGCACATAGATTATAAGTGAATGTGTTTATATGATACAGCATTCTGATAATACTATAACAGGCAGAATAGTAGTATCCCAGGTAGGATAGATTTAAAAGCAAAGAAAGATTGGGTTATGTTTTTTATGTGTGTCATATGCTGAAGTCATTAAGACACATATCACAACAATACAAAGATGGCAAATATACATATAAAAATATATTTCACATCACATTTCTTCAGAGAGATGGAAACTCAAATGAGCTCCTGGTGGATCATCAATCATCCCATATGATGGCAATGATACTGGGATTAAAGCTGTATTCTACTATACCTGTCCTTAAAGGAGAGTAATTATTTTATAATTGAAAAAAATCTAATCATATGCATATACTCATATACTCATATAATCATATACATATACACATATATACACTCAAATATATACATATATAATACATATATGCACATACATAGTATATACACATAAAAAATATATATTCTCCCCAGAGATGCTATTCTCTTATTTATCCCATCGCTCTCTTCATCTTCAATGCCTCTAATATGAAATACAAAGGACATTATTAAACTTCATTAGAACGTCATCCAGATTGCCAGACAATGCCCATTTGTTTTTGTAGCCATCTACAGAAACAGAAACTAGGTACTCCTTATATTCTATTCCTCACTAAAATTTCACCAAAACTGGCTTTCCTGTCAGTTCTTTGACAAAAGATTTGAGATGAGGCTGTAAACTTCTCACACTTGTCAGCAATCCCGCTGCTGCTGGTCTTCCATGACAGAAGCAACTGCTCCATGAACCAGAATTGATCTTAGCTGGAGCTTATTGTGTAGATGAGAATACCTTGAATTTCTAAACTTCCTACCTTTCACCTATGGAGATGGAGACCTTGTATAGCATGTGTGTGTCACATAACCCAGTTTGTGGAGTGATGGGAAACTAAACACTTCACAGTTAGCAAGCACCATGTTAACCCACTGTCATTGTCAGACCCACTTTTTTTTATTCTTTTTTATTGAAAAAAAATTCCTGCCTCCTCCCAGCCTCCCACTTCCCTCCCCCTCCTCCCGCCCCTCTCCCCCTCCCCTTACTCCTCTCCCCCTCCCTCTCCAGTCCGAAGACCAGTCAGGGTTCCCTGCCCTGTGGAAAGTCCAAGGTCCTCCTCCCTCCATCCAGGTCTAGGAAGGTGAACATCCAAACTGCCTAGGCTCCCACAAAGCCAGAACATGAAGTAGGAACAAAACCCCATGCCATTGTCCTTGGCTTCTCATCAGCCCTCATTGTCCACCATGTTCAGAGAGTCCGGTTTGATCCCATGCTTTTTCAGTCACAGTCCAGCTGGCCTTGGTGAGCCCCCAATGGACCAGCCCCACTGTCTCAGTGGATGGGTGCACCTCTCGTGGTCCTGACTTCCATGCTCATGTTCCCCCTCCTTCTGCTCCTCATTGGGACTTTGGGAGCTTAGTCCGATGCTCCAGTATGGGTCTCTGTCTCTATCTCCATCCCTCGCTAGATGAAGGTTTTATGGTGATATGCAAGATATTCATCAGTATGGCTATAGGATAGGGTCATTTCAGGTTCCCTGTCATCAACTGCCAAAGGAACTAACTGGGGACATTGCCCTGGGCACCTGGGAGCCACTCTAGGTTCATGTCTCTTACCAACCCTAAGGTGGTTCCCTTAATTAAGTTATGTGATTCCCTGCTCCTCTATCCAACCTTGTTTTATCCCCAATCATCCCGTTTGCCCAAGTTCCCCCCATCCTCCCCTTCTCACTTTTCTCTCCCCATCTCCCCTTACCCCCATCCCACCTCATCCCCAAGATCCCAATTTTTTGCCCAGCAATCTTGTCTATTTCCCATAGCAGGGATAATAACTATATGTTTTTCTTTGGGTTCACCTTCTTATTTAGCTTCTTTAGGATCACAAATTATAGACTCAGTGACCATTATTTATGGCTAGAAACCAATTATGAGTGAGTACATCCCATGATCCTCTTTTTGGGTCTGGGTTACCTCACTCAGGATAGTGTTTTCTATTTCCATCCATTTGCATGCAAAATTCGAGAAGTCATTGTTTTTTATGGCAGAGTAGTAATCTAATGTGTATATCCATTCTTCCATTGAAGGACATCTAGGTTGTTTTCAGGTTCTGGTTATTAGAAATAATGCTGCTATGAACATAGTTGAACAAATGCTTTTGTCATATGATAGGGCATCTCTTGGGTATATTCCCAAGAGTGGTATTGCTGGGTCCAGGGGTAGGTTTATCCCAAATTTCCTGAGAAACCGCCACACTGATTTCCAAAGTGGTCGCACAAGTTTGCATTCCCACCAGCAATGGATGAGGGTACGTACCCCTTTATCCACAACCTCTCCAGCAAAGGCTATCATTGGTGTTTTTGATTTTAGCCATTCTGACAGGTGTAAGATGATATCTCAAAATTGTTTTGATTTGCATTTCCCTGATCGCCGAGGAGGTTGAGCATGACCTTAAGTATCTTTTGGCCATTTGAACTTCTTCTGTTAAGAATTCTCTATTCAGTTCAGTGCCCCATTTTTTAATTGGGTTAATAAGCATTTTAAAGTATAGTTTCTTGAGTTCTTTATATAGTTTGGAGATCAGACCTTTGTCTGTTGCAGGGCTGGTGAAGATCTTCTCCCAGTCAGTAGGCTGCCTTTTTGTCTTAGTGACAGTGTCCTTTGCTTTACAGAAGCTTCTCAGTTTCAGTAGGTCCCATTTATTCAATGTTGCCCTTAATGTCTGTGCTGCTGGGGTTATACATAGGAAGCGATCTCCTATGCCCATCTGTTGTAGGGTACTTCCCACTTTCTCTTCTATCAGGTTCAGTGTGTTCAGATTGATATTGAGGTCTTTGATCCATTTGGACCTGAGTTTTGTGCATTTTGATAGATATGGGTCTATTTTCATTCTTCTACAGGTTGACATCCCGTTGTGCCAGCACCATTTGTTGAAGATGCTTTCTTTCTTCCATTGTATACTTTTAGCTCCTTTATCGAAAATGAGGTGTTCATAGGTTTGTGGGCTAAAAACCGGGTCTTCTATACGATTCCATTGGTCAGACCCACGTTTTATTCTATAGTAAAAGTCCTGTTCTGTGAGACACTTAAATGATTATTTCATTATAAGGCTTAAATACAGTCAGCTGAGTGACCGGAACTTAATTCAACATATTCACCATGTATCTAAAAGGCTTTCATATTTATACAAAGTTATTTTGTTTGCAGCAAGAACCATGCAACAGAAAACAATTCGTCTTTTAATCCCAGCTCGGGGAGGGGGCAGAGGCAGGCAGAGCACTATGAGTTAGAGGCCAACTTGATTTACACAGAGAGTTCCAGGACAGCCAGGGTTGTAAACTGAGACCTTGTCTCAAAAAAAAAAAGAAAGAAACACTAACACACACAACACACACACTTGCATGCACACATTCACACACACACATGAGAGAATTAAGCCAATCAAAGGAAGACAATTATTATGTTTTTTCTCAGTCATTATCTCTAGATCTCATATAGAGAAATTATGTAATTGTAATGGACAAAAAAGTAAAAGGAAACTTCTAGGAGATCAAAGAAAAGGAATAAAAGATGAAAGATGTAATTAAAGAGAAGGAAGGGAGAAATGGAGATACTATGCTTGACATAGTATATTCATTTGCATGAATACTCAAAAATAAAATTAAATCTAAAAATATATTTTCTCATTAAATGTATCATTAATTAATATCACTTGGTATTGGAACTATGCATATGGAATTATGATTTTCAACAAAAGGCTAAAAGGTCAGTAATAAATGATAGAAAGAAATATTTTTCAAAAGCAAATGTGGAGTTTTCAAAGTTTTACCAAAAAAATTACCATTAAATTTAGGATTCATCCTCAGATGAAGTTGGTAAGCTTGCAGAAATACTTGTTCATGGGTTATGTGTTTTTCAAAGATGCATGGCTCCATGGTTTGATAAATAAATATAACCAATAGAATACTCCAAATCAAAATTTGTCTGATATCATTACCATATTTTTTAATAATATTCTTCTTGTAAAGTTATCTTGGCACCTTGTGCTGTTCCATGTAGGTTGAGTACAAGTTTCTTAATGACATTCTCCTTGAGCTTAGTACGTTTTCTTAACAAAGACAACCAGAAATCTGAGAAAATCTCTATATTTTTGTTGGGAATTGTTCAATAAAACCAAACTAATTAGATTTTGAATGTGAATATATGGAAAGGCTTTTTATTATTAGAAATTCACTCATGAGTTTATAGAGGTTTGTACCTCCAAAATCAGCAGTGGAAAACTGCAGCCTCAAGATAAAGGAGAGAAGATGATACTAACAGCATTTGAAGGCAGCTTGCTGGAATTTTTTTCTACCTCAGTGAATTCTACCTGTACCTTCAACTTATTGGGTCAAATTCCCTGAGATTATGTTTATAAAACTCATGACTTCTTATATTTAATCTTATCAAAGTGGACAAATCAACTATCACTCTTTGTTATAGAAAATATTCCATACCTAATTATCACATTAAAATTACTATTTCATTTTATATTTTGTCTTCATTTTTAAGTTTCATAAAATTTAAAAGCCCCCAGTCATCTAGGAGAGACAATTAATGGAAAATAATCACATTAACCTTAAACCTGTTTATTCCATTTGCTCTTGTTATTATACTAAAGTATCAATGGCTATCGTAAATGAAGAAATCGTTTTTTTGATATATGGAAAGAAAATTTCATGCTAATCTCACTTCCCTAGGTAGATGCACACTTATACATTTGTCATATATGGGTTCTGGTCCCAAAGGTTTCTCACTACAAGGAAATAGTTACATGAAATGCTGCTGATCAGAATAGTGAAAAAGAGGTAAATATGATCTTAAATTATCAATAACAATCAGACAACTTGAAATGTTTATCAACTATTTATCAAATATTATCTAATGCATATGTTAACACTATTAGTTCTCACCAAAGAGAATGAATGGAAGTGATAGCATCATCTGCCTTAATTCATGAAGGAAAAAATTTTAGGAACATGTGCTTTACATGATAAAAGAGAAGATTGCTTTATAAAAATATTCAAATTACATAATTTATGATGGGAATAATACTAGAATCTATTATCCATATTTCTGGATTTATCCACAAAATTCCACAATCAATTTTGCTCAATTCTTTCACTTTATTAGTGTCCAAGAGAAGGCAAATGACTCATATTCTGTGTTTCTAGCTTCTTTCATAAACAATTATTGTGAAATTTTCATAATTAAAACTTGCAGGTAAGAGAGAAAGAGTGACAACACCAGAATTTGTGTGTAGAGTTTTTATTGGGGGAAAAAAAGGAGAGGGGGAAGAGGAAAATGGTGCATAGAGCAGCCTCATGGTGAGGGAATGAGAGGGAATGAGTGGTAGAGAAGAAGAGGGAGAAAGCAGGCTGTGTTCCACCTATGAAAGGTAGGAGCACAATGCATGTCCAGAGAGACCACAGAGCAGTCTAAGGTACCACCTGCATACTATGTATGTGCGCAGGGATGGTGCACAATGCCAGGTCTCCAAATAGTAGGTCTGGTGTGCCCGAATGCAAATATTACTTTCCTCACTTTTATTTATTATAAAATGGTGAGTTTATAGTGGCAGGTGAAAGAAAATGAGGGTGCTAAGTTCTTGAGAAAGTTTCCTATTGACCTGGGTTATCAGAATCTTGGGGGACATGAGAAAGCTGGTGTGCTGGTCATGTCCTGGGATACATGGTTGTTTCACTTCACTGTCCAGGCTCTGTGGAACTGTCTGGTGCCACTTGAACCTGGCAAGATCCTGGCGGTACAGAAGAAAAAAGTTAAGTTTAAGAATTTTTTCCTTCGTTCCTTGTAATTGAGGGAGGGGATGTCACAAGACCAAGGATATATTCATATATGTATATATGCATTATAGTACATTTATACATATTCTATAATGAAATGACTGGTCTCCAGAAAAGTTTTTTTCCCCAAGTTGGGCATTTGGAAAGAGGTCCCCCATGACCTGTCAAGAATAGACCTTATTTAAAGTCTATTCAGGCCAACAAATACCAAGAACATTTTGGATGATATTTATCTGAGTGAATCTTACATGTTTGCGGGCATTCCAAGTTGATCTCTGGAGCCTACCAATGCTAGTAAAAGAAAGAAAGTTAGGCATATATTCTTAAACTGGTATGTGTTACCCTAAATAGACCTTAGATAAGGAGATCTTTTGTCAGATTGCGTAGGAATCATCTAATAGGAATATCTCAGTCTCTGGTGATTAGCTGTGATTCTGAGGCATAGAGCATAATGCTAATCTGTGGAGAGAAGAACCAAGTTTGTACCAGACTAAGACTGTCTCCTGAGAAAGCAAAGAAAAGTAATAAGGGAAACAACACAAGAGCCAAATGGGAACAAGAGGAAAGGGGGCTTGTGAGTTGGGGTATAACCCATTAGCAGTGACTGAGCACAGAGGCCAGCACTGCCCTTGAGAGGTCATGGGATCTTTCCAAATGCCCAATTTGGGGAAAAAGACCTGTTCTGGATACCAGTCATTGTATTATAGAAAATGTATATATATTTATACAATTATTAATAAGCTATTTCATACTTTATATATATATATTTATTTATAAATATATAATAATTTTAATTTATTAAATTAAATGAAATATTTAATAAGTTACATATAGATAATTTATTGCATATATAATCTATTAAATACCTATTCCTCAAACACATGTTCCCACTTATATACATTATCTAGAAGGTTGGTGTTAAACATTTGAAAAACACATAATACTTATTTTGAAATCTCTAAGTTAGCTTTTGTTAATTTGAATGATTCTTCATAACCTTAAATTTTAATCACCATATAGAGTATATATTGTACACTAGATACATAATTTGTCTGTGTATCACTGTACCTAGTCACAACACTTTTCCCACTAAGTATACTAAAGTATATCAACTTAAAATTTTGTAAAATGAAATATTTTGTAATATGTGGCTCTTATGATGTTACTATTTATAGGAAACTGTGGAAAAATCCTAAAAATATCATTCTAAAAAGGAACAGTTCTCATTGTATGCTGTATAAAGTATGATTATTTTGAGGAGAGAAGATGCTAAAAGGACTCTGATTAAATTTATCAAACATAATAAAATGTGTAAATCTCAGTATTATATATCAAGAAACAAATATTATTATTACAAAAAGGTAATAAAATTTTCTTATATTTATGACACATTATGTTTAATTAGAACTTGTAAAGACTGTATACTTTCAGATGTTCCTAAGTTACAAATCACCAACTAATGGTTTAATGCATGAACAAACATGTTTGAAATGTATGAATGTTATATCCCATCTGGGAATGTACACATAAGAAATAAGAGTGGTTAATAAATTAAACTAGATCTAGAAATGCACAGGTGAATGTTGATATATTTTCAAGATCTAATATAACATCCTTGCAATTCATATTCAGAGCATATTTTAAGTTTACAGAATTTACTTCTTTGGGATATCATAGAATTAACTAAATGTCATGAACAAATTGAATGTACAAGTGAATTGCATGAGCATATAAGCAAAAATAAAACAGAAGAAATAAGTCCAAAGCTTAGATGTAGTATATGTACATAAGCTTCTAGTTTTATTTTATTTGGTTTTATGGTTTGATTAATCTTCTAAATACAAATGGATTATACACTTTTGAAAAATTTAATGAGCTAAAAAACTTAAAATCTATAAACTGAACCTGAATAAATGACTCCTGTTCTTAATGATAATGAAGAATCTGTATCAATTGTGTTCTAGCATTTTTTTTCTGTTTAAATTTTTGATTGTTTGTTTGTTGATGTTTTTCTTGCTTGTTTGTTTGTATATTTTTTAGACAAGGTGTATCTGTGTAGCCCTGACTGTCCTGGAACTTTTTCTGTATACCAGGCTGTTGTCAAATTCCCAGAAATTGGCTCAAGTAATAGAATTTTCTTTTTGGTAAAGTACAGATTAATAACTGTTAGATCAGCACAGATATGTGAAAATAGACTTAAAACAGAGAACAATCAGTGAATTAAAACATTAGAGAATGTCTAACAATAATCCATTTTCAAAGTAGAAATAATGACTAAAATTTGAAACCATAATGGATAGTTGTGGAAAGTTTGCATATATGCCTATGTGTAATGGTTAGCACTCTGGACTCTGAATCCAGCGATCCCAGTTCAAATCTCGGTGGAACCTCCAATTGCCATGCACCTCGGCCCCCATCTGCGCTCTATGCGCTGAAACCCAGTTTGCAAGCTTTAGGCAAGAGGCTGGAGGTTGAGAATACACACACAGAGACAGACTGACACACAGACCATCAAACACTGGTACCAAAAGCCCCTCTTTAATAGCACCATGAAGACTTAAATACACTGCAGTCAATGGCCAACAGGTGAAAATCCCATCCTCTGATCCTCTAAGCTAGGCACGGCTTCTAGTAACTTTAATTAGAAGGATCTAGGAGGGAAGAGCAGCTGATGGCCAGCACTCATTAATCCCATCATCCAGCTGAAGGCCAGGACTCATTAGTCCCAACAGAAAAGGAAGTATCTTATAAAATGAAAGGCAGTGTTTAGTGACATGTGCTCATATAATTGTATAGTATAACATATTAACAAAAGAAGAGAAACAACATTGAGCAAAAGAGTCGTATCAATAAAACATATTCTCTTCAAATATATATTTGTTACTGCTTAAGCAGATATAAAAAGATAAATGTTGGGAACTAAATTGTGAACACTGAAAGTGAGGAAATGATTCAATAAGTCTTTTATAAAACGGAACAGAGCTTATACCCATACCACAAACTCAAGCCCATTTAGGAGTAATTCTCTATATGTTTCCCAAAAGAATAACAACTATTAAGGTTGTCTTTGGCCTACATTTGATGTCTTAATTTAGTTCTTAATAATGAACTCAGAGATCATTTTGGGTAAGGCTTGAAAACATTCAATATCTTTTTGTAAGTTGATCATTACGATATGAATTTCATTTTAAGTACTTTGTTCAAACTTGCATTCTAAAGATAAATATAGGGAGAAAAATTCTGCAAGGTTAGTATTTGATACTTTTTAAATAAAGCTAAGGCTGATAATGCATAATATTAAAAAATCCAAGTAGTATTATAAGGGATATTTGTAAACAACATTCTGGAAAGGAATCATATATTTATTCAGTCTTTAGAAGTTCATTGATTATTTTATCAAAATCAATTGTGGTATTATTAATTTTGAACTTACCTTTGACATAAATTTACATGAAAGAAAACTTAAAAAATAAGATTGCCAATTTGTTTTAAATAAATTTTATCTAACAGTAAAATTATGTGCATATAATTAGTTTGAGAGAATAATTCTGAAAAGTAAATTGTGTCAAGTATACTACTCTTGATTTATGCTTGATTAATTAAAGCATTTCAGATATTAACAAATGATAATATCTTTTCTGCCATAATTAGCCTTGAGAGAGAGAGTTTGGGGCATACCTTTCAACAAGAAATTCTTTTTAAAAAAGAGAAAGAACTTTTTTATCAAATAAAATATGAGAGGCTGTTTGAACATACACAATACTTCACATAGTGAAATTTTATTTTCATATAAGCAGTGCAAATACCACAAAAGGTGGTAAGTATTTCAACCTTTAAACAAAATTTATCTAAATTGTTTATGCAAATATTTGAATATTATTTTATCCCCTGATGAATTTTAAAGCAAATATCTGTTAAAAAGAAGTAGGTAGCCAGATTATAGAGCAGAAACTACTAATCCAGATATATTCACATACATTTTTATGGAAATATATCAATTTTTAAAGTTTGTTGGTAAAGTCAATGCATATTTATAAACTGTTTAGATCATAAGCAATTATTTCTAAATTTGTCATTGAATAGGAGTGCTGAATGGGTGTGTGAGTAGGTGATGATTTCCCATGTCAGACATGCCTAGGAAAATTTTATTGTGTTTTTTTTTTTGGTTTTGAACATTTTGGTTGTGATTATAGCCTTTAATGGATGAGCTATCTCTTCATCCCATCCACCAGTAGTTTTTAAGTAGAATGAGTTCATAGAATACCACACACACTGGGATACCTTTCAAATACAATATCTCAATTCAACATGAGTAACTGCAAAAAATTTAGGACATATACCCAACCTTCTGAAAAAAAATTAAACTTTGTCAACCAAATTTCTGTGTCACAAAGAAAAGGGCAGGAATATAGTGTTTTGTTTGTTTTCTTTACTCTTTTGGGTTCCAGTCACCCAGCTCCCAAATAAATTTCTCATGGAGATTTATTTTTAATTATAAATGCCCATCCTTAGCTTTCATGTTTCTTGCCAGCTTATCTTAACCTAAACTATCCAATCTACATTTTTGCTTCTGAGTTTTTTCTTTTCTATTTCTGTATACATTTTTTTTTCTTCTTATTCTGTGTTTGGCGATCTTGCTGTGTGGATGGCCCCTGAAGACCTTCTCTTTCCATTCTTGTTGCTTAATCTTTCTTCCTCCTCTTCCCATTTCTCCCTCTATTTATTTTCATGGCCTGCCCATTCCACCTATTGTTTCTTCTGCCTCACTATTGGTTGTTCAGCTCTTTATTAGACCATCAGGTGTTTTAGACATGCACAGTAACACAGATTCACAGAGTTAAACAAATGAAACATAATCAAAATTAACACACCTTAAAATGATATTCTACAACAATATGGCAATCAGATGGCATATTTAAAGCTTCCTCAAGTCAATAGAGAAGCAGTCCATGTTGTATGCCTGTTCACTCATTTGGTCTTCTTACCTATGAAAATGATAATCATACTTACTACCACCATTACCCCAACCCCTCTCCATATATGTGCGGTCACTTCCTAATGCCCTGTTCTATGAGTTCATTGTTGATCATGTGATCATTAGTAGATTTTTTTAAAACCTTCCATCATTGTAGTCCTGAGCTTGGCATTCATCTATACATGATAATGAAACACACGTTTCAGCTTCAGGGAATCTTGAATCTGCATGTTTATTGTCTAACCTTTACTGAGCTGTTAGAGATGATTAAGTTTTGTTTTTGAATGTGGAAATAGTAATTGGGATCTAAGGATGCATTTTATTTTATTTTTTTTATTTTTGAGGTTGCTGTTTTTTTTTATTTTTTATTAAAAATTTCCACCTCCTCCCCTCTTCCCATTTCCCTCCCCTTCCTCTCTCCCTCTCCCTCTCCAGTCCAAAGAGCAGCAGGCGAGGGGTGTACCCACCCACTGAGATGGCAGGGCTGTTCTAATGGGAACTCACCAAGGCCAGCTGGACTGGGACTGATGGAGCATGTGATCAAACCAGACTCTCTGAATGTGGCTGACAATGAGGGCTGACTGAGAAGCCAAGGACAATGGCACTGGGTTTTGATTCTACTGCATGTACTCGTTTTGTGGGAGCCTAGTCTGTTTGGATGCTCACCTTCCTAGACCTGGATGGAGGGGGGAGGACCTTGCACTTCCCACAGGGCAGGGAACCCTGAAAATTTTATTTTGCTTGAAATCATTGTTTAAAAAAAAACCTCAGAGTTCCATCTGGACGGAACCTTCATCTGGTGATGGATGGAGATAAGTCACAGAGACCAACACTGGAGCACTGGACTGAGCTCCCAAGTTCCCAATGAGGAGTGGAAGGAGGGAGAACATGAGCATGGAAGTCAGGACCACGAGGGGTGCACCCAACCACTGAGACAGTGTGGCTGATCTATTGGGAGCTCACCAAGGCCAGCTGGACTGTGACGGAAAAAGCATGGGATAAAACCCGACTCTCTGAACATGGCGAACAATGGGGGCTGATGAGAAGCCAAGGACAATGGCCCTGGGTTTTGATCCTACTTCAAGTTCTGGCTTTGTGGGAGCCTAGCCAGTTTGGATGTTCACCTTCCTAGACATGGACGGAGTGGGGAGGACCTTGGACTTTCCACAGGGCAGGGAACCCTGCTCTTTGGACTGGAGAGGGAGGGGGAGAGGAGTGGGGGGAGGGGGAGAAGGGTGGGAGGAGAGGGAGGGAAATGGGAGGCTGGGAGGAGGCAGAAACTTTTTTTTCTTTTTCTCAATAAAAAATTAAAAAAAAATAAATATCAAGGAAGCTAAACATTGGACAATAAAAAAAAAACTCAGAAAGTTTCTACTGAGAAAGTAATAGCACTCATAAGGTGAACTATTAACAAAATCACAAAAAGAAAATCAGGTTTCTAAGTAGTGCCATTCTTAATAGTCTTTTTGCTGTATGTGTTTTAAAGAAAGGGAAAGCATTATTGTGTTTAAGGAATGGCTATTCAAAGAAAACATTCTCAGTTTGTTAATTAGGAGAACTATAGAACTAAGATCTCCGACACCCAGACATATTATCCTTTTCTTAAAATGTAGTGTAATATTTCACCTCAGCTATTTAAACCTTTATTTCCTTTTAAATTGTGTTTTGTAAATATTTTTTTCTCTTGACTGCTCCCATTGTTGTTTCCTCACCATTGGAATTTTATTATAGAAGATTTTCACAACTCCAAGTGTTAAGAATCATCCATTATTGGAATTCAGGTTTTATCAGCATCCCAAAAAAGTGTAGTTTCTTCTGGGTTAGAAGAGTGGGGTTAGAATACCATCCATAATTAGGCACATCTGCCAACTCTTATGACTTTAGTCTCAGCTAGTTTTTTTCAAAGACAATAACTTACTCAATTGAGAGAATATTTTCTCTTTTTTTTTTTTTTTTGGTTTTTTAGACAGGGTTTCTCTGTGGCTTTGGAGCCTGTCCTGGAACTAGCTCTTGTAGACCAGGCTGGTCTCCAACTCACAGAGATCCGCCTGCCTCTGCCTCCCTAGTGCTGGGATTAAAGGTGTGCACCATCATCGCCCGGCTTCTCTTTTTCTTGAAAGTACAAATTACACTTTTTTCTTTTGAAAACTGTACAGTCCTGAAACAACACTCCATTGTTAGCTGTTTTTCTTTTTTCTTCCCCCAACTGTAATGAATTTTATAGAGTTTATTGTTATGATTCTAAGTAATAAAAAAGGATACTATAAAGAGTTGTTTAGAATTATATGCAAAAAATATAATTATGTGAGCATGATTTAAAATATCACTATTAAATACATAATATTCAATTAATACTTTGACTAAAACGGTAATAACTTTCTCATTTATTTCAAAGTGCTGTTGATTCTAAATTTGCCACATTATCTGTTGAATTAAACTGAATTAAGGAAAGTCAGAATTAACATTTTTATGTAACTCTAATGAATAAGTTATTAAAACAACACTGGAAATTTACTGAATAAATAGAATATCAGTGAAGTAATCAAAAATAAAATGGATCACTCTAAAATATATTACTCAATGCCAGAAAATAAATAGGAGACAGTTGTTTGAAAGAAAAGGATGTAAGATAATTTTATAAAATGCAACACAACAAAAAAACCCCAAGCAATGTAATCGAATACAGTTTAATTCAACAATTCAAAAGAGAAACTTGTAGCGTTCAGTGTATGCCAACTCAGTTAGAAAGTATGTTAGAAAGGTATAATATTCCAATGAAATACATATCAAGGCTAAGAAATTCACATCTAATAAAACATGACAAAACAAATGATTCACTAGTTAATATTAGAATACAATTATCAAATAGTCATGGCTATAGAGATAAAAAGATAACTTCTAATGAGCCTGCTAAAAATTTCAGATAGTAACAAATTGACTGTTTCTGAAAGAATAAACCAAAGTAAAATCATGAAATTAAAAAAAAAATGAGGAAACATATTTGTCTTCTTGGGATTCAAATTCTGGCACTATTCCTAGACATAATTTAGTTTTTCTAAGCAGCATTCACCCCTAAGTCTGTACAATAACTTATAACATGAGTGCCTTGCAATAAATTTAATCATACAAAATTAAATTATCTTTTAATGACCTAACATTTAAAGTTTCTCCAAAACCTGTCATATTTTTCTTAGTGTACACTTTTGAGAAATGCAATTTTATTTGACATTGAGAAGTTTCTTTGTTTTTTAACCATAAATATCTATATAATTTAGAGTATACTGGGGTATTTAATTATGAATGTACCTTTAGGGCCAAATTTTCCCTTCTTTATTTTTCAATCATAGTGTGTATGGAATTGGAAAGGGGTAAATATCATGTTTACCTGAGATGAATATTTGTTTTCCCTAAGTTGTTCCAAGGAGAGAGGATGCTTAGTCATTTCCACCTGCTCAGCCTTGAAATAATCACACAGAAACGGTATTAATTAAATCACTGCTTATCCCATCAGCTCTAGCTTCTTATTGGGTTAACACTTATTTTAATTTAATCCATTTCTGTTCATTTGTATGTCGCCACGTGGCTGTGGCTTACCAGGTAAAGTTCACAGTGTCTAACTCCAGCGGCTTCATGGCTTTTCTCTAACTCTGCCTTCCTCATCCCATGCTATAGGCCAAACCAGTTCTTTATTCATTAACCAATAAAAGCAACACAGACAGAAGGACCACCCACATCATTTCCACTTTTCTGTTCAAACAAAATGGAAGGTTTTAACTTTAACATGGCAAAATTACACATAAGAAAAGGTATTAAGCAAAAACTACAGTTATAATATTTATATCTATTTTATCTTTTATCATAACTAAAGAAAGCTGTAACTATAAATATAAATTCTTCAATTTCATCAAAGACTTCAGAAGGTTATAATATAACCTAAGTAAACAGGAAATACATTGTAAACAACTTCCAAAATTCGAAAATTGACAGAGACATCTCACTGCCTGGACAATCACCAAAAGTTCTTTTGTACTGTTGGGGCATCCAATCATTAGCCCACAGGCCTATAGTTTTCAGGAGGCTTTTCAATAGAGCAGGAAATTTCAAAGACAGTTCTGCCTATATTGGCAGTTTGTCAGTCACTTCTATGTCCTGCATGTGTCTGGCAGATTCTTTCATGAAGCAGGAACTCTGAAGGCCCTTTCTCAGCTTTAGGCAAGTTCAGCTGTCATTTCTCTGTGGGTTCTTCATGTCCTGTCAAGCAGTCCAAGCAAGAGCAGTTTCTTACCCAAATGGACAACCAACTCCAAAAGAAGTCTCTTTGATGCCCATCTTCCTCTTGAAGTAGCTTGTGCTGCCAGGAGCAGATGTGTCTCATTGTCAGGAAAAGTCCTAAATTGTTAAAACATTTTAAATGCCATATTCTGAAGGTCTCTGAAAAATTTGAAAAATACCTATTTAATTGAAATATATCTCTAGCAAAAAAATCTAACTAACATGAATACAAGCTTAACTATTATAGATGAGTATCTATTAACTTACATTTCTTAATTATACATTGCATTTTAAATGAACTACACAAACACAATACCTTAAGATTCAGAAATATATATATATATGTATATATATACATATATACATATATATATATATTGACCTTAAATTTGTATCAATAAACCAAGATCCATATCAATGCAAAGTATCCAACTCTATAGCATATCACCCTTTAAATGTAAAGAAACGTTTACAAACGATATTTGGGAATATGGATGTAGTTCTAAGCAAACTGCTTCCTGCTGTTTATTGGGCAAAGTATTTTCTTTGTAGGGGTGTTCACAGCAACCTTTCAGGGGGTCTTGTGCCATCCAACCATATTGGTCTGGAAGCAGTCCACAGGTTCTCATCTTCTGTGGATACAAAAGAAAATCCACTTTTCCAAAGCAATATATCTTTAGACCCAAATTCAGAAGTCATGATACCTTTAGAACATATATGCTGGTATAGCTTAGCAGACCATACAATGAAATGTCTCTCTGTACTTAGCTCCTTGACAGTCAAAAAATTCAAAGAAAACACAATAATATACATATTCCAGATATTCTGTGTATAATTCATATTTACATGGCTTATTCTTTTCTGTACTTTTTACATTTATGACTATCTGTTCTCTTTCTCTTTAAAGACTTGACCTTTTATTTAAACCATTAAGTTCCTTTTATGACTCTCTATGTTCTTTTTCGTCCCTCTCCCAAGCCTATGTACATTTATCCAAAACTGTTATTCATTTAGAGTTCTTTTCCATCAGGATTTGCCTTTATTACATACTTGCAAGATTTTACTCTACAGGAACAATTTTTAAAATGCTAAGTGCCTTTTAAAATTTAAACTGCACCATTGCTAGGGTGGTACTTCTTGCTTGCCCCTCCCAGTCCAGCATGATGGAGCTGCATGCTGCTTCTAAGCCATGCATACTACTCCACTTCCAGGTACACAGCCAATCCAAGTTGCCATCAAGCATGCCACAGCACGTTGCTTACAAACCTCATCCAAATTCTTGGTCTCCTGAAAGAGTCAGAGTTCATGCTAACAGCACGGTCCAGGGCCGGGAAGCTGCGGTTTTGAAACCATGCAGCTGAGTCAGTAAGACCTCTCTTAAAGAAGCCACCACATGTAACCAGCAAGCAAAGCCCACTTAGGGAAAAAAAAAGTCACTAAACTTTGTCTTTTAATGTGTAGAATTTTTTTTCAAAGGTTTTACTGGATTTTAGTTGGACCCATGTTGGGTGCCAATTTGTTGCAAGTAGAGAGGCTGCTTGGTTATTCCCAGTTGATCAACCCCAAAATAATCACACAGACACTGCATTAATTAAATCACTGCTTATCCCATTAGTTTTAGTTTCTTATTGGCTAACTCTTATATTAATTTAACCCATTTGAATTAATCTGTATGTTGCCATGTGGCTGTGGCCCTACCAGGTAAAGTTCATCTATCCCTGGCGGTTCCATGGCTTCTCTCTAACTTAACCTTCCCCCTCCCAAGCTATAGGCCAAGCCAGTTCTTTATTCATTAATCAATAAAAGCAACACATAGACAAAAGGACATCCCACACAACTAAGTAATGTTACCCTTTTTCTCACTTAACTGATACATAATGTAGACACATATTTTACCCTTGCTAAGGCTCTCTTTGAGTTACACTTAAATTTGACACCATTCTTTGTTCCCTCTATAATCTATTGAAACTAAAATCTTGAAATCAAAACAACGATCTGCCTATTATATATTTCTAATGTGACATTTATAATGGTTCTTTACATGAAATCACTTTTTATCATTTGCCCCTGTCTTGAAAGTCACACTGATACTTTGTGTAATTTATCATCATTGAGATTATTAGTTTGTGAACTGTCTATGATTTCATTTTCTTTATAGATTACTAACATTTTTACTTTATCATAGCCTTATACAAAATATGATTTTAGATCAGTCATCTGTGATTAAGATGATAACTTGTCACATGAGCATAGCATGGCAGATCCTAGGTTTAACCTTTAAGACTTTAAAGTGTTAATAAAATAGTTATGACTACATCTGGCCTTAACATTTTCTCTTTCTTGTTTTTAGTATATCCAGAATAATATTTACTAATTTTGTTGGATTTATCTCCCATGCTTTCAGTCAGTTCTAGATCGGTGTGCTAGTGTCATTGTTTAGGTGACAGAATATGTCATTTTATTCAAATAGTCAACTGGCAAAATAAAGGGTTTATTTATTTAAGTTTATTTATTCTTTTGTTGCTTTCTTTCAGACAGAATATCAGATAGGCCAGAGTGGCCATGAACTTGCCAAGCAACCATTATCTAGCAAGTAACTGGTCTCTGTTCAAAACATTCTTATACTTTCCCTTTACTGTCAGCAATTGCAGAAGACTTTAATTTAGTTATACTTTTATCATGGGGTAGTTTCAGCCATTTTTTTTGTTCGTTAAATTGTAAAACCTTAAACTCATTTTCCTCATGCAAATATGACCTTCAGACCTCAAAAATTGTATTAAAATGCTTATGTGTGACTATTTGTCTAGTTTTTCCAATAATAACTCCATTAATTTTTAATTAATCATTTTTATTAGATACTATTTCTCAAACTGAGAAAATCAATATTGGAACATAACACAATGAAACAGACCCTTTTTGACATGTTTAAATTTCTATTCTGTATACAGATTTATGTTCCATCTCCAAAGAAGAACTAATGCATAAATAAATGACATATTTTTTTTATAAATTTACTTCAATTTGCCTTTATTTTTCAAAAAAGCAGAAGTCAAAATAGCCTAAAATTTCTTAATGGAAATATTCATATTTTCACAATTAGACAATCACAAAGTATTACTATGTATCTGATAAGCAAAGATTAGAACACTGTTTTTTGTTGATACATTTGTGTATTTGTGACATAAACCATCAAAACATAGCCTCAAATGGGCTATGCAAGAGTTTTTAGGTTGAATTAAAACAATAGAACTCACAGACTGGAATGCTGAGGTGTTGCCATAATACAGTAACATGTGGAAATATAAAGGAGAACATGAAAAATATGAATTGAGGAGACAGGTCTGGGAATTTGAGATCACAGTAGATAGATTTTAGCAAAAAAGAAAAGATTATAAGGAAACTACATACAGAGAAAACTCACAATCAACAATGTATGGGATATTCATTAGTCAGCTGATGAATATATGGTTGGGACATGTGTGAAGAAACAATTTCTAAGGAAGAAAAATAATCCAGTAATATAGAAGTGTGTTTCTTAAACAAGACTGAGAATAGTACCTGTTTTTACAAACATACCTGAAAATTACACTGCTCAAGCAAAGAGTAAAATACAGATTAAAAATACTGTTATGTATTAAGGAATAATTACTTTTAGATAAAGATTTACTCTGAATCTGGTAAAACAAGCAAAAAATAACCCTATTTCCAAGTAAATTAATTGTATCAAAATGACAAAAGAATTAAACCTTTTCAAAGTAATGTGGATGAATTCTGTATTAAATTTTGGTCTTAATTATTAGTAGATGAAATTATCCAAAAAATAATCACAATGAATGTTATAAAATATACAAATTTGAGTGTAAGAATCATTAGGAGAAAGATGATCAAGAAGTTATCAAAGTGATAGAATTAAAAATAATATGTTAAAATGCCAAAATAATTGAATCTTATATATTCAAACAATTAACAGACATATATAAGCTTGAAAAAACTTCAGATTTTGAGAGGTAAAATGTACAATGCAATAATAGATGAAAAATGGGTTTTGATTGTTATCAGATAAGATAAGGAGAAAGACAAGTAGGAGCTTTACTAAATGAATTACAGAACATGAATTTTAAAAATAAAAAGATGGGTAACTAAACTGTATGAAAATTTCAAAAACAATATCTTTAATACACATTCAGATACCTTTCCCAAACCTAGCAATTTTGAAGACATTTGGATTGATTGCTATAATACATTCCCCCTCTGCCAAGTTCAATGTCAACTGTAAAGATCAGGAAACCCAAAACCTAAAGGACATGATGAAAATGTCTTCATGTTTTTAATTTTAGTAATATGTGTGTGTGTGTGTGTGTGTGTGTAACCAGGGAAACAAGACAGTGTATTATAACTATGACCAAAGATGGTAGCATACATTTTGTCTGAAAAAAGTAGGTAAACAGTGAACAGAGTAATAACTTTAAAATCCTGAATGAAAATAAATGTAATCTAAAATTTATTTCCAGTGGATATGTTTTTCAAAACCAAGGATGAAATAAATCATTTAAAAGCTGTAAGCATCTATTACTAGGAGACTTGCATCACAAGTAAAAGGTCTTTTAACTTAAATGAACCTGTTTCTCTTAATTTTTCTTTCTTTTGTATATACTACTTTCACTGATTCTAGTATCTGGCAGTTGGCAACTGCTTAGATTCTTACCCAAAGCTTCTTTCTTTCATTTACTAAATCTAGGCTCATCACCCTACTTATTTTTTTTCTGACTGCAAGCCCTTCCTATGCCACTTCTGCCTAGCTACTTGACATTAAGTTTTTATTATATGTTTACATATTATGTTTAATTACATAAACAAATGCATCATAAAGAAAAATAACATACTTTTACATAGTTAAAGAAACATTATGCAATAAAAGCAATTGGAACACATATTTGCCCAGTTAAAATAATTTTCCACATCCATTCTCATGAGATTATACAACGGCAACAATGAAATTTTAACGGAAATTATGGACTTAGAAGGAGTTGTGGGCTGCGTTCCTACTGCCTGGCTACCAGCTGCCTGGCTAGCTTATGCCCTGAAATAATAACACAGAAACTGTATTCTTTTAAAGACTTCCTGGACCATTATATCTGGCCTCTTCTTGGCTAACTCTCATATCTTGATTAACACATTTATAATAATCTGTGGAGCACCACGAGGTGGTGGCTTACCAGGAATGATTCTAGCCTACATCCATCTTGGGTTGGAGAATCATGGCGACTGCCTGAATCTGCTTCTTTCTCCCAGAATTCCATTCTGTCTACTCCACCTATCTAAGCTGCTGTCCTATCAAAGGGCCAAGACAGTTTCTTTATTAACCAATGAAAGCAACACATATACAGAAGACCCTCCCACATTATTTCCCCTTTTTCTGTTTAAACAAAAAAGAAAGGCTTTCACTTTAACATAGTAAAATTATATATAACAAAACAGTTATCAAGCAAGAATTACAGTTACAATATTTATATCTATTTCATCTTTTATCATAACTAAGGAAAACAATAACTATTCTTCAACTCCATCAATGACTCCAGAAGGATATAATATTCCTTAAGTAAACAAGAAATAAGCTACTTCCAAAACTCTAAAAATAACAGAGACATCTCACTGCCTGGACAGTCACCCAAAGTTCCTCTGTTCCGTTGGGGCATCTATCTTTGGCCTTCCGGCCTATGGTATCCAGCAGACATTTCCATAAAGCAGGAAATTCCAAAGACAGTTCAGTCACTTTCTTTTGTGTCCTGTAGAATATCTCGCAGACTCTTTCATGAATCAGGAACCCTGAAAGACCATCTCACCTTTAGGCAAGTTCAGCAGTCCTCTCTCTGTGGGTTCTTTGTGTCCAGTTTAGGCAACAGTACAGGCAAGAGCAGTTTCTTGCCCAAAAGGCTAACAAACTCCATAAGCAGCCTCTTTGATGCCCATCTCCTCATGAAGTAGATTGGTGCTGCCAGGAGCAGACATGTCTCATTGTCATGAAAAACCCTAAGTTATTAAAACATTAAATGCTATATTCTGTAGTCTTTGAAAGATATGAAGAACACCTATTTAACTGAAATATGTCTATATCTATATACATATTTAGAAAATCTAACTAACACTACTATCCATTAGCAACCTATATTTCCTAATTATACATTACATTTTTAAATGAACTACAAATCACAATACCTTAGTCAAGGTCAGAAATACATATACATATAACAAAATAGACCTTAAAATCCATACGAATGCAAATTATTCATATCTATATCATATCCCCTTTTAAATGTAAAAGAACATTTATAAACAATATTTGGGAATCTGGGCACAGTTATTTCTCTCCAAACTGCTTCATGCTGAATGGGGGCGCTGTCATTCAGGTCTTTCATGGTATAACCTGTGTGCTAGATTCATCTCAGTCAGCAGTTGAGTGAAGTAATTTTTTGAAGGTGTTCACAGCAACCTTTCAGGAGGACATGGTCCATCATACCATATTGGGATAGAAGCAATCCACAGGTTCTCATCCTCTGTGAAAACAAAAGAAGGACTTTTCCAAAGCATCATAAACTTAGATCCAAATTTTGAAGTCAAGGTATTTTCAAAATATCTATCTTGAATTAGTTCAGCAGCATTTATAAACAAATAACTTTTAGCAGCTGTTGCTCCTTCCTCAGCATTCAAACAATTCAAAGAGAACATAATAACATATAGTATCAAGATTCTCTGTGTATTTTCCATCTTTGTGCGGCTTTATTTTAACTTCTATTTTGTTTATTTTACTTTTATTTTGTGAGACAGGTTCTCTGTACACCTTAGTCCTGGAATAACTTTGTAGACCAGGCTGTCCTTGAACTCACAGAGATCCTTCTGTCTTTGCCTCCCAGGCATTGGGATTAAAGGTGTGTCCAACCACACCCAACTACTCCTTTTTTTTTTTACTTTAAGAACTTTAACCTTTAGGAACATTTATTTTTAATAAATTGTAAACCATTTAGAGGTCTCTTTTTTGAATCTCTCTTCACTGTATCTCTCTTTTTTGACCACATGAGCCTTCAATTAACTAAGCAATATGGGTAGGATTGAAGTCATGGCTTTGACAGCTAGATCCAGCCCATTCCTTAGCTTTCCAGCCTCATGGCAGATGTACCACTGGAGCCATTTTTATTGCCACAACTTTGTGGCGCTTCAAGGTCCTTGCCAGCAATCAAGCAGCAACACTCAAATGCTCTCTCTGTATCTGACCTCCTGCCTCAAAGAGTCAGAGTTTACCCTGGCAGGATGGCCCAGAAAGCCAGTATTTTTAAATAGCGCATCTTTTTTCCTGCTATGGCTGAAAACTGAAAAGCATACATTCAGCATTTGGTCAACACTGTTTAAGTGTTTTGTGGCAAGACCTCTTAAAAGAGCTGCAGGGTTTTGCAGCTAAAGCTGAGTCAAAAAGCCTCTCTTAATGAGAGTGCTTGTTTGCCTCTACCAAGCAAAGCAGACCTGAGAAATTACTGCTACCAAGAAAACATGTTTTACTCTATTCTTTCCCAAGCTTTCTCAGGCTTTCTGTGGATTCAGTTATCCACGTCTGGGTGCCATTTGTAGTAAGGAGGTGAGCAGGCCTGCTTTTCGTCCAGCCCAGCTCCCGCATGGTTAGCTTTACACCTGAAATGACAACACACAAATTGTATTCATTTAAACACTGCCTGACCCATTATATCTGGCCTCTTCTTGGCTAACTCTCATATCTTGCTTAACCCATTTATAATAATCTGTGTAGCACCACAAGGTGGTGGCATACCGGGAAAGATTCTAGCCTACGTCCATCTTGGGTGGGAGAATCATGGACACTGCCTGAATATGCTTCTTTCTCCCAGAATTCTGTTCTGTCTACTCCGCCTATCTAAGCTGCTGTCCTATCAAAGGTCCAAGGCAGTTTCTTTATTAACCAATGAAAGTAACACATAGACAGAAGACCCTCCCACATCATTTAGGTGACATTCATCAGCCATTGTACAGTAATCAATTGTAATATTGTAACAACTCAAATGGAATATATTTTGATAAAACTTTGTACACATGTGGGTGTGGGAATATGTGAACTTCCCCTTCAACTTTGTTTTGATAACTTTGCTGCTCTAAGAATAGCTTATTGAAACAAAAATCAATGCATTTTACCAAGTTTGATGGATAGACGGGAGAATATTTGAGAAGTTGGGGTGAGTTATTAACAATATATGTTATATAGAAATTTAAAAATAAAAATTAAATAATTAAAATTGGAAAACAATTTGATCATCATTATAAAGGCAAAAAGGCCTTTACAAAATTGTCACTAAATATTTTAAAAGTTTTTAGCTACATAATAACAGAAGATAACTATAACAATCTAATGCACAATAGTTAATAAGGAATAAAAGAGACATTATTAAGCAACTGCTATGTTAGAAAGCAATGATGCATTCTGTAGGATTTCAATTATTACCTTACATTTGATATTTGGAAAGTCTTTATATGGATGAGAAAAAAACAAAATTTCTTAATTATGAAACTGTACATTTTTATAGTAAAATGTAAATTGAAACTGGCACATTTCCAGTTTTCATATAAATATTTAAACTCAATGATGTTCTTTCTGTAAAACCATGTGTGATTTTATCTTCCCTGGTCTCACATTGCCAGTTGCTGAAGTGCATGTCCAGAAGAGCTATGTCCTTAGGTCTCTTTCTAAAGTCTTTTAGTGTGCCTTTGTGACTGCTCTTCTTCAGTAAATTTTAAAAGACCAACAACGTTTTTCTTTCAGAACACAATTATAATTGATCACATTACACTAATGTTAGGATTAACTATACCTCACAAAAAGAAGGAAATTGATACTAATGTGTGAAGTGAGTGAATGCAATTGATAGGCTCGACTCACAAAACCACTAGTTTAATACTGTTATAATTCATTAAATTTATCTATGCTTGATAAAAAACATAACTAGATCAAAACCGATATTGTAAAAGCCTATTCTACATCAAATATTATTTAAAAGGCTTATATCCGACTTTAAACTATAGGACAATTCATAAAAATAGTAATTTTTAAATTAACACATACATAAAATAAATAAAGGAATTAGTTTATCAAATAAATGATGAAGTGTACTATTATGTGACATCGAATATTCTTTTTATATTTCCTCATTTTACTTTTACTTATTCTTTTTGGTGACTCTGTCTGTAGAAAATAGATTGGAAGAAAAATAGTCTTACAGGATACAAATTAAAATAGATTTTGCTCATTTCACAACTCCTTTGTCAATAGTAAAATAATTGTGTTTATGGCTTTACTTTTGAAATGGACTTACATATTAAAAAAAAACATGAAATGTGAAACTAGGATGTTTAAATTTTAGCATAATGTTATCACTCTTAACTGCAAACAGTCCTTTGGGGGAACTTATTTGAAAAAAAATTAATACTTTTAAAATAGTTTTATAAATATAACACAATTACATCAATCCTTTAAGCCTGAATACATCAATACTTGTATCAAACTCTCTCATAAAAAATGCATATATTATGCCTTCTACAATTTTTTCTAGCAACTTTTCTCAGCAGTATACATTTCTCTTGTTTTTACCAAAACTTTTCTAGTCATCAAGTATATCTTTTTATATGTCATAAAGGTATGATATAACAAAATACTTAAAGATATTGTTTTTATGGAAAAAATTTGCTTGAATTTTTGATGAAAGAAAACACTTTCTAGGTTTAAGATAAAGCTATATGTAGCAAGTAGCTTTATAATCCTCCAGCATGGGCAGAAGTTTCTGTACCACCAGCAGTTTCCAAATAAATACAATGAGGTTAATGTTGATTACAAATGCTCAGGATTGTTACTAGCTAATTCTAACATTAAAAATAATTCATATTTCTTATCTATACTTTGCCATCTGGCTCTCTGTTTCTGACCTAATTTTCTGCACATCTTGCTTCCTCTGCATCTTTTGACTCCTCTGACTCTGTCCTCCTTCTTCCCAGAGTTCTCTGTGTCTGGCTGCTCTGCCTATAATTTATGTTTAGCTACTGGCAGGTAAACTTTTATTAAATCACTTTGAGTATGAAATCTTCAGAGTGTGCAAAATTTAAAGTAACCCAGGATAAAATTTAATATATGTAGTAATAAGATTAGAGTGCAGTGTCAAATTGTTTTGCTGAAGTGACGACAGTCAAATCTGAAAGACTAAGATTTTTCTTCAGTGGAAAGAATAGTTCTAGCCCTTACAATTGATGTTAAATATAAACACAAGTAAAAATATATATTTTAGGGTATCCTTAATCACAAACTTCAAAGGTCTATTTTATTTTCATGATAAAATAGATACACAGTAATTTTGTATTAATATTGAAATTAGAAAATATCTTTTTCAATTTCAGGTATTTGTTTAATCAAATCACAAGTAAATTATATTTAAACTCTTATTAAGGTCAAAATAATATAGATTGTGTTAGTCTAAAATTACCACATATTTATAGCATATAATATTTATACATTTCAAATAAGAGCAGGTTAATAAAAACATAGAAATTGAATTTTTGTCAAATGCCTATATTATTATTTTGCAATATCTAAAAAATTGTCTTTCAATTTTAGGTAAAATTTTTACTGTTAGTCTTTTTTAAATATTTTGAATGCACACCTATAATTCAGGAGAGTATATCTTTCAGAATGTGAGTATATAATCTACTTAATATTTTTTAGAGAATCATAACCAACAGAATCTAAACGGAAGTTGTCATACACACATAATTCTATGCATGTTCATACTAAATTCTTTTCTTGGTGTAGTTAAATGTTTGAGTCTCTTACAAAGTAAATTATTCTGTGCTTCAAAGTCTATATTGATACAATTTCACAAAGTTCTACAAAAATAACAGATGAATACCAGAATAAATTAAATTCTTGGTTATAAATTACATGTATGAGGCCTGTTAGAAGTACATCTATCTATCTGTTATTACTTTAGCTACTGATTATATTTGCTTTTTTGCAGTTTTATTCTTGGATATATTATTGCTTATGCTTTAAAATTTTTACTACTAGCTGTGTAGACGTGGTAGTACTTGGGAGGCAAAGGCAGGTATATTTCTGAGTTTTAGACCAGCCTATTCTACTAGAACATCCAGGGCTACACAGAGAAACCATATCTTGAAAAAGCAAGCAAACAAACAACCAAAATGTTTGATGCTACTAAAGAAACCTTAAGTATAACAGACTTTCATTCATAACACATAATTTTGCATTGAAAAATGTTTTACCATAATAAAATTAATTTAAAATAAATCATGTTTGCTTGCAATGTAAGTGGCTATGAAAACTAGGACACTATCTGTGAAGGACCAGCTCAGCCAGGGCACTGGGAAAGATGAGATAGGGTCTCAGGATAAGTGGGTAAGGAGTTGTTGAATGACAAACAGAAACAAGACTCAAGGAATTACATCAGAATGTGACTTTACTAGGCATGAGGTTCATCCTTTATATAGAAAAAATTGTTTAACAGCATGTATTTTTATGTAATATGAATTATTCTTGGAATTATTATATTAGATACATGAGTATAGATTTTTATCAGACAGATGTGCCCAGTGTGAGTCTGTGGTTAGTCATGATAGACATAGCTTAGCATTAGTTTTAGCAATCAAAAAGGTGAAGGAAACAGTTCAAGACATAAAGACTGAAATAGAGGTAATAAAAAAAAGCACAAACTGAGGGAACTCTAGAAATGGAAAATCTGGGTAAACAAAGAGGAACTACAGAGACTAGTATAACCAACAGAATACAAGAGATAGAAGAAAGAATCTCAGGCGTTGAAGATACTATTAAGGAAATAGACTCATTGGTCAAAGAAAACACTAAATCCAACAAATTCTTAACACAAAACATTCAGAAAATCTCAGACACCATGAAAAGACCAAACCTAAGAATAATAAGGGTAGAAGAAGGAGAACTCCGGCTCAAAGAAAATATATTCAAAAAATTATAGAAGAGAACTTTCCCAACCTAAAGAAGAATATTCCTATGAGGTACAAGAAGCTTACAAAACACCAAATAGACTGGATCAAAAATCCTCTTGCCATAAAATAATCAAAGCACAAAACATACTGAACAAAGAAAGAATATTAAGAGCTTCAAAAAAAAGTTCAAATAACATATAAAGGAAAACCTATCAGAATTATACCTGACTTCTCAATAGAAACCAGGAAAGCCAGAATATCCTGGATAGATGTGCTGCAGACAATAAGAGACCATGGATGCAAGCCCAGACTACTATACCCAGCAAAGCCTTCATTCACCATTGATGGAGAAAACAAGATATTCAATGACAAAAACAGATTTAAACAATAAGTATCGACAAATCCAGCCTTACAGAAAGTACTAGAAGAAAAACCTGAACCCAAGGAAGCTAACTACACCCACAATAACAGAGACATCTGATAACTCCCCACCAGCATAATCCAAAGAAGGGAAACACACAAACACTACTACCAAAAGATAACTGGAGTTAACAACCACTGGTCATTAAAAATGCTTAATATCAATTGTCTCAGTTTACCAATTAAAAGACACAGGCTAAGAGAATGGATATGAAAATGGGATACAGCATTCTGCTGTTTACAAGAAACACATCTCAACCTCAAAGAAAGACACTACCTCAGAGTAAAAGGGTGGAAAAAGGTATTTCAATCAATTGGCATTAGTTTTGATATAAATCTTTATCTAGGCTATGAGTTTATGGCATTTTGAGCTAAGGGAAGCAGTTGTGGTTAATAGTCACACAGTCTACACACTTTTTTTTATTTCTGCAATCTAAGCAGCAGAATGATGTGGGAGTGTCATACATCCATCTGTTGATTTCATTGGTTAAGTAATAAAGGAACTGTTTGGCCCTGATTGGTTAGAACATAGGTGGGTGGAGTAAACAGAACAAAATGCTGGGAGGAAGAGGAAGTGAGTTCAGACATCACGCAGCTCCTCTCAGGGCAGACACAATGAACTCCGACCCAGGATGGACGTAGGCTAGAATCTTCCTGGTAAGCGCACCTCGTGGTGCTAAATAGATTATAAGAAATGGGTTAAGAGGTTGAAACTAATGGGCCAAGCAGTGTTTAAATTAATATAGTTTGTATTTTATTATTTTGGGGTATAAGATAGCCAGGCAGCCAGGGTGTTGGGGACGCAGCCCCAGCAGCTCTTATTACAACAGATTGGCACCCAGACGTGTGGACAACTGAATCCACTGAAAGTCTGAGAAAGCTTGGGAAAGAGTAAAGCATGTTTTCTTGGTAGCAGCGATTTCTCGGGTCTGCTCTGCTTGGTAGAGGCAAGCCAGTGCTCTCATCTTAGAGAGGCTTCCTGACTCAGCTTTAGCTACAAAATCCTGCAGCTCTCTTAAGAGGTCCTGCCACGAAACACTTAAACGGTGTTGATGAAAAGCTGAACGCATGCTTTTCGGTTTTCAGCTGTAGCAGGAAAAAAGCTGCATCATTTAAAAATGCCGGCTTTCTGGGCTGCCCTGCCAGGCAAACTCTGACTCTTTTAAGTAGGCAGTTGGTGCGGTTTACAAGCACAGGCTGCTGAAGCTTGCTTGCTGGCAGGGACCTTGAAATGCCATAGAGTTGTGGCAGTAAACATGGCTATAGCCAGTACCTCAGCCATGAGGCTGGAAAGCTAAGGAATGGGCTGAATTCAGCTGTCAAAGCCACGGCTTTAGTCCTACTGATATTTCTTGGTAAATTAAAGACTCATGTGGTCAGAAAAAGAGAGATATACAGTAAAGAGAGATTCAAAGACAAAGAAAATTTCTAAATGGTTTACAGTGTGTTAAAAATATATGCAAGCTAAAAGTTAAAAGTTCTTAAAAGTAAAAAAAAAAGGAAGAAAGAGGGTAGTTGGGTGTGGTAGTACACACCTTTAATCCCAACACTTGGGAGGCAGAGGGAGATTGACCTCTGTGACTTCAAGGTGTGGTAGCACACAACTTTAATCCCAGTGCCTAGAAGGCAGAGACAAACAGATCTCTGTGAGTTCAAGTTGTAGTAGTGTACACCTTTAATCCCAATGCCTGGGAGGCAGAGACAGATGGATCTCTGAGAGTTCAAGGACAGCCTGGTCCACAGAGTTATTGCAGGTCAAAGATATATAGAGAGTATAAAATAAAAGTAAAAATAAACAAAAGAGTTAAAATAAAGCCATACAAAGAGGGAAAATAACCAGGGAATTTTGATATTGTATGCTATTATGCTCTCTTTGAATTGTTTGAATGCTGAGGAAGGAGCAACAGCTGCTAAAAGATATTTGTTTATAAATGCTGCTGAACTAATCCAACACAGATATTTTGAAAATGCCTTGACTTTGAAATTTGGATCTAAGGACATGATGCTTTGGAAAGGAGTTTCTTATTTTGTTTTCACAGAGGGTGAGAGTCTGTGGATTTCTTCTATTCGAATATGGTATGATGGACCACGCCCTCCTGAAGGGTTGCTGTAAACATCTTCAGAAAATTGCTTCGCTCAACTGCCAACTGAGATGAAACTAGCACACAGGTTATACCATGAAAGACCTAATTAACGATGCCCCCATTCAGCAGGAAGCAGTTTGGAGAGAAATAACTGCGCCCATATTCCCAAATATTGTTTATAAATGTTCTTTTACATTTAAAGGGGGATATGATATAGGTATGAATAATTTACATTGATATGGATTTTGCTTTAGTGATTTAAATTTAAGGTCAATTTTGTTATATGTATATGTGTTTCTGATCTTGATTAAGGTATTGTGATTGTGTAGTTCATTTAAAAATGTAATGTATGTAGGTTGTTAATGGATAATCATTAATAATAGTCAAGTTTGTAGTCATGTTAGTTAGATTTTCTAGATATATAGATATATATTTCAGTCAGATCAGCATTCTTCATATCTTTCAAAGACTACGGAATATGCTATTTAATGTTTTAATAACTTAGGGTTTTTCATGACAATGAGACATGTCTGCTCCTGGCAGCACCAATCTACTTCAAGAAGAAGATGAGCATCGAAGAGGATCCTTATAGAGTTTGATAGCCATTTGGGCAAGAAACTGCTCTTGCCTGGACTATTGCATAAACTGGACACAGAAATCCCGCAGAGAGAGGACTACTGAACTTGCCTAAAGGTGAGATGATTTTTCAGGGTTCCTGATTCATGAAAGAGTCTGCGAGACATCCTGCAGGACACAGCAGATAGTGACTGAACTGACTTTGAAATTTTCTGATTCATGGAAATGTCTGCTGAATACTATGGGCCTGTAGGCTGAAGATGGATGCCCCAACAGTACAGAGGAACTTTGGGTGACTGTCCAGGCAGCGAGATGTCTCTGTCATTTCTAGAGTTTGAAAGTTGCTTATTTCTTGTTTGCTTAGGTAATATTGTATCTTTCTGGAGTCTTTGATGGAGTTAAGAATAGTTAGTTATAGTTATAGTTTTCCTTAGTTATGATAAAGATTATTGTAATTTTTACTTGATAACCATTTTGCTATATGTAATTTTGCTATGTTAAAGTTAAAGCCTTTCCTTTTTGTTTAAACAGAAAAAGGGGAAGTGATGTGGGAATGTCATATATCAATCTGTTGATTTCATTGGTTAATAAAGGAACTGCTTGGCCCTGATTGGTTAGAACATAGGTGGGTGGAGTAAACATAACAAAATGCTGGGAGGAAGAGGAAGTGAGTTCAGACATCACGCAGCTCCTCTCAGGGCAGATGCAATGAACTCCGACCCAGGATGGACGTAGGCTAGAATCTTCCTGGTAAGCGCACCTCGTGGTGCTACATAGATTATAAGAAATGGGTTAAGAGGTTGAAACTAATGGGCCAAGCAATGTTTAAATGAATATAGTTTGTATGTTATTATTTTGGGGCATAAGCTAGCCAGGCAGTCGGGGTGTTGGGGATGCAGCCCCGGCCGCTCCTAATACAACAGCAGAACATTTTTCCTTTTTTCCATTGAAGGCAAAAGTCACAAACAATCCCACACCAGTTTGGAATTATGATTAATAATATGGTTATTTATTTAAGGGGGAAAAACTTACAGATCACTGTCCCAGACAACAGCCCTCTCTGCAATCAGGAAGGGAGCCTAGTTGCCAAAAGCGGAGCCAGAAATCAGAGAGAGAGAGAGTGGAGGGAAGTGGTTGCTTTTTTTTAAAGAGAGAGAGACCACGCCCCAATGGGCTGGTATCTCAGCGGCTATTGGCTGAAGGAGCAGAAGGAGCTCCCACAACACTTCCCCCTTTTTTTTAAGTAAGAGAGTTCTAAACCTACTACAAAATTACATACAATAAGTACAAATATCCTATTCTAACTAGCTTAAGTCTTGTATAATATATAACTTGGCCAAGTCATGAGAGAAAAGTAGCTACATTTATATAGTCTTCAACCCCATCGAAGATCTGAGAAGGGAAATAATGTTACCTGAGTAATTAGGAAGTTCAGTCAAACAGCTTCCAAAACATGCAACAAATCACAGAGACAACTAGCTACCTGTACAATCACCCAAGGTCACGTTTGCAGCCTTGAAGCAACCAACTTTGGCTAAGGCCTAACATAACTGACGTACCATTTTCAAAGGTAAGAAACTTTTCAAAACTATCTTACCCTGTCTTGGCAGGATATGACAGTCCTGTTTTATCCATTCATGGATACTCTGTATCTCTGTCAGTGGTTGAGGTATGGGCATTTCTTTGCTCAAAGGCCAGTTCTGCCAAGAAGAAAGGCTCCAGGTGGAGTGTCCTTGGTGCTCAACATTCTTTCAGGAATAGATCAGTGTTTCCAGGAGCAATTGTGTCTCACTACCACAAAACTGAGTTAGATTAAAGGCCATTTTCTACAGCTCTTTGAAAAGGTTGAAGATTATCTATCTATACTGAGTATAATCTCTATGTATCTAAAGAACCTGATTAGTCTAATTATAAATGACAAACTTAGATGACTATTGATCTATATAATTCTGAATACCTATCTAACTTAAAGACTAAGACAATAAACAAGTGTGCAATAAATGAGGACAATATTTCCTTCAAATATAAAAATGTACAAATATACAATGCAATATAGTAAATATATATCAGTACATAAACAATGTATAAGTATTTTAATCAGGTAGAAATGTACACTGAAATATGGTAAATTTATACTATATATATATCAATACTATATATATATATATCAATACATAAAAAATGTTTTAAACAGAGGTAGAAGCATGCATGCATACAATAGTCAATATAATTTAACTTTGTATCAATATACAAGAATCAATACCAATATATTTGTCTACAAACAGTAACTCACAATTACAAATCTATTATCCCATCATCCAATTATCCCTTTTTTTCTTTTCAAAAAAATCCTTGAGGTAATAAAATTCCTCCCCCAGCCCCCCAACCATATGCTAATTATAATCAACCCTTAAATGATGTCCCTAAACCCAAGGACAAACATTACTGGGAGAGGGGATCTCATCCTCTAGAATTACTTCCAGCTATCATGGGGTGACGTTCTTCCTGGGGGATCCTGTGAAAGTAAAATGATGGTTAAATTTCAAAATCAATGTCTTTTAAAATTGCAAATAGTCTCTGAGTATTATCTGCAGGTCCGGCTAGAATGTTGTACAAGATGTACACCATTTCAGCTAACCAAGTTGGAACCGTCTTGTGCAGCTGGTACCCCAAACAGGTCTATCAGTATCATGACGTCATATCAACCAGGTGGAGTTGTTGTTATGGGGTCCCATCTTCTTCCTGGAAACTTCAAATGTCACTGCGGGAAAAATTCATTGTTCATTGTGAAAAACTTAAACATTAATCATATAGACATATATATATATATATACATATATATATATGTTCAATGAAAGGCATGATAGATATATTCAGTGAAAGGTATGATAGATATAAAGAAAAACAAAGATGTTTTCTAAACTCATATTTTTTTCTGTTCCATATCATGGCTCTTGACATAAGACAGAAACTCCAGAAACTCTGGGTTTTCTCTTAACAACAGCCTTGGAATTGGAGAGGGACTGAGCCAGAGTCCAACTCCAATACCAGCTCTATAAATTTAGAAATATGATTTAGTATATTTTTCTTATGGAACCTATTCAGTTTTCTTGATAGTCCCTATTGGGCAGTTATGTTTCCATCTGTCAGTATTCGAACATCCAGGGTCCCTTGAATATTGCAAAGATGAATGTTAACCTGTGGAGATATGAACAGAACCCTGCTCCCATTCTATATGTTTTTCTTACCACCTGTATGAATATCATCATTGTAGATGAGCTGTCATTTCTCCTTTCCAAGAGGTTTCTCCTCTTCAAGTCAAAACTTTATTAATTTTGATGGTATCCACAATTTTTTATCTCCTGTGGAAAAAAGAGCAAAACCCCCTCCCCAACATAGCACATCTCCTGGCTTCCATTGAGAGGTCAGCACATCTTTGAAATAAATCAGTTGATTTAGTTCAGCAGACTTTTCCATTATCCAATGTCCTTCTGCCACTGTTGTTCCTGTCTCAATAGCATTAAGAATATTCAAGATTAATAAAGCATTATGCAATCTATTTCTGGGGGTATTTTCCATCCCTTTCTGTTTGTTCAGCATATCCTTTATAGTACGATTTGATCTTTCTATAACTGCCTGACCTGTAGGATTATTTGGTATACCTGTAATGTGTTTTATATTATAATAATCAAAAAACCATTTCATTTTCTTAGATACACATGCTGGACCATTGTCTGTCTTTATTTGTGATGGTATACCCATGATGGCCATACCTTCCAATAAATGTGTAATTACTGAATCAGCCTTTTCTGAGCTCAGGATAGTAGCCCATTGAAAACCTGAATACGTGTCTATGGTGTAATGAACATATTTTAATTTACCAAATTCCATAAAGTGAAACACATCTATCTGCTAGATTTCATTCATTTGAGTAACCTTTGAGTTACTCCCTGCGGGGCAATGGTGTTTGATTATAGAAAGAACAAGTAGGACATCTCTTTATAATGTCCTTAGCTTGTTGCCATGTAATAGAAAATTCTTTCTTTAGGCCTTTACTATTGATGTGATGCTTTTTATGAAATTCTGAGGCCTGCAACACGCTTCCAATCAATAATTGACCAATCTCAGTGTTACCTTGTGCTAGAGGACCAGGCAGACCCGTATGGGACTGGATGTGTGTTATGTACATCGGACAAAGCCTATTCCTGATTATGTCTTGTACCTGGATAAACAATAAAGTCAACTCTGTGTCATCTGGTATAAATTCAGCGGTTTCAATATGCAAGATAACTCTTTCTGCATATTGTGAATCTGTAACTATATTAAGAGGTTCTTTAAAATCCCTTAGCACTATAAGAATGGCATATAATTCTGCCTTCTGGACAGAATTATAAGGGCTTTGTTCCACCTTACTCAACTCATCTGACTTGTAACTTGCTTTCTCTGATTTATTTGCAACAGTATAAAACGTATGGGCTCCAGTTATTGGAGCATCATGTACAATTCTAGGAAGAATCCAAGAAGTTCTCTTTATGAGGTTAAGTCTACCACTTTTAGGATAGTTGCTATTAATTTCTCCCAAAAAATTAGCACAAGCTCTTTGCCATGGTTCATTGTCTTCTCATAACTTTTTTATTTCCTCAGTAGTAAAAGGCACTATAATTTCTGCTGGGTCTATACCTGCTAGTTGACGAAGTCTCAGCTTACCTTTTATAATTAATTCAGAGACTTTTTCCACATAAGTTTTTTTTTTAATTTTTTTACTTGGTTTATTAAATATAAATATCCAATCTAAAATAATATCTTCCTTCTGCATTAAAATCCCTGTAGGAGAAATTCTGGAAAGCAATATGACTAGGATACAGCTAAATTTGGGTTCACCCTATCCACATGTGCCTCCTGTAATTTTTCCTCAATCATTGTCAGTTCCTTTTCTGCCTCAGCTGTCAGTTTTCTTAGACTATTCAAATCTTTATCACCATCTAAGGTTTTGTTTAATTGAACTATTAGATCAGGTGTTATCCTACCTGGAAATATCTCATAACAATCTTTGGAAGTCATTAAGAGTTTGTAACTGGTCTCTCCTAATTTGTGCCTTTTGCATTTTAATTTTCTCTACCCTATTCTGTAACCTAGGTAATTAATAGAATTTCCTCTTTGAATCTTTTCAGGGGCAATTTTTAATCCCCATTGAGGCAAGACTTTCTTTACTCCTTCAAACATCCTTTCTAAAGTATCTTTAATTGAATCAGATAACAAAATGTCATCCATGTAATGATAAATTATGGACTTGGGAAATTGCTTACCAATTATTTCCAATGGCTTACTTACAAAATATTGGCGCAATATTTTGCCAATTGAGCATCCCCTATGGAAGAATAGTCCATTGATATCTCCTAATAGGCTGAGAATTATTATAAGTAGGCACCATGAAGGCAAATTTTTCTCTATACTGTTCTTGTAAAGGTATAGTGAAAAAACAATCTTTCAAATCAATAACTATAAGAGGCCATTTTTTGGTAATAGAGAAGTCAAAGGAATTGTAGAGTGTAGTGGGCTTATAGGTTCAATTACCTTATAGACAGCTCTTAAATCTGTCACCATACTCCATTTACCAGATTTCTTTTTTACAACAAACACTAGAGAATTCCAAGGGCTAGTTGATTCTTCAATATGGTGAGCATCTAGTTGCTCTTGTACCAGCTTTTCCAATGCCTTCAATTCATCTTCAGCTAGAGGCCACTGTTTGATCCATATTGCCTTCTCAGTTAGCCATTTTAAAGGTAGGGCTGCTGGTACCTCTAAAAGTTTGGTGTTTGCTGTATGTTCTTGTACATCATGAATGGCTGGTGACCTTTTTCCATAATACCTCATCATATCTTTCCCAGAATTATGAGTTCCTGGAACTACAGGAATGTTAATCTGGGTATTCCATTGCTGTAGCAGGTCACGGCCCCATAAATTTATTGCAATATCGGCTATATATGGCCTTAATCTTCCTATTTGCCCTTCATGCCCTATGCATTCAACCCATCTTGTGCTTTGTTTTATATGAGATAGGGTTCTAATTCCAGGAACTGTACATCTATGTCTTGAAGAGGCCAATCGGATGCTAAGATTCTGGAGTAATGATACTTACATCCACACCTGTGTCTAATAAGCCTTCAATAAAAATTCCATTTATAGACTCTTAGCTTTGGTCTTTGATTGTTAATGAAAGTCTGCCAAAATATACATTTAATCTGCCCTACTGGATTTTTTGACTCATCCTCCACATGTAAATCATCATTTAGACCAGTATTACTTTTTATAACAGAAATTGGAGCTTTTAATTTTCTTGGTGAGGCATGTTCTCCGCTGTGACTTGGAATGACTGGGCCACTGTTGGCTTGTGGGCCTGCGAGAGGCCCCTGACAGAGTTTCCCAATGGTATCTGGTTGCTTTGTTTGTCTGTTGTTGACTTGCATTCGTTGGACCAATGTTGGCCTTTCCCGCATCTCCTACCTATACCTGAAGGCCGAGGTCTCCTATTTTTATCATTCTAAGAGGAGATATTATTCCTAGAAATTCTTTGCCTGCAATCCCTTTTCAGATGTTCTAATTTACCACAATTAAAACACCTAGCAGTTTGTTGTCTCCTCATTGCTTTGGAAATCACTTATCCTACCCAAGATACATCATTATAGCTAAATGTCTCAACATTCATTGTATGCTGAATCCATTCATCTATAGGTGCTGATCTAGACCTTAAAGTCCCAATTATCTTTTTGCAATCTATGTTTGCATTTTGAAAGCTAGAGATTCAAGAAGTTTTCTTCTAGTTCTGGGTCTGTTACCCCTATGTCCAGAGCCTTAATTAATCTTTGCCAAAAGTCAATAAAGGGTTCTCTCTGTCCCTGCCTAATCCTGGTATATGATTCTTCCCTTTTCCCTGGATCTTGTATTCTATTCCAAGCATTTAAGGCTGCCTTGTGATATAATGACAATACTTCTTTGTCATAAAGAGCTTGGACCTGTAGATCAGCATACACTCCTACACGAAGAATTTGATCTTGGGAAACCTCCACACCTTTTGCTCTTTTTTGCTGTTCCATATGTTTGGATTCTTCTCTGAAATAAATTCCAAACATCAAGGAAGGTCCATCATCTAAAACTGCAGACGCTAACTGATAGAAATCATGGGGGGTAGCTCTGACATTAGAAGCCCAAGTCCTTATCATTTCCTTAACAAATGCAGAGTGCAAGCCATAATTAACGATAGCTTGCTTAATTTCTTTTAGATCATTCATTCCTATTGGCGTCCATCTAGCTTCTTTGACTCCCTTTGAGCCTTCAGAAGTTGAGGCTTTGTCAGAATAAATTACAGAATATGTCACTAAAACCCTGGGTAAGCCAGTTCTAATAGCTGTTGGTGGCATTGTATCCTGTCCTTGTGCCTTCTTACTCTGTTCATCAGCTCCAATAAATTCTTCAATCATTTCAAGTCTTTTTATTATTATCTCTTTTGAATCCTGAATCTCCTGACCTGCATGAGCTTCTAGTAAAGATTGTATGGTTCTTAGGAGTGCCATAATCTTCCTTAATGATAGAATATTGAAAAGAATACTGAAACCTAGTAACCATTAAATTAAGGTATCCCCATAGTCATATAAACATTGCATGATATAATCCATCGTATTAATAAACAAAACAGTAAAATTTGCATTGGAAACGAAAACTGCCATATTACCTATTATCCAGCAGGTGGTGCTGTTGCCGAGATGTAACTAGAACCACTGCAAAAGTGACGAAAATGGGGTCCTGTTTCAGTGTCTTCCTTAGTATTTGTTAAAAACTGGGAAATGCGAGTTGCTCAACAAAGTAAATATAATTAAATCAATTCCATACATGGAATCATAAATCCAGAATCCAGGAGTAGAGAAGAGTAACCCGGAAGCCGCGTATGCCTCCACGTGACAATGTCGCTGCAAGGGGTTACAGCTTTCGACAACCACTTGCGCTCTGGTTCACGTTACTTAAGCGCTGCACTTGCAAGGGAGATTTAAAAACGACTCAGAAAAGAGCAAACCAGGCGGGCAGAGACTGTGTGGGCCTGTGAAGTTTAAATCCATGTGCATAGGCAAACGATAGGGTGCATGGGGACTTGAAGCCAATCTGAGGCATGTAAAGGGAAAATATAATGAATTGCAGCAAGAAAAGCCACTGTGTGATAACTTATGTTGAACTGCTGGCTCCATGCACAGGGCACAGGCCACGGTTGAGGGAGGGAGGGAGGGCTTGTGCCAAGCCGAGCTTGCGGCAGGCAGCCGAGCGGGGGAAGGAGGGGTCCTAAATCCAAACGTTCAGGCACCAGATGAAGGTGTAAGTCACAAACAATCCCACACCAGTTTGGAATTATGATTAATAGGATGGTTATTTATTTAAGGGGCAAAAACTTACAGATCACTGTCCCAGACAACAGCCCTCTCTGCAATCAGGAAGGGAGCCTAGTTGCCAGAAGTGGAGCTAGAAACTAGAGAGAAAGAATGGAGGGAAGTGGTCGTTTTTTTTAAAGAGAGAGACCACACCCCAATGGGCTGGTATCTCAGCGGCTATTGGCTGAAAGAGCGGAAGGAGCTCTCAGAACATCCCATTTTTTTTAGTTGTTGAAAAAAAAATTTCCACCTCCTCCCCATTTCCCTCCCGCTCCTCCCACACATTGCCCCCTCTCCCACTCCCCTCCCCCTCTCCAGCTCCCCCCACTCCATTCCCCCTCCGTCTCGAGAATGAAAAGCAGTCCAGATTCCCTTCCCTGCAGGAAGTCCAATGTCCTCCCACTTTTATCCGGGTCCAGGAGGGTGAGCATCCAAACAGACTAGGCTCCCACAAAGCCAGTTCATGTATTAGGATCGAAATCTAGTGCCATTGTCCTTGGCTTCTCATAAGCCTTCATTGTCCACCATGTTCAGAAAGTTCAGTTTCATCCCATGCTTATTCAGTCCCAGTCCCGCTGGCCTTGGTGAGCTCCCAATAGATCAGTTCCACTGTGACAGTGGGTGGGTGCACCCCTCGTGGTCCTGACTTCCTTGCCCATGTTCTCCTTCCTTCTGCTCCTCATTTGGATCTTAAGAGCTCAGTCAGGTGCTCCTATTTGGGTCTCTCTATCTCGATCCATCGCCAGATGAAGGTTCTAAGGTAATATGCAAGATATTCATCAGTATGGCTATAGGATAGGGTCATTTCAGGTTCCCTCTCCTCAGTTGCCCAAGGTACTATCTGGGGACATCTCCCTGGACACCTGCGAGCCCCTCTAGAGTCAAGTCTCTTGCCAACCCTAAGGTGGCTCCCTTAATTAGGATATATATTTCTTTGCTCCCGTGTCCCAACCATCCCATTCGATTCCCCCAAGCTCCCCCAATCCTCCCCTTCTCACGTTTCTCACCCCAATTCCCCTTAACCCCATGCCACCTCACCCCCAACTTCCCAGATTTTGCCTGGCAATCTTGTCTACTTCCCATATCCAGGCGGATGACTATATATTTTCCTTTGGGTTCACCTTCTTATTCAGCTTCTCTAGGATCACAAATTATATGCTCAATGTCTTTTATTTATGGTTAGGAAGGGAGACTAGTTGCCAGAAGCGGAGCTAGAAGCCAGAGAGAGAGAATGGAGGGAAGTGGCCGCTTTTTTTAAAGAGAGATAGACCACACCCCAATGGGCTGGTATCTCAGTGGCTATTGGCTGAAAGAGTGGACGGAGCTCTCAGAACATCCCATATTTTTAACTCCTTTTAAAACCTTCCCCAAAACCAATCTCAAGAAGTTACAGGCATTTATCGCTTTCATTTATTCTTATCCCATTTTTGCTGAATCTGTCTTGTTTAATTAAATTTGCCTTTTGTTCTTTATTCACTAAGCATCAGATTAAACCTTAAAAATCCTTTTCCCTTAAATGTTAACCCCTCTTCCTCCATTAGCATCATATATTTCTGTATATGGCAATGGCTTATCAGTAGACTCTGGAAACTTAAACACACTATCTTCCCTCCCAGAAGAAACCAGACTGTATTCCTTAGAACATAAGCAGGTATTGCCAAAAGTGTGCGAGTTCCAATGCAGGAAGCATAGCACACACACACACACACTCACACACACACACACACAAACACACACACACACACACCGTTTTTTGTGGGCATTCTTTCTTGAATCTTGTGCCACGTGTTACTTGAGAGATCACACAGACTCTGCAGGAGGTGGCATGACAATTATCTTTCTCTAACCAGCTTTTAATTTTTGTATTTGTATTTTCACATTTAGAATTGAATTCTAAAATTTGATGTAGAACTGAATTTATTCAATTCCCTAATTATTGTCCTAATCAAAAAGTTAGTTAAGGTAATGAGAACATTGTAAAATTGGGAGAGTGCTTCCCTAGTATGCAGGAAACTCTGGGCTCAGTACATAACACAAAATAAAACTGGTATGGTGGTGCACTTTGCAGTCCCAGCACTCAGAGACAGGAGAATCAGAAGATCAAGGCCAATCTTCAGTTGAAACTTAAGAAGTTGGAAGCCAGTCTGGACTACATGATCTCCAAAACAAAAATAATAAAATTATAGACTTTCTGGATTGGTAAAGGTTTTATCCCCAATAACATTAAGATTGAAGAAATATATTACTTTAAAATACAGTTGTTATTTTTGTTTTGTTGATTGCTATTGTCTTTAGGGCATTTTACCCACACATTTATTATTTCTTTCCTGTTCTCAAGAGTTTGGTGTGGTGCAAACTCTTACTTTCCTAATTTTCCCCTGTATAAACTGAGGGATAACAACAATTAAGTAAATTACTCACATTTGACAGCTAGTTAATGGTTGGGCCATAGATACTTCAGTTTTGCCTTTGCTCTCAACCTAGTTCTTGATTTACTTCTCCATCTCTGACAGATTAAAATGTAAACTTAATGCTACTAAATATTTCTACCATAAATATGATAATTTTATGTGATTTATTCTAATAAAACAAAATTGAAATAATATTAAATTTGATAGTGGTTTATAATATTTAATAGTTACCAATTTCAATTATGTAGATTTTTTCATCTTAACCATAACCATTTTACAAAATCAAGCGTCGAATATAAAGTGTTTATAAGAAGGTCCTATTAACAATGTTTCTGAACATGTTTCCTGAACACATTTCTGTGATACAAGCAGTTGGAATGAAGAAGTTGCTGGACTAAGGATTAACCTCACTTTCAAGGATAAATAATCTGGAATGGGAGGGGGCAATTATCTAATAGAACTGGATTAGAGTCTAAAACTGGAAGAGTTTAGACACAATTTGCATCATTTTGTACTGTGCTCCCTTTGCTATGTTCTTTATTTTCTTCAACAAAACCGCTCCTTGGGTAAAGAAATAACTATCTTCCAATACAGAGATAATCATCTTAAAATTCCTAATGTTCTTTATGTGATTTAATTCTTTTGGGGATATATTATTATTTCCCCTTAAAGTTCTAGAGAAGGTTTCTGACTTCAGTAGTTTTCTTTTTTAATAGTTTGAATAGTTGTTTACTTACTTCTCTGTTCCATTTCATTTGTAATCCTTGTATGCGCACCTATAATCCAAACACATGGGAGGTGAAACCTCAAGGACTTGCTACTTAGAAAATTCAAGAACAGTTTGATCTTCATTAAACCCTGTCTAAGAACAAATGACAACTAAAAGATGAAAAAAATAATAAATTTTTGTATCTATAGTAGCTACTCATATCATTCTGCATTCTTTGTGACAATGTATTTCATTGTGCATGTTGCTATTGTCTAATCAATGCATGGTATGCACATTAAATTCCTGAAAATCTAACTCAATACAATAATGTACATATCTGTCTGATTGCTAAACCATCTGGGGATCTAAAAGCAATCTTATTTTTATTTCTATAATCAAATTCAATCACTAAGAATGAAATGCCTTGTAGGCATTCTTCTGTGAATCATTCCATGTCACCTTCCTGATCTAGGTCCCTGGAGGTACCTGAAATGTTGAAAATTTTGCTGTATGTCATCTTTAATTTTATGATCTTTCACAGAAAATATGAAAGTGAATCACAAAGGTAAAATTAAGCCACCTAATCTATAGGAATATTCTTAAGGAAGAAGTTTCAAAGATGTGTTGAAACAATAGCATCTTAAAATGTAAGGTGAAAGAAAGACTAAAATACCCAGTTCATAGTTTAATTAGTCAAGCATTTTTTTATTTTAAAAGTCTTTGCGAATTTTATATATAACATTTTCTCACATCCGTTCTCATTTCCACCTCTTTATCAAAAAATTTTAAGGTGTAAGTTGTAATAAATCACTCTAGTTTTCCACTCTGAGGATAAATAAGATCATCATAGGTTAAGGCTATTATTTGTGTCTTGTCAGTATAAAACAAAGTTTAGTGATCATAGAAAAACAAAATAAACAAATAAACAACAATAAAAACAAACAATCCAACAAATGAAACAAACTTGTTTAAGCAGTTTTGTAGATTAAAAAATTTTTACTCTAAGTATATAACATTAGCTCCATGTTGCATTTGTACCCTGGATGACAGGAAGTCAATCACTCGGTGAGGCTTTATTTATTCTGCTATAAAATGAAGATAGATTAAATAATCTTAAAAAACAATTCCAGATATAGTTAAAGACTTTATATCTGAGGATTTAATCAGTAGAGTAAAATATTTGATTAATTGGTACTATAAAATTCTGAGGAGGAGAAAATAAGTATTTAGAAAAGAGATAACATCAAAGTAAGGAGATCACAGTTGCTTAAAAATGTGGCTTGGATTTCCATAGACAGAGTGAAAAATAGGAACTAAAAGGAGAAATATGGTAAGGGGAATAATAAGTAATGAGGAGGATAAAAGGGGCATGTAGATGAATCAGTAAAGAGACTAATCTACATTAAAAAACAGTGATGGATTCAGATTGTGTGATTATTTCATATTAGCACGACTCTTTATAGAGTGTATTTCAAGAGTTCAAACAATTTTAAAAGCATAAAATATTTTAAAATAGTCATAGATCAGATGAGATTGGGCACATTCAGGGTGGTATGCACAAAACTCAAGCCCGAGTGGATTAAAGACCTCAATATAAATCCAACCACACTAAAAACTGATAGAAGAGAAAAGGGGAAGTAGCTTTCAAAGCATGGACACTGGAGACCACTTTCTAAATATAATCCCAGTAGCATAGACACTAGGAGCAACAACAAATAAATGGGACCTCTTAAAACTGAGAAGCTTCTATAAATCAAAGGACACAGTCAATAAGACAAAAAGGCAGCATAATGAATGGGAAAAGATCTTCACCAACCCCACATCAGACAAAGGGCTGATATCCAAAATACTGAACTAAACAGTAAATTCTCAACAGAAAATTTTCAAATGACCAAAAGATACTTAGGGACATGTTCAACTTCCTTGGCTATCAGGGAAATGAAAATCAAAGCAACTCTGAGATACCATCTTATACCTGTAAGAATGGCTAAGATAAAAAACACCAATGATAGCTTATCCTGGAGAGGATGCGGAGTAAGGGGAGCATTCATGCATTGCTGGTGGGAATGCAAAATTTTGCAACCAATTTGGACATCAGTATGGTGGTTTCTCAGAAAATTTGGAATCAACCTACCTTAGGAACCAGCAATACCACTCTTGGGAATGTACCAATAAGGTGCTCAATCATACTACAAAAGCATTTGCACAACTATGTTCATAGCAGCATTATTTGTAATAGCCAGAACCTGGAAAGAACCTAGATGCCCCTCAACTGAAGGATGGATAAAGAAAGTGTGGCACATTTACACATTAGAATATTAATCAGTTGTATAAAAAATGAAATCTTGAATTTTGGATGCAAATGGATGGAATTAGAAAACACTACCCTGAGTGAGGTAACCCAGACACAAATAAATGAATATGGTATGTGCTCACTCATAAGTGGATACTAGCCATAAACAAATGACATTGAGCCTATAATTCATGATCCTAGAGAAGCTAAGTAGTAAGGTGAACTCAAAGAAAAACATATATAGACCAACCTGGGAATTGGAAACAAACAAAATCACCTGACAAAATTGAGAGGATGGGGGTTGGGGTAGAAGAAAGGGAAGAAGAAGAGGGTTGAGGAGAACTTGAGGGAATGGCATAGTCAAGATTGAGAAAGGACAAATATGAGGGCAAGGAAAGAGACATCTTGATTGAGGGAGCAATTATGGGGTTAGCAAGAAACCTGGACCTAGAAAATTTCCCAGGAATCCACAAGGATGGAACCAGCTAAGACCCTAAGCAATAAAGCAAAGGATAGCGGAACTGGTCTTGCCATGTAGTCAGAATGATGCTTATCTTAAATATCACCATAGAACCTTCATCCAACAACAGATGAAAACAGAGGCAGATAACCACATAGGAGCTCTGGACTGCACTCCCAAGGTCCAGTTGAGAAGTGGAAGGTGTGAGAATATAAACAAGGAGGTAAAGACCATGGGGGGTTCACGAATTGAGACAGTTTGCCTGAGCTAATGGGAGCTCACTAACTCAAACTGGACAGGGAGTGAACGACTATGGGATCAAACTAGTCTCTCTGAATGTGGTTGACAGTTGGGACAGACTGAAAGGTCACTGACAGTGCTACTGGGATTTGTTTCTACTGCATGTACTGGCTTGTTGGGATCCTATTCTCTTTGGAAGTATACCTTCCTCAACCTAGATGTAGTAGGGATGGCCTTGGACTTGCCACCTGGCAGGGTACCTTGTCCTCTCTTAGGATTGGAAGGAGTAGGAATTTAGATTTGTATTTTTTTAAATTATTAAAATAATAAAAGGTAATCTTAGAATGTGTTACTGTTACAATTAGGCTATAAGTTCTATATGACTATTTTATGTTTTGCTTTTTTTGGATTTTCAGTTCTTAGAATATTGGCTGCTATATGAATACACAATGTTCCTATATATTTTGGTGAATCAAAATAGCTGTTCACACCTTAAAAAATGGTTGTCACATACTATAAGATCCTTGTAAAAACACGTCCATATATGTACATAGGGAAATGCAATTACTTGAGAAAGTATATCATTTCTTCAAAAGGAGAACTAGACATTTTCATTTTTTTAGGTGAAGGAATTTTTGATTAGTATTAGTAAATTTTGCATCTTCTCATTTCAAATGTAAATGGTAGCTAGTCATCTACAGTTTATTATTTTTCTCTCAGGATATTTGTATTAAATATAAATTTATCCACATTATAAAATAACCTCCAATACAAGAAGTAGAGCTGCTTGAGCATCAGCACAATATAACTGCTAGATAAAGAAAATTTCAACAGCATGATTTTAAGTAGGATGGGGCAATAAGACAATTCTACTGATAACAGCAGAATTATGTAGAAATAGGAGCAGCAGGCCACTTCCCACCACCCGGCTAGCTTTACTCGAAATAATTACACAGAAACTGTATTCTTTTAAACACTGCTTGGCTCATTAGCTCTAGCCTCTGGCTAATTCTCACATCTTGATTAACCTATGTCTAATGATCTGTGTAGCACCACAAGGTGGTGTCTTACTGTGAAGGATCTTAACCTGCGTCCATCTTGGAGAGGAGAGCTATAGTGTCTGTCTCACTGCCTTCTTCCTCCCAGCATTCTGTACTGTCTACTCCACCTATCTAAGCTGCTGTCCTATTAAAGGCCAAGGCACTATCTTTATTAACCAATGAAATTAACACATAGACACATGACGCTCCTCCATCAGAATTAGTTTGATTTGTTTGACATCCCAAAGTCTTAGTGATGTTTCCCATTTTCTCTGTGCCTTTTTAAAAGTCAGTTATAATAGTTAACAAGTTCAAGTGATTTTAAAGTCAATATTCATATTAAAAACAGTAAGTGGACATATATTTGAGAATGATTTATTCTGATATTGCCATTTTATAAAATGTATTTAATGATCTTCTTTCCCGGAACACAAAATATTCTACCATCCCAAAATTTGCTTTGGAGAAACATCACCTTCTACAAAATTAGAATTATTTATAAATACTTTGTATTATATCTATCCCAATTCTACAATATAGACAGTAGATCTGTGCATTAGTTTCTATCCATTGAAATAATGATGTAATTAAAAAATTATATATTTTGATGATTATCTGATAAAATTTGTAAATATATATTATTTTCATTGTTAAAAATCTAGGATTTCAGGCCCAAGAATTATTTAAGAGTGTAGAGAACTTTGTTTCCAAGACTGATAGATGGAGTTTGATCATTTGATGTTGGCTGTTGGCTTGCTGTATATTATTTTTATTATATTTAGTTATGCTACTGGTACCCCTAATCTCTCCAAAACCTTTATCATAAAGGGATGTTGTATTTTGTCAGAAGCATTTTATGCATCTAATGAGATAATCATGTGGTTTTTATTTTTCAGTTTGTTTATACGGTGAATTACATTGACAGACTTTCATATGTTGAATCATCTCTGCTCTGGAATGAAGCCAAATTGATCATAGTGGATGATGGTTCTGATGTGTTCTGGGATTTGATTTGCCAGTAATTTATTAGCATTTTTGCATCAAAGTTCATGAGTGAGATTGTTCTGTAATTCTCTTTCTTAGTAATATGTATTTCTGTGGTTTGGGTATCAGAGTAAATATTGCCTCATAAAAAGAGTTTAGCATTGTTCCTTCTGTTTCTATTGTGTGGAATAATTTGAGGAGTATTGGTATTAGTTCTTCTTTGAAAATCTGTTAGAACACTGAGCTGAAATCATCTGGTCCTAAACTGTGTTTAGTTTGGAAACTTTTGATGACAGTTTCTATTCCTTCAGCAGTTATAGGTCTGTTTAATTTGCTTATCTGGTCTTGATTTTTTTTTATTGAGAAAATGAAAAAAATAGTTTCCACCTCCTCCCAGCCTCCCATTTCCCTCCCCCTCCTCCCACCCTTCTCCTCCTCCCCCCACTCCTCTCCCCCTCCCTCTCCAGTCCAAAGAGCAGTCAGGGTTCCCTGCCCTGTGAAAAGTCCAAGGTCCTCCCACATCCGTCCATGTCTAGGAAGGTGAACATCCAAACTGGCTAGGCTCCCACAAAGCCAAAACATGAAGTAGGATCAAAACCCCATGTCATTGTCCTTGGCTTCTCATCAGCCCTCATTGTTCGCCATGTTCAGAGAGTCCAGTTTTATCCAATGTTTTTTCAGTCACCGTCCAGCTGGCCTTGATGAGCTCCCAATAGATCAGCCTCACTGTCTCAGTGGGTGGGTGCACCCCTCGTGGTCCTGACATCCTTACTCATGTTTTCCCTCCTTCTGCTCCTCATTGGGACATTGGGAGCTCAGTCCAGTGCTCCAGTGTGGGTCTCTGTCTGTATCTACATCCATCACCAGATGAAGGTTCTATGGTGATATGCAAGATATTCGTCAGCATTGCTATAGGATAGGGTCATTTCAGGTTCCCTATCCTCAGCTGCCCAAGGAACTAACTGGGGACATCACCTTGGGCTCCTGGGAGCCACTCTAGGTTCAAGTCTCTTGCCAACCCTAAGGTGGCTCCCTTAACTAAGAATAGTGCCTCCGTGCTCCCCTATCCAACCTTCCTTTATCCCAATCCTCCTGTTTCCCCAAGTTTCCCCCATCCTCCCCTTCTCACTTATCTCTCCCCATCACACATTCCCCCATCCCACCCCACCCCCAAGATCCCAATTTTCTCCCCGGCAATTTTGTCTACTTCCCATAGCCAAGAGGATAATTATATGTTTTTCCTTGGGTTCACCTTCTTATTTGGCTTCTTTAGGTTCACCAATTATATACTCCATGACCATTATTTATGGCTAGAAACCCATTATTAGTGAGTACACCCCATGTTCATCTATTTGGGTCTGGGTTACCTCACTCAGGATAGTGTTTTCTATCTCCATCCATTTGCATGCAAAATTCGAGAAGTCATTGTTTTTTACCGCAGTGTAGTACTCTAATGTGTATATATTCCACACTTTCTTCATCCATTCTTCCATTGAAGGGCATCTAGGTTGTTTCCAGGTTCTGGCTATTACATATAATACTGCTATGAACATAGTTGAACAAATGCTTTTGTCATGTGATAGGGCATCTCTTGGGAATATTCCCAAGAGTGGTATTTCTGGGTCCAAGGGTAGGTTGATCCCAAATTTCCTGAGAAACCGAAACCCTGATTTCCAAAGTGGTTGCACAAGATTGCATTCCCACCAGCAATGGATGAGGGTACCCCTTCCTCCACAACCTCTCCAGCAAAGACTGTCATTGGTGTTTTTGATTTTAGCCATCCTGATGGGTGTAAGATGATATCTCAAAGCTGTTTTGATTTGCATTTCCCTGATCACTAAGGAGGTTGAGCATGACCTTAAGTGTCTTTTGGCCATTTGAACCTCTTCTGTTTAGAATTCTCTGTTCAGATCAGTGCCCCATTTTTTAATTGGGTTAATTAGCATTTTAAAGTCTAGATTCTTGAGTTCTTTATATATTTTGGAGATCAGATCTGTTGCGGGGTTGGTGAAGATCTTCTCCCAGTCAGTGGTTTGCTTTTTGTCTTAGTGACAGTGTCCTTTGCTTTACAGAAGCTTCTCAGTTTCAGTAGGTCCCATTTATTCAATGTTCCCCTTAATGTCTGTGCTGCTGGGGTTATACATAGGAAGCAATCTCCTGTGCCCATCTGTTGTAGGGTACTTCCCACTTTCTCTTCTATCAGGTTCAGTGTGTTCGGACTGATATTGAGGTCTTTGATCCATTTGGACTTGAGTTTTGTGCATGGTGATATATATGGGTCTATTTTCATTCTTCTACAGGTTGATATCCAGTTGTGCCAGCACCATTTGTTGAAGATGCTTTCTTTCCTCCATTGTATACTTTTAGCTCCTTTATCAAAAATGAGGTGATCATAGGTTTGTGGGTTAAAATTCGGGTCTTCTATGAGATTCCATTGATCGACTTCTCTGTTTTTATGCCAGTACCACACTGTTTTCATTACTGTAACTCTGTAATAGAGTTTGAAGTCGGGGATGGTAATGCCTCCAGAAGATCCTTTATTGTATAAGATTGTTTTGGCTATCCTGGGTTTTTTGTTTTTCCATATAAAGTTGATTATTGTCCTCTCAAGATCTGTGAAGAATTTTGCTGGGATCTTGATGGAGATTGCATTGAATCTATAAATGGCCTTTGGTAGAATTGCCATTTTTACTATGTTGATCCTCCCAATCCAAGAGCAAGGGAGGTCCTTCCATTTTCTGGTATCCTCTTCAATTTCTTTCTTCAATGCCTTAAAGTTCTTGTCAAATAGATCTTTCACTTCCTTGGTTAGAGTTACCCCAAGATATTTTATGCTGTTTGTGGCTATCGTGAACGGTGAAGCTTCTCTGATTTCCCTCTCTGCTTCCATATCCTTTTTTTGATCCAGCCTATTTGGTGTTCTGTATGCTTCTTGAACCCTCATAGGTACATCCTTCTTTAGGTTGAGAAAGTTTTCTTCTATAATTTTATTAAATATATTTTCTGGACCGTTGAGTTGCACTTCTTCTCCTTCTTCTACTCCAATTATTCTTAAGTTTTGGTCTTTTTATTGTGTCCCATATTTCCTGAGTGTTTTGTGATGAGAGTTTTTTGGACTTGCTGTTTTCTTTGATCAGTACATTTATTTTCTCTATGTTATCTTCAGCATCTGAGATTCTTTCTTCTATCTCTTGTATTCTGCTGGTTATGCTTGTTGCTGTAGTCTCTATTCATTTACCTAGATTTTCCATGTCCAGCCTGCCCTCTGTTTGTGCTTTTTTCTTTGCCTCCACTTCAGTTTTCAAGTCTTGAACTGTTTCCATTATCTGTTTGATTGTTTTTCCTTGGTTTCCTAGGGTATCATTCACTGATTTATTCAATTCTTCAAACTTTCTGTTATATTTCTCATCCATTTCTATAAGGGCATTTTTTACATGCTGTTTAAGGGCATCAATCACTTTCATAAAGTCAAATTTTCCTCTTCTTCTTGATTAAGGTGTTCCTGTCCTCCTGTTGTGAGGTCGCTGGGTTCTGGTGGTTTCATGTTGTTCTTCAGATTGTTGGGTGAATTCTTGCATTGGTGCCTGCCCATCTCTTCCTCCGAAAGGTCCCCTATGGATCTTCTTTTACAGTTTTAGGTCTCCTTGCCCACTGATGTACCTTCCCAGTGATGTCACTCCCCAGTGATGGCTCTCCTAGTGCCTAGATCAGATCTCTGTGCTGCTTGGGAGCTTGTAAACAAAGGGTCTACCTTGCTTGCTGCAGGCAGGCTATTGAGACAAAGGAACTATGGCCCTCCTGGTTGCCCTCCCAATTCGGAATCTGTCCCAGAGCCCGAACAGGCTGACCTGGGAGATGATATGTGGCCAAAGAGGGGAGGGAGGGTTCTGGATGCAAGCTGGGTGGGACAGGAAGAGAGAGGAG
>JABTXL010019933.1:114056-130022 GCA_025134845.1 Neodon shergylaensis | reverse complement strand
AGGGAGGGTTCTGGATGCAAGCTGGGTGGGACAGGAAGAGAGAGGAGGTGTCGGGCAGTAAAGCCCCTGCAGGATGACCAGGAAGTGTAGGAGGGATGAGCTCTGGTCTTGATTTAATTTTGGTAAGTGGTATTTATCCAAAAAGTTGTCCATTTCTTTTATTTTTTCCAATTTCATAGAGTACATGTTTGGTTCACAATATTTATTAAAATGTATATCCTAAGCAGTAAAAGCATTATCTCAATATAGTCTCTTTTCCACTCAAGCTAAAATATATATTATTTTATTTGTTACTTGTCTAGCTCACTTAACATTAAAATGACTGTTACATAAACAAGGGGATTCTCCCAAGGGAATCAAGAGACAGATTGTGCAGAGGGTTTCATTTTAAAAAGTGTAATATATTTTTTTTAATTTTTTTTTAAACCACATTTGCAGTTTAGTAAATTTTCCAAAGATGAATAGAATTTCATAATAGTACAGTTTAGGCAAACTTAGCAATTTACAACTTCACATAATTATGAAATATTCAAATGATCTGAAAAGGGAGTTAATACCTTTACCAAAGTTTTATTCTCAGTTACAGAAGATCTCACCAATTTACCAGAAACTAATTCATGACAACACACTGAAAAATCATGATAAACTTTTGGAATTTGTGATAATACATTGTTACAAATTTAAACGTGGAAGGCATATCTTTTTATTATACCATTATTGGGTCAAATGCAGAATTTAGGCATTAATGGACATTATTAGACTTTATTGTCATTAGAATTTAAGGACATTTTATAATGTATTATGCATTAGAAAAACTATAATCTTTTGTTGCAGCAATGAACTTTCACATCATAATTGAAATATAAACAGAAAAGGTATACACTGTTTTTTTGCTTTTTCAATTTGTGTAATGATTATAGATTTTGGCAGACACAGAATGGTTATTTATTTAGTGATACATCTTTTAATTTAAATACTATACAGCATGTGTGTATAATATCTAGTCTTCCATTATTTACTCCACAAAAAATAGCTGGTATAAAATTATTTATTTAAAATGTGGTCACCTCAGAGAGTGCAGCTAAATTACATGATCATTTGTTGACTCTGGAGAAAACATGCCCACACATACACAGTAAATAAATGCTAAACAATTTTCCCCTTATCACATTGTACTATAAAATTATTATTCAAATAAGCTTTAATTATTTTAAGTATATTACATAGAACAATTAGATGAGAAACCCTGTCTCGAAAATCAAAAAAAAATGTGCTAGTTTTGAAATTTGGCATTGTTTTAAAGATTTGGAGCACATTGTTGAAAGTGCAGTGAACATCCTGGGAATGTCTTTATGCTTGGTATGCAAAAAAGACTGTGGCCTGTAATTCTGGAGTTAAATCAGCTAGAATAATTTGTATAATTTCAGTGATGATCTAATTTTTCAACTCTAAATTAGACATAAATTCATATTTTGCATAGCTTTAGATATATTTTGCACTAAGTATTCTCATAGCATAGCATCTAGTAGGTACTTGATTAAGTTGATTTTGGTAGTTACTTTGCCTATTAAACATGATATAAATACAAACAATACAAAACAAAAAGAAGTTTTGGAACAGATTGCAACAAAGTAGTGTAGTGTCTAATATATTAGTGTAGTGAAAGAGTACATTTTAGAGACACAGCCAATTCTTACAACACCACACATATAATTAGTTATGTGATTATATGAGATTCAATTGACTTTCTGTAATTCACATTCTACATTTAAAATATGAGATCTGATAACAGTTATTTTATTGAGATATGTAATAAATTACATAACAAAATGTTGATGCTGTAAGCTTAAAATACCTGTCAGTTACTTTCAGCATTTTAATAAATTGTGAAATCAAAATGCAAATAAAGATGAAATTCATCATCTGCTACTTAATGTTAGCTTAAAATTTCTTTTCTTTCTTTTTTACAAATTAGGCATTTTGGAAGGCAGATATGCAGACAAAAATCACATACTTCTCTTTCTTTTCAAATAAATTACAAATATTTTTATTATTAGTCAGAGGACAGCTTGCCAGAGTCAGTTTTCTCCTTCTGTCACATGGGTTTGGTCCCATGCTTCTCGATAGGCATCCTTACCAGTAAAGCTATACCAATTCTTTAGAAATTTGTTATTTAAGAAAACATTAAAGTAACATTAAGGTAGGCTTTTTAGTTCAGATAAGCAAAGGAAGCTTTCTTTGTCTTTTGAATTTTGTACTTGGGGGATTTTCTTCATCTTTTTCTTCAAAGGGAGTAGATAATCCATTAATATGAGCCTTGGGTCATGATTAGTTCAAAAGAAAGAAAAGGAGAAATTGAACAATTGTGCATATTTTGGTGAAAGAAAATAATTCCATTAAGCTTACTCAGTACGTCATAGCCTTGTCATGAAGTAGGAAGGGGCATTTGATTCCCATTATTAAAGGGCTTTCTATTGACATTTATATGTGGATTCAGTTTGCAGCTTATGAATAAACTCCAAATCCCAAGGGTTGTTAGTTACAAGACAATGCACGTGATGTGGATGCTGTTCTCTTACAGCAGGATGGCTGATTTTTAAAAAGTGATCTTATGAACTTCCAAAGAAAACACAGCTGTTGCTGTTTTCAAATAGCTCCATTACTTATATTGAACTATTTTGCTTTTAGGTTTTACATTTCAGCCTCTTAAATGAGAATTCTTTGTTATAAATCCCAGTTGTCAGAATCTGACAATGAACACAAGTTGTTGGACAAACATTTTGTATTTCTTCATTTGCTATCTTGTTCAATTTTACGCATTGAAAGCTTCAGTGAAACTGGGGGGAAAAGCTTCTCTTAGTGTTTCAACAATCATTTTTTTATTACTCTATCAGCTATTATTTACATCCAAAAATACTTTAAAAATAAAACAGAAATGATCGTGATGGGAAACCATTAAGAAGATACATGTCTACAGTTCCTATTTTTGTTAGACTGAATAAACATCTTTAGGAGATCTGTCATCTATCATGCTGAATACAGCTAATAACAAGGTATTGTGCTTTTGTAAATTTCTGAGAATAGATGTTAATGTTCCTATTACAGAAAATGATTAATATGGTATGCAATGTATTTACTAATAGCTAGAATTAGCCAGTCCAAACCTAAATATTTAAAAATTTACTTCCAATTAAAGTCTTAGAAATGGAAATTAAAACACATTTTTTGCAAAGTTTCTATATTAGATGTTTACTTCCAATGATTTATAATTTAATATTTTATAATTACTCATTCTTAATTTTACTATGAGAAAGATTTTTAAAATGCTTTGAAAGGAAAAAAAATTTACTCTAATAAAATATAGTCAGCTGGGTGATGGGGTGCATGACTTTAATACCATCACACAGGCAGCAGAGGCAGGCACTTGAAAATCAGCATTAACTCCTGAGCGATTTCTAAGACAGCTCTGGCTGCACAGAGAAACCAAGTCTTAAAAAAATAAAAATAAATAAAACTAAATTATTAAGATAAATATAGAAATGTAAATCTGGATGCTCTTGATTAATTCTACATCAATTCAATAGCCGGGTTATATCACTGACAGCCCAAGATTTATTTGAATTGTGTGTATTTGTTTTCATAGAGAACAAATGTGAATCATAGAAGAAAAATTAATTTTGTTGAACTACCATGACTGTGAAGCCTGAAAGCTTAGCTTTGTAATTTTAAAAGAGAGATAACTGTGCTGTCCTGACATGGTTGTCTTTACAATGAAATGATTAATATTTTTATATAGCATTAACCAAGACCCTGACACATAGTAAGAACATCACATATAATTCTTCTTCAGCTTCTTTTTATTAGTTATTAAGTGAGAATAACTTTAGGATTCTGAAAATTAAACTAAAACACTCTGGTTAATTCTCTTATTTTATGTTTTAGTAAATTACATCAGAAATCACTTGCATATTTACACTCTTACATTCTTATATGTAATAGGTATGATATATTAGAAGACAGAAAAGCGTAAAAGATATTTATCTTCATAGCACTTATACTCCAACTGTGGAAAAGAAAATATTAAATAATTTTTCTAATTGATTAATTAGAGAGGCTAGTAGAAATTGATAATATTTTTATTAAAATTGCAAATAGTATTAGGAGTTCCTATGTTTATCACGGTGCTTTTTTAGTAAGCAAGGTTTGCTTCACAAAAATTGATATCTGAGATAATATTTAATATGATAAAAAATTGTCATGCACACACCAGGAGAAATTATTCACACAAAGGTAAAAATTATGACATGTTATAATCAAGGATGTCTATGTTGTTAAGGTACTTTAATGTGGGAGAAGAATATTTTTCAGAGAAGGGATATTTGTGATGAAATGAGAAATAAGAAGCCAGTGCAGAGATAATACTGTCATCTGAAATAAATACATGTGTTATGATTTTGCCTAAATCAATAAAATAATTGTACACTTATTTTAAAAAAGATGTTTCTGGTAGCTGTGCTAATAGTACATAAGTGGTAACTGTGTGACTAGAAATTTACTAAAATGATTGCCAGAACAGAAAACCATGATATGAAGCATGATAGTAGTAATGGAGATGATAAAATATGTTTAGTTTTTTATTGAAAATTAAATTAAGGAGATATGATAGACTAAAATGTAAAGCATGAGACAATCAGAAATGTCAAATTGACAGCAGTATTTGATATTGGTAACTATAAGAATAAATTTATCATCAACTGAGATTAGAAAGACTGTTGGCAAGACACACCAGTGGAAGAGATTCAAAGATCCATTTCTAATTTTTTATGTTTGAGTTGTCTGTTACAGAGACATTCTTAAGGATATGTTGAGCAGGAAATTGGATGCAGACACCATTCAGTTTCATTGGAAGAGAGGTCTGGATATTGTAAGAGAAATGAATGTATAGATAAAACTTTAGAGTATTCCAGTTTTTATAGAGCTATAGTAACCAAGCTAGAACTGAGGCTGTTTTTCAAAAGCTAAAAGAAAATGCTAACCTATGACAGCAAGATGAAGAGAACTGTCAAGGAATAAAAAGTAATCCAACTGCTTAAGTACTGATGTAGCGGCAATTAAAATCAAGAGGAAATCGACCATGGAGAAAGTGATTTACCAACCAAGAAAAAAATGTGAATAATCAAATCAAACTAGACATTTTAATGGCATTTTTACTACATAACAAAGGGATCAGGGTCATCATCATATGGCCTACATGAAGACAAGTATGGACTTTGATGGGCGCTGTTTAGAAGAAAATATTGCATGTGAATTATAGACGAGGATACACAGTCTCCTATGTTGACAGATCATTCTATTTCACATTATGTTCTTTTTGGGGGATTTTACATTATTTTTTATTATTTTTCTGCTTTATAAGGATCTTTAATGCTTTGAGTTTGTGATATACTTGGCTAAGAGTAATGTTTTTGCTTTACAGCAGAATGAATTTTAAAGGCACGTTTACTTTCATTACTAACAATACAAGATCCTAATTTTTAGTTTATAGTAGCTGAATGTGACCTTTATGTCTTTGATTCTCTTCAGATCATTCATACCCTCTATCTTTTGAAAAGAGAATGAATAATAGCCTGTGTTGGACTTTTGCTCATTTTTACGCACAAAAGAGGGATTTAACAGTGGTCTCTGTGATGTAATTAGCAACATAAATTCTCACTCTGTTCTTGAATTTTTTAAGTATATATAATTTTTTGGCTTGAAGTTTAGTGTTTGTCCTGTTTACAATTATTATCAATTTGTCACAACATAGAGTCATCAGAGAGAAGTCTCAACTGCAGAATTGACTAGATCAGATTGACGCACTGGAGTTTATGTGGAAGATTCTCTTATTGGTATTGATGTAGTAGGACACATTACATATAAGGCTGCTCCATGTTTAAGCATGTAGTTCTAGTTGCCTATGAAAGCTAGCTAAGCATGAGAACATGCGTTATTCAGCAAAGAGTATTCCTTTTTAGTTTCTTACTGGAGTCCCTACACCAATTAATTTTCCTTGGGTATAGAGTGTGATATGGAAGCATATGGTAAATAATCATGCTCTACCTGAAGGTTGTTTTTAGCCACTGTTTTATTATATCAACAGAAAGGAAAATTAAACACTGTTTATTCAATTATATTTTGAATTAATCTGTTCATTAATTACCTAGTATATGGGAGATGTCCATCAAATATGACTGTGCCATATACAAATGGCAAATGGTTTTGAAACCAGGAAATTTACTTCTGTGCTTAAATGCATAAAATTGCATAAAGTGCTTTGTATCACATGACATTATATTTATCATATTTATCCATATTACCTTACTAATAATTAATGAACAGGTTTCCTTAAGTGGGGAAAAGCCATATTAATGTTTCACTTTGATTTTGAGATAACCACTTGTACTCAGTCCATTATTTTTACTATCCATTAGAATTCCTTTTTTTTGTCTAGAAAGTTTCCAACTCTTATCCTGTATTCTGTACTTCCTCATTTATGCTTCCATCACTTTATTCCTGAGGAGACATCATGTCTCCAACTTTTCCTGCCTCTGTGTGTTTTTAGATAATGTATCCATTCAATTTGTAGAAGTAAGGAAATTAATCATATAATGCTAGAGTAAAGTTAAAATTTAAATTCTCTATTAATTATATATTCATTGCTGCCTATGTTTTTGCTATAGCATAGTTTTAATTTGCTTACTTGTGTAACTGGAGGCTTCTCCCCAACTCCCAGTACCTGAATAACCACTTCAAGGTCCAAGGCTTAATATTAATTAGGAACTTTTTGGCTCAGGCTTTGTACTTGTAGCTTTACATATAAATTGATCCATTTCTAATAATATGTGTATTGCCATGTGCCCTGTGGCTTACCAGTAATGCACTGGCATCTTACTTCTACAAGGCTGCTGGCATCTCTCTGACTCTGCCCTTTTTCTCCCTGGATCTCTGTTTGGATTTCCCTCCTGGCTTTATTCTGAATGGCTATTGGCCAAATAAGCTTCTGTATTAACCAGTGATAATAAAACAATTTCACAGCATAAGAGGGGCATCCCACATCATATTTATTTTACACAGCTACTCAGTCAGTCACTCTTCACCATATAGAAAAGATACTTATATAAAATAGCATCTTCCACATGAAGGCAAAATGAGTTTCTTCATTGCTAATGCAGATCACATTAACTTAGCAATATCTTTGACAGTATTTTTCCTCTTTAATCTTTATTTTTCTCATTATTTACACAATAAGGTCAGTATACAAACACTATTTTTTTGCTGCAGGAATAGCAGGAAAAATCCCAAACACAACCCAAATAGATCTAGAATTAATCTATTTTTTTGCAATCTTGTCATATCCATCATATAACTGAAAATATCATAATTTTTCCTACATATGGTTTTAAAAACCTAGGATGCCTAAATCAAATCCTGTCTCAAGTGATTCTTGTGAGTATAGTTTTTGTTTTTATTTGAATTAATGTGGGAGTGGGGGTTAGCATTATTTGCATGACTTTTGAGATCATTGAAAGGATTTGGATCTGTTATACTTCTCTAGACTCTTGTAACCCAGTCCCATAATGAGTATTTCCCTTTAAACCAAGTACCAAATCTGTCATATTAAACTTACAAAATAGTTCGTGATACAAAATTCAAAAATAACATTTCTGGTTAGATTAAAGTACTTTGTAAATCCTGTTGACCTCCTTCTTGCATAATGGTTGCAAATTCTAACATGGTAGATTAGATTTTTGTTATATGGTTCCAATTATCTGTTGTCACTCTAATTGTTATGGGTAACAATTATAGAACTTAGAATCACATGAGGAACTGTACCTCTGGCCGTAACTCACGTGTTATCTTGATTAAATTAATAATGTAGGAAGGATCAACTTATTTTTTTGTGGGCATAGTTTATGAAAATCAAAAAAGCCTGCTAAGGACTGGCAAATATATATTCATTGCTCTATGTCCATATTTACAATGTCATGTGACCAGTTGTTTCACACACCCTTTGCTGTGACTCCCCAGAAACTGTAGGCCCAAATAAACCTTGTAACTTTAATTCTAATGGTTGTAATAATAAAAACCTGGAGTCAGATATTAGTGGGTAAAAGCTGAAAAATCAGAGAAGCAGAGTAGCCAGACACTAGTTTTTAACTCTATGGAATCCTCAGACTGAAGGAGGCTAAATCCTGTCTCCAGGAATCTTCAGACTGAATGCCTTGATCTCCTTTCTCCTCCCATCTTATATTCCCTTCTCTCTCTCTACCCAGCCATATTCTTTCTTGTCTCCACCTTCCTAGTTCTGGGATTAAAGGCATGTGACTTCCAAGTACTGGGAATCAAGGTGTGAGCCATCACTGTCTTGCTCTATTTCTCTTTTAGACTGAATATATCTTGAGTACCTCAGGGTGGCCTTGAACTCATAGAGATCCATCTGCCTCTGCCTCCCAAGTACTGGAATTAAAGGTGTGTTGCCCCAGTGCCTGGCCTCTATGGCTAAATAGTGGCTTAGCTCTGCACTATGATCTTTAGGCAAGCTTTATTTGTTAGATCACAAATTAAATATCACCACAAACCCTTTCATTCTTAATTTTCTTTTGTCTCAGTTTTTTTTATCACAACGGGAAAATAATCCAAGGCACAGTCCTTTCACCGCCATTTTTTTTGTCTCCTGCCATTGCAACATACACCAGCAAAACATACAATTCCTAAATTTTAGATTGTCTGTTCTTCCTATTCTTTCTTTCACGTGTACTTTTCTCCATCTACATACCCTTTAACTTTCTTCTATATGAAGGTTTTCTATTTTCCTATGCTCCAAATCATAGAACATATCATTTTTGAAGACTCTTCTAGACAGGTGATTCTTTTTTTAGGGCTACCAATCACAATTCACATATACCTGTAGTTCATCACTTATCACAATGTCCTTTAAGATTCATATGTCTGCTTCATTTTTTTTACTATACAGAGAGCTCTGTGATATGTTGAATCTAATTCATTTTTGTATCACCAGCACACAGAGATGGCTAACGCATGATATGTGTAAAACAAGTATTTCTGAAATAGGTAAAAAGTGACCTTCCTGTTTACTCCTACTCATATTCTGTGTGCAGTTATCATTCCCTTTCTTTTCTGCCTAATCATCAATCAGTTTTTCATGTTTTCCCTCAAACCTATTCATGACATTTTGCTTATTCACCCCAGCCCCACAGCCTCTAATGGTAGAAGTAGTGATAAAGATGAGGACAGGGTTCTGTGATTGATTATGTATAGACATTCCAAATTAGTTTGCTGCCAGAATCAGTGACAGCAGCTGCCATCATTTTTTCTGTTCTGAGAATTTCTTCCAATCTTAAGTCAAAGATTAATTCTAAAGCTGTGGCTGATGATTTCAAGATTATAGTATATATAATTCACTATTGCATATCAATATTTATTATACATTGTCAAATTTCTTTAACGGTAGTTTGTCTTTAAATTTTTAAAACAAACCAATAAATTTCAGACACATACAGAAATACAATTTTAAACCTACCTTAATTATATCCAAAATATATTCATATGAAAATTTAGTAAATTAAGTCAGCAACAAACATTAATGAAGTATCATCTGTGAATAAATAATCATACTAAAATTTGATTTTGTTTTTTGTTTTTCTTGAGGAAGATATAAAATCTAGGAGGGAAACTCTGATATTTGTCAAGGAATAGAATATTAAACTAATTTCTGAGACTAAAATTTACACAATAATTTAGAGTATTTAAAACATTAAAAGCAACAACATTTTGCTAAAATATAAGTGTAGAAGATCTACAAGACTACTTAGAGATGCAAGATTAATAACAGTGTCAGGATTAAAGTAAAATTCTCTTTTCTCCCAGACTTATTTAACTATTTTATTCTGTTTTGTCTTGTTACCAGGAAATAAGTATTGTATTTTGCTTGTTTTTAGTCTTCCACATATAAGAATTTAAAAACAGACTTTGGAGATATCCTATGCTCATTTTATTAAAGGAGAATACTATAGGGTAGGTAAGCTGTAATTCACCAGCAGTCAGGAGGAGAGGGATGAAGAAGAGTAAGAGAGAAAAAAAAGACATATTTTGAGTTATAGTCCTAAAAGGCAGGCAGGCATAGTAATGAAGGTCTGGTAGCAGATGTATGATGTATGGGGGTAGAAGGTCTTTACATAGAAAGAATAAGAATTCCCTGAGTGTCAAAGAAAGCCAATTTAAAATTTTGGATAGATTTCAAAGAGATGAAAAGAGGGGAAATGAAAAGTTGAAAAGATATTTTAGTTAAGAACTCATACAAGTTGACAGGCTTCACAGTGAAGATCTTCAAATGAGAAAGGAGATTCTGGAGCATAACATGCATTAATGAAGTACTTTCTCCTACCATCTTTTTTGATATGTATACAAGTGTATCATTTGTGTATAGGGGCTGTCTCCTGGCCAAGTAATTAGCAGGTCAGTTGAGTTGTTTCTTAAGTGAGGAAATATAATGTATATATGATTTGGGTAATCTTAAATAAATTTAAAGAAATTTAGAATGTCAAATCTCTAGCACTGGCTAGAGTTAAAACTCATATTTATACTCCCTTTGGTAAATACCAGGAAACAAAGTAGAATTGACAAAAAAGACAAAGCAATGTGAAATAAATCTATAAAATATCTTATTTTACCAAGCAGTAATTTTTTATTCAATGGGTGCCATCATAGCCCTAAGACCTCTAGGTTTACTTTAATGTAGCTTGTGGAATCTTAAAGAACTCAATTGGGATGTTTTAAAGTCGTGGGAGTTGGGGAAGAAGGGAGGGAGAAAGGCAAGAAGGAGGGGAGAAGAGTGGGAAGGAAAATTTGAGGGAGTGGGATGGTCATGGTGAAGATGGGGGAAGGACCTAGAGGGAGAGCAAGGAATGAAATATCTTGATTGAGGGAGCCATTATTGGGCTAGCAAGAAACTTGGAAATAGAGAAATTACCAGGAATCTACAAGGATAACACAAGCTAAAACCCTCAGTAGTTATGGAGAGGGTATCTGAACTGGCTTTGCCCTGTTGTCAGATTGATGAGTATTTTAAATGTCATCATAGGCCCTATATCCAAAAACTGATGCAGGCAGATGCAGAGATCACAGTGGAACACTGGGCAGAGCTTCCAAAGTTCAGTCGAAGAGAGGGCAGAGCAACAGTATGAGCAAAGGGATAAAGACCATTGATGTGGGAGTGATTTCTTATTAATAAAGAAACTGCCTAGGCCCATTTGATAGGCCAACCCTTAGGTGGGTGGAGTAAACAGAACAGGATTCTGGGAGAAAGAAGCTGAGTCAGTGAGTCGCCATGATTCTCCCACTCCAGCCAGACGCAGGTTAAGATCTTTCCTGGTAAGCGCACTTCGTGGTGCTGCATAGATTATTATAAATGAGTTAAGAGGCTAAAACTAATGGGCCAGGCAGTTTTTAAAAGAATACAGTTTCTGTGTAATTATTTTGGGGCATAAGCTAGCCATGTGGGCGGCGGGGTGCCGGGGACACAGCCCAGCCGCTCCTACTACAACAGACCATGATAGGGATATCCACTGAAACAGCTTACCTGAGCTAATAGGAGCCCACTGACTCTGGCCTGATGGGGAGGGAATCAGTATAGGAATGAACTAGGCCCTCTGAATATGGGTGACAGTTGTCTGGCTTGGGCAGACTGTGGGGTCACTGGCAGTGAGCGAGGATTTATCCCTACTGTTTGTATTGGATTTTTGGAACTCATTTTCTTTTGAGGGCTTCCTTACTTAGCTTAGATATAGTAGGGAGGGTCTTGGACCTGCCTCAAAGCAATGTGCTAGACTTTATTGACTTCTGAGGAGTTAATGAGGGTTGGGTTGGGGAGGGAGGTGGAGGGAGCAGAAGGATGGAGTGGGAGCTGGGATTAGTATGTAAAATGAGAAAAGATAATTAAAAAAAATTTAAAAAAATATGTGAAAACTAGAGGCCGGATCCAAAGTGAATCATGATGGGGAGAGTCTGTATTCAAAGACTTCCAAGTCTGTTAATGCCTAACACTCTATTGTGATTGGATTTTGCTTGTGTATTTGCTAGAATGTAATCAGTTTTATTTACTACAGATAAAAAATGTTCTGCTTCTCTGTAAAGTAATTACAAATTGTGGGGATCTGAAAGCACCATCCTTGTTCCTACAAATGACTGAAATGCAAAACATTGAGAATGCTTATCTTCACTGCCAATGAAAATAGGAGAAAATGGTAATTACTAAATAACAAAATAGTCATAGAGCAACTAACCTATGTGTTTAATGTTCTATGTATGGACAAGCATTTTTAAATGCAAAGAACTAATACAATTTTCCAAATCCTGCCTCATCAAAAACACACCAAATGCCTCAGTAATCAGCAGCTTGAGGATTACACCAGAAACTATGGAGGCATTGATAAGATAACCAAATGCTATATTTCTTATCCTTAATTTCCCTGGCTTAAAATTAGCAAGAAAATGCTTAGATTCTAATTTCTGAAAAGTAAAAACAGCTGTGGCTATTTACCCTAAGTTTAGCTCTGAATTGAACTGAATGAAAGCAAGAAATGGATTAAATGTGTTAGCATTTTAAAAGCTGACACTTTTAACCTGAATCAGTGAATTTATTCACTTGAATTAGAATTGGAAACCTAGATCAGGTAATATTTCATTTTTGATCTGTATTTCCTATAGCTCTCTTCTAAAGTCATATAGCCAGTTTTAAAAAGCACTGTCCAATTATAAGAACGGAAGCGTTTTCCATCTTACTTTTCAATATTATTCAAGAATTTTTGCCTGTAATTATGTCTTTTGGTGGATATATTAGAATAATTTTAATAATTAAATTGTTTTTTTTCGCTTTGTACAGTTTTTATTTATTTATTTTTAAATTTTTTTTTTAATTTTAAATACCAGCTCCAGTTCCCCCTCCCTCCTCTTCTCCCATTCCCCATCTCCTTCTAACCCACGGCCCATCCACTCCTCAAAGTACAGTAAGGCCTCCTTTGTGGAGTCAACAAAGTCTGGTATACCAAGTTGAGGCAGGGCCAAGCTCCTCTCTCCCCACTCTCTACCCCCATATCAAGGCCGAACAAGGTAGTCCACCATAGGGAATGGGCTCCAAATAACCAGTTTATACATGCAGGATAAATCCTGGTTTCACTGACAGCCCCCTGCCAGACAGATCTAGCCACATAATTTTCACCCACATTCAGAAGTTCTAGTGTGGTCCCATGCAGGATTTGCAACTGTCGGTCCATAGTTCATGAACTCCCACTAGCTCAGGTCAGCTCCATATGTGATTTACCCAATCGTGATCTTGAACCGTTGTTCATATTATCCCTCTTCCCTCTCTTCAGCTAAGCTCCAGGAGTTCAGCCCAGTGCCCAGCTGTGGATCACTGCATCTGCTTCCTTCAGTTACTGGATGTAGGTTCTATGATGACACTTAGGGTAGTCACTAATCTGATTATAGCAGAAGGACAACTCAGGCACTTTGTCCACTATTCCTAGGAGTCTAACATTGGGTCATCCTTGTGGATTCCTGGGTATATTCTTGATTTCTCTCTCTATCAGACTTCCTATTCATTCCCACCCTTCTCAGTCCCTCCTGAAAATCAGCTAACTCCAACCTTCATGTTTTCATCCCCTATCCTCCCTCTTCTGCTTCCCTTCCCAGTTTACCCAGAAGATCATAACTATTTTCCTTTCCTGGGTTCTTTCATGTTTGTCCCTCTTAGGGTCTTCCATTTTACCTAGCATCACTGGGGTTGTGGACTGTTTCTTTATAAAATAATATGTTCTGTTTTCATGGTAAAATATAATGTAAATGTTCTTGATAGGAAAGAGAAATACATTAATGAATATCCAACTGATGGTTGTTGGGAAAGAAGGATTAGTTTTCTTCGTAGATAAGTCTCCAAATGGATACCCTTGACCTAGTAGGTTGGTTGCAGAGTTCTGTGCTGTGAATTTGAAACTCTTTGCTGATCTTTAGACGTGACACATTTTTAGAAATCCCATTTTTTTTCTTGAACTTGTACTTTTACACAAGCTTGAGTTTACTACTTTAGGGCCATGCAGAATGATCATCTACTTGGAGCACCCTTTTGTTTTTGCTTCTTTTCATTTTTACTTTGAGTATTCTTAGTACCTGTGAACAACATAAGTTGTGATTACCAACTTCTTAACATGTAGCTCATTTTAATTATAACCTAGGACCCACATAGCCAAGACACAATTCTGTGGAATTTTGTTGTTATGATGAGCAATTAGAAAATCTAAATTATCAGTAATTTTGAAAAGGTCTTTACTTTGTCTAAGAATCTAATCTCTAACTTCTCACCTCCATTGAATCTAATACCAAACCTCAAGACACTTCATTGCAAATCAATCAAATGGTTTGAGAACATGTAAATCCTTCTTCCTTCAGTATCATCACCAGAATAGCCTAGACATCAGGTTTGTCTGTTTTGTTCCTCTGAATGTTCCTTTCATTTTTGTGATCTAAAGAAAACATTTAAGTGAATGCTAGTATCTGTTCTCTGATTATTCTATAAGTTTTGAGACAGCCTAGATTAAGTTATATATTCTGTCATGCTATTAGAAATCTAGGTTTTGTACTTCAGGAAATTTTATTTGTTTTGCAAACCACAAAACACACATAAAAACCTGTTTTCCCTCTGGAATATTTGAAATATTGAAAGAATATGAGCACATTTTTGCAGAGACATGGTCATTTCTCCAAGATTTTTGTTTGTCCCTTATATCTTAACTTTGCTTTGTAAATATGTTATTTTTTACTTCTTTCCTTTCAGCTTTACATCCTTAGCACTTCAGAAGGAAAGGGTATGTTTGAAAAAAACATGGAAAATTTTGGTTCTTGCCTGATATCTACTTTATCTGAAAATTTAAATTAATTCAGCATAAAAATAAGATAAATGATAAGTTAAATGCTAGTACAGAAAAACTCTCTTTTTTAAATGTTTATTTTTTTAAGGAGCTTGAAATGTCTGGTAAAGAAGCATAATTCTTTCATGGAAGAGTTTTATGAACCACAGATGTTTTTCAGCCACCCACAGGGATATATCCACCACACTGAAGACAGCAGATGCCTCCTCTCCCACTTCCATATCTGGCTTCATTCCTTAGGAATCTATTTCTTTCAGTGATTAGCTCAAATAAGCCTATACCAGCACAGTTAACCTCAGCCTCTTCTTGAATGTAGATTTTGTGGGATGAGATAAGAAAAAATAGATCAACTCAACTAAAAATCCTGGCATTTCCATGTGGCAGGTTTTTCTTTTCATTGTAAATTATGCCTGAAAAAAGTAAATATCTAAAATTAAGACTACTTTTGGGAAATAAAGTTAATATAGATTCAAATTATTTGAATCTGATACATGTATAATTTATTTTTAGTTCAACCTTTTTCAAACTCAATCTTCATAAGGTCCTCTACCCAAACCTGTTTTAACCCCAATCATCCCGTTTCCCCAAGTTCCCCCTATCCTCCCCTTCTCACTTTTCTCTCCCCATCTCCCTTTACCCCCATCCCACCCCACCCCCAAGATCCCAATTTTTGCCCAGCAATCTTGTCTATTTCCCATAGCAGGGATAAAAACTATATGCTTTTCTTTGGGTTCACCTTCTTATTTAGCTTCTTTAGGATCACAAATTATAAACTCACTGACCTATATTTATGGCTAGAAACCAATTATGAGTGAGTACATCCCATGATCCTCTTTTTGGATCTGGGTTACCTCACTCAGGATAGTGTTTTCTATTTCCATCCATTTGCATGCAAAATTCGAGAAGTCATTGTTTTTATGGCAGAGTAGTACTCTAATGTGTATATATTCCACACTTTCTTCATCCATTCTTCCATTGAAGGACA
>JABTXL010019933.1:68873-113956 GCA_025134845.1 Neodon shergylaensis | reverse complement strand
GTCCCACTTATTCAATGTTGCCCTTAATATCTGTGCTGCTGGGGTTACACTTAGGAAGTGATCTTCTGTGCCCATCTGTTGTAGGGTACTTCCCACTTTCTCTTCTATCAAGTTCAGTGTGTTCAGATGGATATTGAGATCTTTGATCCATTTGGACTTGAGTTTTGTGCATAGTGATAGCTATGGGTCTATTTTCATTCTTCTACAGGTTGACATCCAGTTGTGCCAGCACCATTTGTTGAAGATGCTTTCTTTCTTCCATTGTATACTTTTAGCTCCTTTATCGAAAATCAGGAGCTCATAGATTTGTGGGCTAAAAACCGGGTCTTCTATACGATTCCATTGGTCGACTTCTCTGTTTTTAAGCCAGTACCACACTGTTTTCATTACTGTAGCTCTGTAATAGAGTTTGAAGTCAGGGATTGTAATGCCTCCAGAAGTTCCGTTATTGTATAAGATTGTTTTGGCTATCCTGGGTTTTTTGTTTTTCCATATAAAGTTGATTATTTTCCTCTCAAGGTCTGTGAAGAATTTTGATGGGACCTTGATGGGGATTGCATTCAATCTATAAATTGCCTTTGGTAGAATTGCCATTTTTACTATGTTGATCCTCCGAATCCCAGAGCAAGGGAGATCCTTCCATTTTCTGGTATCCTCTTCAATTTCTTTCTTCAATGCCTTAAAGTTCTTGTCAAATAGATCTTTCACTTCCTTGGTTAGAGTTACCCCAAGATATTTAAGGCTGTTTGTGGATTTCGTGAAAGGTGATGATTCTCTGATTTCCCTCTCTGCTTCCATATCATTTGTGTATAAGAAGGTGACTGGTTTTTTGGAGTTGATCTTGTATCCGGCCACATTACTAAAGGTGTTTATCAGCTGTAGGAGTTCTTTGCTGGAGTTTTTGGGGTCACTTATGTACACTATCATATCATCTGCAAATAACAAAAGTTTAATTTCTTCCTTTCCGATTCGAATTCCTTTGATCCCCTTATGTTGTCTTATTGCTATTGCTAAAATTTCAAGCACTATATTGAAAAGGTATGGAGAGAGTGGACAGCCTTGTCGTGTTCCTGATTTTAGTGGGATGGCTTTGAGTATCTCTCCGTTTAATTTGATGTTAGCTGTTGGCTTGCTGAAAATAGCTTTTGTTATATTTAGGTATGACCCTTGTATCCCTAATCTCTCCAAGACTTTTATCATAAAGGGATGCTGAATTTTGTCAAATGCTTTTTCAGCATCTAATGAAACAATCATGCTTTGTTTCTTTCATTTTATTTATATGATGGATTACATTGATAGATTTTCATATGTTGAACCAGCCCTGCATCACTGGGATGAAGCCTACTTGATCATAATGGATAATTTTTCTAATATGTTCTTGGATTCGGTTTGCCAGTATTTTGTAGAGGATTTTTGCGTAGATGCTCATGAGTGAAATTGGCCTATAATCTCTTTCTTGGTTGAGTCTTTGTGTGGTTTTGGTATAAGAGTAACTGTAGCTTCATAAAAGGAATTTGGCAATGACTCTTCTGTTTCTATATTGTGAAATACATTAAGGAGTATCAGTATTAGGTCTTCTTGGAAGTTCTGGTAGAATTCCGCATTGAAACTATCTGGTCCTGGGCTTTTTTTGGTAGGGAGGCTTTGATAACAGCTTCTAATTCTTCGCGACTAACAGGTCTATTTAGATTGTTCACCTGTTCCTGGTTTAACTTTGGTATATGGTATTTATCTAAAAAAGTGTCCATTTCTTTTACATTTTCTAGTTTTGTGGCATACAGGCTTTTGTAGTAAGATCTAATGATTCTCTGAATTTCCCCTGTGTCTGTGGTTATGTCCGCCTTTTCATTTCTGATTTTATTAATTTGCAAATTCTCTCTCTGCCATTTGATTAGTTTGGATAGGAGTTCATCAATATTATTGATTTTCTCCAGGAACCAGCCTTTTGTTTCATTGATTCTTTGGATTGTTTTCTGTGTTTCTATTTTGTTGATTTCAGCCCTCAGTTTGATTATTTCCAGTCTTCTACTCCTCCTAGGTGAGTCTACTTCTTTTTTTTTCTAGAGCTTTCAGGTGGGCTGTTAAGTCTCCAATGTGTGCTTTCTCTGTTTTCTTTAAGTGGGCACTTAGTGCTATGAACTTTCCTCTTAGGACTGCTTTCATAGTGTCCCATAAGTTTGAGTATGTTGTTTCTTTATTTTCATTGAATTCCAGGAAGACTTTAATTTCTTTCTTTATTTCTTCCTTAATCCAGGTATGATTCAGTAGTTGACTGTTCAGTTTCCATGAATTTGTAGGCTTTCTGGGGGTGGCCTTGTGGTTGAATTCTAACTTTAATCCATGGTGATCTGATAAGACACAGGTGGTTACTGATTTTTTTTTGTAACTGTGGATGTTTGCTTTGTTACCTACTATGTGGTCAATTTTCGAGAAAGTTCCATGAGCTGCAGAGAAGAAGGTATATTCTTTCCTATTTTGGTGAAATGTTCTATAGATGTCTGTTAATTCCATTTGATTCATTACCTCCATTAATTCTCTTATTTCTCTGTTAGGTTTCTGTCTGATTGACCTGTCCATTGGTGAGAGAGGAGTGTTGAAGTCTCCTACTATTAGTGTGTGCAGTTTGATGCCTGCCTTGAATTTTAGTAATGTTTCTTTTACGTACGTGGGTGCTTTTATATTAGGGGCATAGATATTCAGGATTGAGACTTCATCCTGATGAACTGTTCCTGTTATCAGTATAAAATGTCCCTCTCCATCTCTTTTGATTGATTTAAGTTTGAAGTCAACTTTGTTAGAAATTATTATGGCCACACCTGCTTGTTTCTTAGGTCCATTTGCTTGATAAGCCTTTTCCTAGCCCTTTACTCTAAGTAGGTGCCTGTCTTTGTTGTTGAGGTGTGTTTCTTGTAAACAGCAGAATGTTGGATCCTGTTTTCTTATCCAAACTCTTAGCCTGTGCCTTTTTATACGTGAGTTGAGTCCATTGACATTAAGTGATATTAATGACCAGTGGTTGTTAACTCTGGTCACTTTTTTAGTAGTAGAGTTTGTGTTTTTCCCTTCTTTGAGTTGTGCTGGTGAAGGGTCTCTAGATGTCTGAGTTACTGTGGTCATTGTTGCACTCCTTGGTTAGTGCTTTTCCTTCTATTACTTTCTGTAAGGCTGGATTTTTGGCTATGTATTGTTTAAATTTGTTTTTATCCTGGAAAATTTTATTTTCTCCATTTATAGTGAACGAAAGCTTGGCTGGGTATAGTAGTCTGGGTTTGCATCCATGGTGTATTAGTTCCTGCAGTGCATCTATCCAGGATCTTCTGGCTTTCATGGTTTCCATGGAGAAGTCAGGTGTAAGCCTGATAGGTTTACCTTTATAAGTAACTTGGCCTTTTTCCTTTGCAGCTCTTAATATTCTTTCTTTATTCTGTATGCTTTGTGTTTTGATTATTATATGGTGAGGGGATTTTTTTTTGATCCAGCCCATTCGGTGTTCTGTATGCTTCTTGAACCTTCATAGGTATATCTTTCATTAGGTTGGGAAAGTTTTCTTCTATAATTTTATTAAATATATTTTCTGGACCGTTGAGCTGCACGTCTTCTCCTTTTTCTACTCCTATTATTCTTAGGTTTAGACTTTTTATTGTGTCCCAGATTTCCTGAATGTTCTGTGATGAGATTTTGTTGGACTTGCTGTTTTCTTTGATCAGTGCATTTATTTTCTCTATGGTATCTTCAGAATCTGAGATTCTTTCTTCTATCTCTTGTATTCTGTTGGTTATGCTTGTTTCTGTAGTCTCTCTTTGTTTACTTAAATTTTCCATGTCCAGCCGACCCTCTGTTTTTGTTTACTTCTTTACCTCCATTTCAGTTTTCAAGTCTTGAACTGTTTCCATTATCTGCTTGATTGCTTTTCTTTGGTTTTCTAGGTTATTATTCACTGATTTATTCAATTCTTCAAACTTTCTGTTATATTTCTAATCAATTTCTATAAAGGCGTTCTTTACATGCTGTTTAAGGGCATCGATCACTTTCATAAAGTCAATTTTTTCTACTTCTTCTTGATTAAGGTGTTCATGTCCTCCTGTTGTGAGGTTGCTGGTTTCTGGTGGTTTCATGTTGCTTTTCAGATTTTTGGGTGAATTCTTGCATTGGTGCCTGCCCATCTCTTCCTCCGAATGCTCCCCTATGGATCTTCTTTAACAGGATCAGGTCTTCCTACCTACTGATGCACCTTCCCAGTGATGGCTCTCCCCAGTGATAGCTGTCCTGGTGCCGAGATCAGATCTCCATGCCCAATGATGGCTCTCTCCAATGCTGGCTCTCCTGGTGCCAAGATCAGGTTTCCTTGCTGGTTGGGTAGCTCATAAACAAAGCGCCTACTTTGCTTGGTGCAGGCAGGCTATTGAATCAAAGGAACTCCCGCCTGCCTGGGTGCCCTGAGGATTCATACCCAGCGCCCAGACAGGCTGAGCTGGGTGTTATTATGTGCCCAAACAGGGCAGAGAGGCAGAAGGGGGGAGGGTTCTGGATGCAAGCTGGGTGGGATAGGAAGAAGGAGGCAGTATGCAGAAAGTAGAGGCCCTGCAGAGAGCACAGGAATGATAGGGTGTTGAGCAACTTCTGAGTTCGCTGTCCCGGGCTGATGCTGCGGGGTCAGAAACTCACCCTAGTGCTGGCTCTCCTGGCGCCGAGATCATCTTTATGCTTTTTAAACACTTATTAAATTTGTTTTTTCTTGGAAAATCTAGGATTGTTCCCTAATGTAGCTGGTTATTTCCCTCTTTATTGTATGAGAACCTGCCACCCAGTGCCCAAATAAATACATGGAGATTTATCCTTACTTATGAATGCCCAGCATTAGCTTTGCTTGTTTCTAGACCGTTTTTCTTAACTTAAATTATCCTCTCTACCTTTTGCCTCTGGGTGTTTACCTTTTTTCTATTTGCCTCCCTTTCCTTGTTATTCCTAGCCTAGGTGGCAAGGCCCTTGTGTCCTCCTCTCCTCCTTTTCTCATTTCTCCTCCTTCTCCTTTTCTCCTATTTATTCTCTCTGCATGGAGAACCACCTATTTATCTCTCATGCTTAACCATTTATCTCTTTATTAGATAAATCTGGTATTTTAGACAGGCAAAATAATACTGTTGCGGGAGGTCCTTCTGCTCCTCCAACCAATAGCTGCTGAGATACCAGCCCATTGGAACGTGGTCTCTCTCCATTTAAAAAAGTGGCTACTTCCTTCCGCTCTCTCTCTTCACTTCCTGCTCCGCTGGCAAATAGACTCCCTTCCTGGTTGCGCAGAGGGCTGTTGTCTGGGACGGTGATCTGTAAGTTTTTTCCTCTTTAAATAAATACCACCCTATTAATCATAATTCCAAACTGGTGTGGCATTGTTCTTGACTTACGCCTTCATCTGGCGCCTGAACGTTTGGCTTTTAGGACCTCTCCTTCCCCCGCTCAGCTGCTGACCGTGAGCCTCAGCCATGGCCTGTGCCTTGCGGTGGCCTTGTGGCCTGTGCCTTGCTGAGGCCTTGTGTCCTGTGCCTTGTGCGTGGAGCCAGCAGTTTAATATAAATTATAACGTACTGGCTTTTCTTGCTGCAGTCCTTTATATTTTCTCTTTAGACACCTCATATGGACTTCAAGTTTCCACGCACCCTATCATCTGCCTCCCCACGTGGATTTAAACTCCACAGGCCTGCATAGTCTCTGCCTGCGTGGTTTGCTCTTTTCTGAGTCGTTTTTAAATCTCCCTTGCAAGTACAGCTCTTAAGCGGTGCGAACCAGAGCACACGGTTGCCGAAAGCTGCAACACCTCAGGGTGACTCTGTCATGTGGAGGCATACATGGCTTCCGGGTTACTCTTCTCTACCACTGGATTCTGGGTTTATGGTTCCGTGTACAGAATTGATTTAATTACATTTACTTTGTTGAGCAACTTGCATTTCCCAGTTGTTAACAAATACTAGGCAGACCCTGAAACAGGACCCCGTTGTCATTGCGACTTGGCAACAGCGCCACCTGCTGGATAACAGGTAATATGGCAGTTTTTCTTTCCAACATGAATTTTACTGTTTTGGCTGCTATACAATGGGATGTATCATGCAAGTTTTATATGACTATGGGGATAACTTAATTTACTGGCTACTAGGTTTCAGTATTCTTTTGCATATTCTATCAATTAGGAAGAATATGGCACTCCTAAGAACCATACTATCTTTACTAGAAACTCATGCAGGTCAGGAGATTCAGGATTCAAAAGAGGCAATAATAAAGACAATAATAAAAAGACTTGAAATGATTGAAGAAATTATTGGAGCTGGTGAACAGAGTAATAAGGCACAAGGACAGGATACAATGCCAACGCCAGCTATTAGAACTGGCTTACCCAGGGTTTTAGCGGCATACCCTATACTTAATTCTGACAAAGCGTCAACTTCTAAAGGCTCAAAGGGAGTCAGAGAAGCTAGATGGACGCCAATAGCAATGAATGATCTAAAAGAAATTAAGCAGGCTATTGTTAATTTTGGCTTGCACAATGCATATGTAAAGGAAATGATAAGGACTTGGGCCTCTAATGCTAGAGCTACTCCCCATGATTTCCATCAGTTAGTGTCTGCAGTTTTAGAGAAGTTCATTTCAGAGAAGAATCCAAACATATGGTACAGCAAGGAAGAGCAAAAGGTGTGGAGGTTTCCCAAGATCAAATTCTTGGTGCAGGAGAATATGCTGATCCACAGGTCCAAGCTCTTTATGACGATGAAGTACTGTTTCTATGTCACCAAGCAGCTTTAAATGCTTGGAATAGGATACAAGATCCAACAAAAAGGGTTGAATCATATACCAGAATTAGGCAGGGACAGAGAGAACCCTTTATTGACTTTTTGCAAAGATTAATTAAGGCTCTGGACATAGGGGTAACAGACCCAGAATCTAGACGAATACTTCTTGAATCTCTAGCTTTTGAGAATGCAAACATAGAATGCAAAAAGATAATTGGGCCTTTAAAGTCTAGATCAGCACCTATGGATGAATGGATTCAGCATACGATGAATGTTGAGACATTTAGCTGTAATGATGAACCTTGGGTAGGAGAAGCGATTTCCACAGCAATGAGACATCAAACTGCCAGGTGTTTTAATTGTGGTAAATTAGGACATCTGAAAAGGGATTGCAGGCACAGAATTTCTAGGAATAATATCTCCTCTGGGAATGACAAAAATAGGAGACCTAGGCCTTCAGGTATATGTAGGAGATGTGGTAAAGGCCGACATTGGTCCAACGAATGCAGGTCAACAACAGACAAACAAGGCAACCTGATACCATCGGGAAACTCCTTGAGGGGCCTCTCGCAGGCCCCCAAGCCAACAGTGGCCCAGTCATTCCCAGTCACAGTGAAGAACGTGCCTCACCAAGAAAATTACAAGCTCCAATTTCTGCTGAAAAAAGTAATACTGGTCTAAATGATGAATTACGTGTGGAGGATGAGCCAAAAAACCCAGTAGGACAGAGTAAATGTATATTTTGGTAGACTTCTATTAACGATCAAAGACCAAAGCTAAGAGTCTGTATAAATGGCACTTTTATTGAAGGTTTATTAGACACAGGTGTGGATGTAAGTATCATTACCCCAGAATCTTGGCATCCAAATTGGCCTCTTCAAGAGTTAGATGTTCAGTTTCTGGGAATTGGAACCCTATGTCGTGTAAAACAAAGCACAAGATGGGTTGAATGCATAGGGCCCGAAGGGCAAATAGGAAGACTAAGGCCATATATAGCCAATATTGCAATAAATTTATGGGACTGTGACCTGCTACAGCAATGGAATACCCAGATTAACATTCCTGTAGTTCCAGGAACTCATGATTCTGGGAAAGATATGATGAGCTATTATGGAAAAAGGTCACCAGCCATTCAGGCTGTACAAGAACATACAGCAAATAACAAACCTTTAGAGGTACCAACACCCCTACCTTTAAAATGGCTAACTGAGAAGGCAATATGGATCAAACAGTGGCCTCTAGCTGAAGATAAATTGCAGGCATTGGAACAGCTAGTGCAAGAGCAACAAGATGCTCACCATATTGAAGAATCAACCAGCCCTTGGAATTCTCCTGTGTTTGTTGTAAAAAAGTAATCTGGTAAATGGAGAATGGTGACAGATCTAAGAGCTGTCAACAAAGTAATTCAACCTATGGGCCCACTACAATCTGGAATTCCTTTGCCTTCTCTGTTACCAAAAGGATGGCCTCTTATAGTTATTGATTTGAAAGATTGTTTTTTCACTATACCGTTACAAGAAAAGGATAGAGAAAAATTTGCCTTCACAGTGCCTACTTATAATAATTCTCAGCCTAATAGGAGATATCAATGGACTATCCTCCCACAGGGTATGCTCAATAGTCCTACATTGTGCCAATATTTTGTAAGTAAGCCATTGGAAATAATTTGTAAACAATTCCCCAAGTCCATAATTTATGACTACATGGATGACCTCTTGTTATCTGATGCAAAGAAAGATACTTAGAAAGGATGTTTGAAGAAGTAAAGAAAGTCTTGCCTAGGTGGGGATTACAAATTGCCCCTGAAAAGATTCAAAGAGGAAATTCTATTAATTACCTAGGTCACAGAATAGGCTTAGAGAAAATTAAAACGCAAAAGGCACAAATTAGGAGAGACCGGCTAAAGACTCGTAATGACTTCCAAAGATTGTTAGGAGACATTTCCAGTCTACGACCAGCTGTTGGGATAACACCTGATCTAATAGTTCATTTAAACAACACCTTAGATGGTGATAAAGATTTGAATAGTCCAAGAAAACTGACAGCTGAAGCAGAAAAGGAACTGACAATGATTGAGGAAAAATTACAGGAGGCACATGTGGATAGGGTGAACCCAAATCTTAGCTGCATCCTAGTCATATTGCCTTCCAGAATTTCTCCTATAGGGATTCTAATGCAGAGGGAAGATATTATATTAGAGTGGATATTTATACCTAATAAACCAAGTAAAAAATTAAAAACTTATGTGGAAAAAAAATCTCTGAATTAATTATAAAAGGTAAGCTGAGACTTCGTCAACTAGCAGGTATAGACCCAGCAGAAATTATAGTGCCTTTTACTACTGAAGAAATAAAAAAGTTATGGGAAGACAATGAACCGTGGCAAAGAGCTTGTGCTAATTTTTTGGGAGAAATTAATAGCAACTATCCCAAAAGTGGTAGGCTTAACCTCATAAAGAGAACTTCTTGGATTCTTCCTAGAATTGTACATGACGCTCCAATAACTGGAGCCCGTACGTTCTATACTGATGCGAATAAATCAAGGAAAGCAGGTTACAAGTCAGATGAATTGAGTAAGGTGGAACAAAGCCCTTATAATTCTGTCCAGAAGGCAGAATTATATGCCATTCTTATGGTGCCAAGGGATTTTAAAGAACCTCTTAATATAGTTACAGATTCACAATATGCAGAAAGAGTTATCTTGCATATTGAAACCGCTGAATTTATACCAGATGACACAGAGTTGACTTTATTTTTTATCCAGGTACAAGACATAATCAGGAACAGGCTTTGTCCAATGTACATAACATACATCCGGTCCCATACAGTTCTGCCTGGTCCTCTAGCCCAAGGCAACGCTGAGAATGATCAATTATTGATTGGAAGTGTGTTGCAGGCCTCAGAAGTTAATAAGATGCGTCATGTCAATAGTAAAGGCCTAAAGAAAGAATTTTCCATTACTTGGCAACAAGCTAAGGACATTATAAAGAGATGTCCTACTTGTTCTTTCTATAATCAAACACCGTTGCCTGCAGGGACTAACCCAAAGGGTACTAAGAGAAATGAAATCTGGCAGATGGATGTGTTCCACTTTATGGAATTTGGTAAATTAAAATATGTACATCACACCATAGACACGTATTCAGGTTTTCAATGGGCTACTGCCCTGAGCTCAGAAAAGGCTGATTCAGTAATCACACATTTATTGGAAGTTATGGCCATCATGGGTATACCTGCACAAATAAAGACAGATAATGGTCCAGCATATGTATCTAAGAAAATGAAATGCTTTTTTGATTATTATAATATAAAACACATTACAGGTATACCAAATAATCCTACAGGTCAGGCAGTTGTAGAAAGATCAAATCGTACTATAAAGGATATGCTGAACAAACAGAAAGGGACTGAAAATACCCCCAGAAATAGATTACATAATGCTTTATTAACCTTGAATTTTCTTAACGCTAATGAGAAGGGAACAACAGCAGCAGAAAGACATTGGATAATGGAAAAGTCTGCTGAACTAAATCAACCGATTTATTTCAAAGATGTGCTGGCCTCTCAATGGAAGCCAGGAGATATGCTACGTTGGGGAAGGCGTTTTGCTCTTGTTTCCAAAGGAGAAGAAAAATTATGGATACCATCAAAATTAATAAAGTTTCGATTTGAAGAGGAGAAACCCCTTGGAAAGGAGAAATGACAACTCATCCACAATGATGATATTCATACAGGTGGTAAGAAAAACATATAGAATGGGGGCAGGATTCTGTTCTTATCTCCACAGGAAAACATTCATCTTTGAAAAATTCAAGGGACCCTGGATGTTTGGATACTGACAGATGGAAAAATACCTGCCCAATAGGAAATATCAAGAAAATTCATTCAGTAAACCATATTTCTAAATTTATAGAGCTGGTTTTGAAGTTGGACTCTGGCTCAGTCCCTCTCCAATTCCAAGCCTGTTAGTAAGAGAAAAACCCAGAGTTTCTGGAGTTTCTGTCTCATGTCAAGAGCCATGATATGGGACAGAAAGAAATATGAGTTTAGAAAACAGCTTTTCTTTTCTTCATATCTATCATACCTTTCATTGAATATATCTATCATGCCTTTCATTGAATATATATGTCTATATATGTCTATATGATTAATGTTTTAAGTTTTTTACAATGAACAATGAGTCTTTCCTGAAGTGACATTTGAAGTTTCCAGGAAGAAGATGGGGCCCCACAACAACAACTCTACCAGGCTGATATGACGTCATGATACTGATAGCGCTACTACAAGACCTGTTTTGGGTACCAGCTGCACAAGACGATCCCAACTTGGTTAGCTGAAATGGTGCACATCTTGTACAACATTCTGGCCAGACCTCCACAAAATACTCAGAGACTATTTGCAATTTTAAAAGACATTGATCTTGAAATTTAACCATCATTTTACTTTCACAGGATCCCCCAGAAAGAACGTCGCCCCTATGACAGCTGGAAGTAATTCTAGAGGACGACGTCCCCTCTCCCAGTAAAGTTTGCCCCTGGGTTTAGGGACATCATTTAGGGGTTGGGAGGTTGGGGGAGGAATTTTATAAGCTCAGGGATCATATTGAAAAAAAAAGAGGGATGATGGGATAATAGATTTGTAATTGTGAGTTACTGTTTTTAGACAAATATATTGATATCGATTCTTGTATATTGATACAAAGTTAAATTATATTGATTATTGTATGCATGCATGTTTCTACCTCTGTTTAAAATATTTTTTATGTATTGACATACATTGTATTGATATATATATTGTATGTATTTACCATATTGCAATGTACATTTCTACCTCTGATTAAGATACTTATATATTGTTTGTGTATTGATATATATTTACCATATTGCAATGTATATTTGTACATTGTTTATATTTGGAGGTCATTGTCCTCATTTGTTTCACAGTCGTGTTAGATAGATATTGAGAATTATATAGATTAATAGTCATCTAAGTTTGTCATTTAAAATTAGACTAATCAGTTTCTTTAGATATATAGAGATTATACTCAGTATAGATAGATAATCTTCAACCTCTTCAAAGAGCTGTAGAAAATGGCCTTTAATCTAACTCAGAGTTTTGTGGTAGTGAGACACAATTGCTCCTGGCAACACCGCTCTATTCCCGAGAGAATGTTGAGCACCAAAGACACTCCACCTGGAGTCTTTCTTTATGGCAGAACTGGCCTTGGGGCAAAGAAATGCCCATACCTCAACCACTGACAGAGATACAGAGCGTGCATCAATGGATAAAACAGGACTGTCATATCCTGCCAAGACAGGGTAAGGTAGTTTTGAAAAGTTGCCTGCCTTTGAAAATGGTATGTCAGTTATGTTAGGCCTTAGCCAAAGTTGGTTGCTTCAACGCTGCAAACGTGACTTTGGGTGATTGCCCAGGTAGCTAGTTGTCTCTGTGACTTGTTGCATGTTTTGGAAGTTGTTTTACTGAACTTCCTAATTACCCAGGTAACATTATTTCCCTTCTCAGATCTTCGATGGGGTTGAAGACTATAAATGTAGTTACTTTTCTCTCATGACTTGGCCAAGTTATTTATTATACAAGACCTAAGCTAGTTAGAATAGGATATTTGTACTATTGTATATAATTTCGTAGTAGGTTTAGAACTCTCTTACTTAAACAGAAGGGGGAGGTGTTGCGGGAGGTCCTTCCGCTCCTCCAACCAATAGCTGCTGAGATACCAGCCCATTGGGGCGTGGTCTCTCCCCCTTTAAAAGGTGACTATTTCCCTCCGTTCGCTCTCTTCACTTCCTGCTCCGCCGGCGACTAGACTCCCTTCCTGGTTGCGCAGACGGTGATCTGTAAGTTTTTCCCCTTTAAATAAATACCACCCTATTAATCATAATTATTAAGTGGTGTGGCATTGTTCGTGACTTACGCCTTCATACCAGCCCATTGGGGCGTGGTCTCTCTCCCTTTAAAAAAGTGGCTACTTCCCTCCACTCTCTCTCTTCACTTCCTGCTCCGCTGGCGACTAGACTCACTTTCTGGTTGTGCAGAGGGCTGTTGTCTGGGACGGTGATCTGTAAGTTTTTTCCTCTTTAAATAAATACCACGCTATTAATCATAATTCCAAACTTTTGTGGCATTGTTCGTGACTTATGCCTTCATAATACAGCCTTAGAGAGCTAAACAAATGCAACTTAAAAGAATGTAGTAAATCCTTACATCATTAAACAAATATCCCACAGCATAAATGATTGCAACAAGTCTTAAATTAATATTTCACAGCACTCTAATATTTAAGAATTTAGTTTCTATAAATATGAACTTTATTTAAGGGAAGTAGTGGTATATTCTTTTAATCCCAGCACTAGGGAGGCCAAGACAGGTGAGTTTGAGACCAGCCTGGTCTATAGAGTGAATTCCTAGACAGGCTCTAAAGCTACCCAGAGAAACCCTGTCTTCAAACACTATATATATACAACTATTTTATGTGCATAAGTGATGGGGAATCTCAACCGATCACCTTGTTTGTGGGGTGTGTTCTTCCCAGGGCCCCAAATAGCCTATAAAACCATCGATGTGTGCTTGTTTTCCCTCTTTGTTTTCCTGTACTTCACTGGAACTCTGGCTTTGTAAGTTCCCCTTTTCTTCCCCTTATTAAAGCTGAATATTTTATATTAAAGCTAGTCAGGTTAATTCTATCAACCACTCGCCAACATATAAGTGTTTGCCTCCATAAACATCTGTGTTGCATTCTTTTCATGTACCTTCTTTATACTTAACCTATAATCAAACTTTTTACATTTTAGACACTTATTGAATTTGGCTTTCTTGCATAATCCAGGATCATTTCGTAATGTAGTTGATTATTTCATTCTTTATTGTTTGGGAACCTGCCACCCAGAGCCCAAATAAATACATTGTGACTTGTTCCTACTTATGAATACTCAATGTGTTTGCTTGATGTTCATGAGGTCACAAAGGGTTTCAGAGTCCCTTGAACTAGAGTTGTTACAGATGATTGTGAACCACCATGTCATCATATTAGCGCTGGGAATTGAAATTTTTAATTTATCTTAAAGTAATGCATTTTAATTAGAATGTAATTACCTCATTTCTCCTTTCCTTCCTATAACCCTAGCCATATCACCATCTTCCTATCAAATTGATAGTTTGTTTTTCCTTATTATCATTACATGTGCACAAATACAGAAATACAGCTTCCTGAGTTTGTTTTTGCTGTTTATGTGCATGTAACTTCAGGAATAGCCACTTTTTGTTTGATGACCAATTAGAGGGTTTGTCCCTGGGAAAGACTAATTCTCTCTCTCTCACTCTGAAGTGATATCCAGACGTGGATAACTGAATCCATAGAAAGCCTGAGAAAGCTTGGGAAAGAATAGAGTAATGCATGTTTTCTTGGTAGCAATAATTTCTAGGGTCTGTTCTGCTTGCTAGAGGCAAGAAAGAACTCTCACTAAGAGAGGCTTCCTGACTCAGCTTTAGCTGCAAAACCCTGCAGCTCTTTTAAGAGGTCCTGTCATGAAACATTTAAATGGTGTTGATGAAAAGCTGAATGCATGCTTTTCGGTTTTCAGCAATAGCAGGAAAAAAGCTGTGCCATTTTAAAATGGCAGCTTTCTGGGCCATCCTGCCAGGGCAAACTCTGACTCTTTTAGGCAGGCAGTCCAACTGAATGTGGTCTGTGAGCATAATGCTACAGCTTGCTTGCTGGCAGGGACCTTGAAACAGCATAGAGTTGTGGCAATAAAAATGTACCTCAGCCATGAGGCTGAAATCACAGAAAGCTAAGGAATGGACTGGATTCAGCCATCAAAACCACGTTTTTAATCCTATCCATATTCCTTAATAAATTAAAGGCTCATGTGGTCAGAAAAAGAGAGAGATATACAGTAAAGATAGATTCAAAGATGAAGAAAACGTCTAAATGGTTTACTATGTGTTAAAAATATATGCAGGTAAAGGTTAATGTTCTTAAAAGTAAAAAAGAAAAAAAAGGGAGTAGTTGTGTTTGGTGGTACACCCCTTTAATCCCAACACTTGGTAGGCAGAGGTAGATTGACCTCTCTGACTTCAAGGTGTGGTAGCATACGCCTTTAATCCAAATTCCTGGGAAGCAGAGACAGACAAATCTCTGGAAGTTCAAGGTGTGGTAGCATATTAATGTGCATAGCACCACGAGGTGGTGGCTTACCGGGAAGATTCTAACTTGTGTCCATCTCGGAGAGGAGAGCTATGGCGTCTGCCTCACTTCCCTTCTTCCCAGCATTCTGTTCTGTCTACTCCACCCACCTATGTTCTGACCTATCAGGCCAAGCAGTTTCTTTATTAATTCACCAATGAAAGCAACACATAGAAAGAAGACCCACCTACATCAATGGAGGGAATGGCAAAGCATGGAGAAATGGTACCAGTGTGAGGTTGGAAAAAGGAAAGGGAAAGAGAAAAATTACATAATTCTATTTAAATTAAAAATATATTTAAAAAAGAATGGACTAAAAACCCAGTATGGTCTACAAAATACTTCTTCACAATTCAAAAAATAATTCATTTGGAAATTACAGAATATTTATTTTATCTTTGTATCACCTACAGTGTTGTGGTGATTTGTTATTGTCTCTGAGCTATTAATATAATAACACAAATAGATTTTTCAATATTAAAAATTTTAAATATATAGAAAAGTACCATTGTTCATTATTCTAATAATACCATAGTTGTTTTGAGCAGCAATAATATAAAAACTAATGCTGTTATGGTAGCATTATATTAATTGTCCACCCATGTAAGGAAGCTATTTGTTTTTACTTACATTTTCCATGTGTCTTTTGTTCTTCTCTAAATTCCTTTTCCTTCTCTAAATTCACACTTTGAATTATTGTCTCTTTCCTTTCCAATATTCGGCCCTCTATATTTTGCATATTGAACTCATTGCATCTTAAACCATTCAATTAATATATATATTAAAACATTTTAATTTAATGTGAATTTCCATTTATTTGGTTATTGAGCTATGGAATGTCATCATGTCCCTCTTTAAAATTATTTATTTTATTATTTGAGATTGTAATATAATTATATCACCTCCATTTTTCCTTTCAACTTTTCATACACTCCCATATATACACTTCACTCTCTACAAAAATTATAGCCTTTTTTCATTGTTTGTCTCTCTCTCTATATATATATATATACATGTTTATTACTAAATATAACCTATTCAGTCTTTATAATACTGCTTGTATATATATTCAAGCAAAGAGTTTTAACCTTGTACTAAGGATTACAGGCAACTAAGGAATAGTGATATTGTAAGAAACAGTCTTCCTCAGGGAACAGAAAACCAGCTGTTTATACAATATTAAATTGTCATCTTTCTTTGCCTAAATATATTAACAATTATCTTTTCTTTTATGTAAGTAATAATAAACTAATTATAATAATTTATATTCAATAATCATATTGGCAATTATAGTCATAATACATATCATCTGTCCTAACATTTTTAAATAGGAAAAGTCAAAACTTAAGTAGGCAAAAGTATCAAGCTGATTATGTATTCAAATGATCAGAATTAGGCAGGATTTGATTAAATGTACTGTGTGGATGTTATACCATTACTTTGTTCTGCAAAGCAGAATATACTTATAACGAATCTAAATTAGGAATAACTTAATTTGTTTTATCTTTGTTTATCTATGTTACTTTCTAAGTGTAGTAACATGCTTTACAATTTCTATGTACCTCCTAGTGTTTCCTTACTAAATATAAGAGAGTACCAGACAACTAAGATTGATCTACTTCTTTAGACAACATATTCACTTCAACTAGTGGAGTCAGCTTATTTTTTCATTAATTTCTTTCAAGAATCAAATGATTCATGGTTGTTGTTCCATTTTCAAGTTAAAATGACATATTTCATATAGTTATATATTGTTGCAAGTGGAAAAAAGTCTAGCATCAACCTCGCTTTTGATTTTTACAAAGTTGAACCCAAAGAGCAGGGAGTTTATTGTGAGATTATTGTTCCTTCTAGAAATGTCAAATACTCATGAAGTCTAATCAACATAACTGCATATACATGAGCAGAACATAGACAGTAAGAATAGATACTTTAACAAAATGGGGGAGCTCAAGAGGTCTCAAGCCTACACAAAGAACTGTAGGGACTAAGGAATGCAGAGAGCTAGAGAGGTTGTCTTCCCCAGGGAATTGTACATCAATTGATTATCTAATATCAAATGGTCAGTACTGGAAATATATACAAGATTGCAGGTTCCTTCTTCCTTTGCTTTTAGTTGGCTATCAGGCCATGAGGGCAGAGAGGGCAGAAAGGGTCGAAGCAACAAGCGGCTTGTGGTACAATGAAAATAGCCTTCTGGGATCCAGCTTCTTTGTTATAGCTCAGCCTTATTAAAGAGTGAAGGGAGATATAAAGACTGGGAACACTAGCTTGGGTGTCACCTATTTTGCATTAAACAGGATGCTTCTATTATAAGGTTCCATATGTGGCAGCAGGGTCCTATATCAAAGCTTCTAAAATGATGGCTGATTACCATATGGGCATCAGGGGAAAGTTCCTGCAGGATACTGTCTTAAGGGACACATAAGAGGTAAGTCAGACATCTTGGTCTTAAGACATCCTCCAAATAAGGTCAGATAGAGAGCAGGAAGCTTCTGCTGGGAGGGAATCATCCATGCTGCAGAGCACAGAGACAGCTGCTAGGACATGGTATGCTGAAATCTTTGACCAGCAGGGCCTCTCAACACAGGATATAGTCCAAGTCATCCCCAAATGCTCTTGTCATAATGTAAAGGCCTAAAATTCAGCTGGTGTTCATTCAGTGAGGATGACTGTCTCAGCAGTCCAAGCCTGCTGCTAGATTTCTGGAAGATACTTGGAGAGCTACTAGTCTTCAGCCTCTGTAGACACTGAGATGAAGTTATACTTAATTTTGGTCAAGTAGCAGGAGAGATATACTTTTCAATCAGAGTGAGGGAAAACAAGAAAAAAAGAAGTTAGCTCCTTCCATTATTCTTTTATATTGGGTGCCATCAAAAGACATAGTCCAGAAAATCCCTCACAAGCATGCCCAGAAGCCTGGTTTTTAGGTGACTTATAGATGGAATCAAATTGACAACTGATATTAGTCTTTGAAGTTCCAAGTCTTGTCAGCTTGCCCCACAATCACATCTACTTATGCCATGCATAATTTAGATATAAAAAACAACACTCAATTTATATATTTTCTTAATATGGAATAACTAAAACAATGTACAATTGCAAATACATTATATATTTTAGAATAGGCGGCATGATTCCTTTGGGAAGGCTTAGTCTTTAATGCCTCATAATTTACGTATGATAATATAGATGTGTAATGCTTACCTCTGGTATTATCCCAATCAGCATTATATTATATGAAAAAGACATAGAAGAAAGAAAATATGAATATCAATTTAATATGATTTTTGCATGTTTTAAACAAACTGAAGCAGAAATACTCATATCACTTACAGTCCACATTCTGTAGATGATAGCATGGCTTTAGCTGGTATTGATAACTCTTTTCCTCTGCTACCCATTCTCAATTTCCTCTTCCCTCAGCAAGAAGCTCACCAGGTCTTGATTCTTTACTTAAAGAACAAACAAATACCTTTATTACTGAAGGATCTTGTCCTTTTATTATTATACTTGGATTGTGTTGCTGTAGTTTCTTATTATTGAATTTTCTTTTTAATTTTTGAGATTATAATATAATTTCATATCTTTTTGTAATTACAAATTTTATAATACAAAATACAAATATTTGTAATTGCAATATCTTTCTTTCATTTCATCTCTCCAAACATTTCCATAAAGCCTTGCTCTCTTTCAAATTCACACTCTCATTTTAAGTAGTTGTTATAGGCAAATATATATACCAATGTACAACCTTAATCTGTATGATATTATTGGTATGCATGATTTCAGGGCCATTTGGTATAGGATAACTAATTGTGCTCTTCCCTGGAGAAGAATATTTTTTCTGCTTTCAGCCTTTCTTAATTGCCTGTAATTCTCTTGTAGAGTTGGAGTCTTATGGAGTTTTTTATTGGCAGCAATCACAGGACATGGTAGAAGGGAAGAGAAGCCTTCCTTACCTCCATTGTGGAGAAATAATCCCAAGTAATCTTGATCAATCACCAATTCTAACACTGCTATTCATTTCTTACTCTGTTGGCTCAAGGGTGCCAAAAGTCCAATGTGACTGAGAAGTCTGAGCTTCTATATTTATTGTGTCTCCTGGGAGGAGTGGTCCCCTGTCTGGAAGTAAAACTGCTAAGTCAACATAATTTAATGTCCTGGGAACAGGATGCAAAAACACTCCCATTTCCCTCACCACATGGTCAGTCAGACAGTTTACTCTGACAGAATAATGGCCAGATGTGCAGTTGTATATTGATTCATCACTGTAATCAATGATCTGAAAACCCTGGAAAGAAAAGCTGCCTTCCTAGGGACAAACTTCTGTGAGGCCAGGGTAGAGAGTAAAGATTAAGAGATGAATTCATCTGTACATTGAGAGGGCCCGATCACAGCCAGAATGAGGCAGGGGATAGGAGGACCATAGGTACAGGAAGGCAATAAGTGTATTAACAGATGGCAGCTGTTTACCCTGAATCAACAACTGTTACTAAGCCAAATTGAATCCTAGGGTCAAGTAGAGTTCTCTGCTTGAAGGGCTTGATAGACTGTGTTTTGACATTCTCATGAGCCATTCTATATTTCTCCCCAAATATACCATGATAATATATGGCATCAAGACTCTTGGTGATTTCAATGGAATTCCTTGTCAACTAGTGAGTGTTGTTGCAAATAATGTTTCTGGGTTTTGTTTTTGCTAATTAGTTGCTCTGGGTATGTTTTAAGTGGATTTTATTAGTTTAAAAACCTGGTACCAACATTGCCTTCACATATTCATTATTATTTAGGCTGTCTTTGGGATAACCAAAGTTAGGTTTAAATACCACAGCTAATACAGGATGGAGCAAAGATTCATCTCCTTTCTAGTAACATTGAAAACAATGCTTTTGACTGTTATAGATTCCTCTTCACTACTGGGAAAAATGGCATCTAATTTGGAGTATACCCTGACAACAGTGAACTAAGGTTTTTTTTTTTTTATCAATTAACTTATCCTAGTACTAAACATTTAATGAAGTCCTAAAATATGCTAAATATTGAACACAGCAAAGGGAACTCAAGAGTGCATAAAGTTTGCTGTAGCACTGTTCATTTGCAGACCTTACTAACCATTTTGTAAATAAACCTCCATTTGTTTGCAAAGATGAGCATGTTTAGCAAAAGAAGGTGAAATTTGTTAAAGTTTAATTTTTCTTTTCAGATTAAAGTTTGCCAAGTCTGTGTTCTTACTAATTCATTTCATGGTGTGATGTATTTAGTGTAGAGCAGATGTAATCTCTGTAATATAATTTTGACCATATATTACCTCCTGCTTTTAATGTTCAGTCTGAAATCTGAACAGGGCATCATCTCTTAGGTTTTTCCTTGATACATGTTCTGATTTATTTCAAAGATTAAAGATAAATATCATTTTACACATGGACAGCTGCAAATTAATTGGAAAATGAACATTTTTTTCTTCTTATAGTTTATGAACTCCACTAAAATACATATTGCTACCTTGGTTTTTAGTATCTCCCTGACTTTTTGGGAGTTGAGGGATGTAGAAGAAGGAGGATACCACTACACTGAAAGCAAATTTCTGTGAAACAGTAAAGGGAGAACTGACTATGGAAACCTAATTTTATCAGGATTTGAAAAATATGCTGTAATATTGACAAACCTGCTTAGCCAGGATGCTTCCAAGGAAACAAAGAAATAGACCTGTTAGGATTTCCTTGCCTGAAGAAGCAATGTTTCTATCAGCTAATTAGTTTGGATTAATTTATACTTAAATTCATTTTTAATGTCATGTACGAAAATTTTGTCTGCTCTGCTTGTTCAATATAAATTGATTGTCTACAGCCCCATGTCAATTATTTTATAGGGTTTCAATCAAAATACATTTTCTGTATAAAGCTGCAAGAAGAATATTATATCCATAATACCCTTTCTTTCCTTCCTTATTTATTTCTGTTTCATTAGGTTATGGCTGGAAAATACATATACATCAGTTATCCAAGTCTATAGTTTTCTATATATGTACATTGCAGTATGCTTGGATCATTATGCTAACTGGTATAGCAGTCACCTTCTATAGTTATCTTTTTATATCTGTGTGTCATGAACATATGATGTCTGTAGTCAGAGAAAATTCCAGGCATATCATAAATTACCTATAGTCATAATGATGCATATTAGGGTAAGAAGATTTATTCTGTATGCAACAAAAATTTATGTCATTTGACCAATACCTTCCCTCTAACCTTCCAATCCATGTTAACCACTATTCTGCAAATTATTTCTGAGTTAAAGTGCATATTTAAACATACCATGTAATATTTATTTCTTATGTATGTAAATAATTTCATTTAAGACATTATCTGACTTAATCATTTATGTTGTTACAATATTCAAGATTCTTTAAGATGTCCTCTCATTGACACACATTCCTGCAGCATGCACCTCTCTCAATTTTTTAAAGTAATAAAAGGTTAGGAAAACAAGTCAAAACAAGGGAGGAAATGTGGACCACTGAAATATTAGTAGTTTTAATTAGCTTGAGGGTGTGAATAGGTATTGACTATCAAATAGCTATAGCTTTATATTTAAGGATAGGAACTAGATAGTTGTGCTGATTGTATAAAAGTACTGTGAATATAATAAGTACTCTTAGGATATAAACTTTAGAATTGTCACTGAACAGTATGTTTTTGTCAAGCAATATATATATTGAATATTTTGTAAGCTGTCCATTTTAGAATAAACATTTCTAACAAACAAAATACTCTTCCACAAACTTATATGACACCATTCCACATGTAACTCATATATTTCAACTTATTGTCCTAGGCAAGTTGGTATTCACTTGGATATCTTGTATGATAATTTCATATTGTATCAATTCAACTACAAAGCTGTATTTTGCTGTATTTGTCTAATTCCTTTGTTTCTTTTTATAATATAGATTTCCACAGAACGGATTCTCATTAACTGAGATATTACATTATAAAATGAAAAGAAACATTATTTAATATATTACATGTTATATTTTATTATACTTAATATACTTAAATAATCTTATTTTCTAGTTTTTTAATGTATATCCATTCTGTAATATATTTACTATATTTTATTGCCTATGAGTGACTTTGATTTTTACAGCAATCAAATTAACATGTATTTGGCCATGAAGAGACATTAACATGCCATCTTTATATAACAGTATTCTAAAAAAAATGTGTAGCCCCGGAGCTACTTCTGGTGGTTTGACATTATGAAAAACAGCTACTTTGAACCACTCTTCCAAAACCCTAACAGATTAACCTCATATAGATAATAAGATTAGCCATGTGAAAGTTCAATAGATAAGTTTGTTTTTGTATAACTGACAAATTTCAATGAACTCTATGTTAGAAAATGTAAGTTTATTCCAATTAGTACAATTAGAAATGGTTGTGATTTTAATTATTTTCAAAAGAACTACTGTTCTGCCAGGTCTCCTTAGCTTTATTCCCTAGGAAAAGGTGAATGTGCTATCTGCCTATTCTGCAGCCCCACTATGCAAGACAATCAGATGCACTAGGGAGTCAAGTCAAAGCAGGAACTCAGTTTATTACTGTTAGTGTCAGCTTATATAGGTTAAGCAACATCATACGAGCTGTTGTGATGCAGGGGTACCTCCAGCCAACGAGAGACAGCCAAGCCCTCCTTCTGGCTTGAGATTTTGCTGGTCTCATCCTCACTCGGTAGCTTTGAGACTATCCTTCAAACTCAAGAAAGGCTTTTCTCTGTCTTACAGGCCTCGAGTTACAGGCCCTGAGATAATTTTGGCCCAACATCTCCCTCTTCTTGTTTTATATCCCTCCTCTAACTCCAGTCACCAGGCTAGAATAGCCCACAGTGGAGAGGGTACCGGTCATTGCCACCCCATCCAGAGCTTCAGCCTTGACACCCCCAATTTGAGAGTTCATCCATGGGGTGAGATGTGTCAAACCTATCATAATGTACTAGAAGGGTAATGAGATTTACCTGTTGTATCTGTTTTTGGAATGCATGTTTCAGCCTTTGGACAACACATAGTCCAAAAAGACAGATAAATAAATATCCATTGGCCCAATGAGGGAAGAGATGAGTGTGGTAAGCCATGGGGACCAATTTAACCAGCTCTCATAGGAGATCCTTGACTTAAAATAATCAATATCTTTTCTTAACACATTTAGGATGCTTATAAGTATCCTGGAATGATCTGCATAGAAGCAACATTCTTCCCCAAGTACCCTGCAAAATTCTCCCCTATTCCATAAACAACAAGTCCAAGCCTCTCCTATTTTGTAAGATTACCCTTGCTAAGGAATCCAAAAACTTTTGTAAATAACGTAATACAGTCTCTGTCTTTTCTAAGGTTGCTGTCAATTGTAAGCAAATTATTCCCATTTCTTCTTATAAAATCACCAAGGATGAGGTGCCCAGGGCAGTCCAGGCCATCACTAGCCCCATCAATGTGGTGATGGCCAGGGTCGTTTGGGGCTATTTCTTATGCCTTCAGGCCAGGAATTCTTCTTGCATGTGGTAAAGTACATGAGGGAAAATTAATACAAGCAGTTTTAATTAATTAATACAAGGGTTTCTGGTATACGGGTACCTGGGAGACCCTAGAGATCATTATATCTCCATGTTGTTTTATCCAATGTCCAGTCCCAGTCTGCTCACATCCCCAGGAAGAACAATAGTAATCATGAGCCCCACTGCCTGCAGTTTCTAATAGTGGAGGCAGTCCAGTTGCATCCTGGGCATACATAAAAAGGTGTTTGCAGGAGGGCATGTCTCCTAAGGACATGAGAATACACCCAGGCTCTTTAGGGTAAGATGCCTGGGGTAAAGTGCACCCCTGAGAGCCTCTGCATTCAGGTCTCCCTTTGATCCCTAGGATACAGTCTCCTACATTCCAGCTCCCACATGCCAGATCACAAAGGTCAAACATCAGGTCAAGCCATCATGTTCAGGTTATCGCCATCTGAAAAGTCTGGTTTAGGATCCCTCTAGTGCCAACACTCGACAAGATCTTTGTGTGGTTGGTGGGGGCTTATTGCCTGAACCTTGATCCTTATGAGAAGAGTTAACATGATTACCACTGGAAGGGCCACCTGAAATAGATAAACAAGCAACTCTTTCCTCAAGGGTCAGTCTCCCTTGGTCATTGGTGATTTTTCTTTTCTTGTGTTTGAATTTAAGTATTGTCTGCCATAACCTCTTTCTTTCTTTATTGGTCATCTTGATCTTCCCCATTGTCCTGAAGGGAAGGGAGAAATTTTAAGTTATGAGCAGGTAGCCATATAGACATTTCCCCTCGGTTTGGTAAGACACGTCCATATCCTTGGCCTTGTATCAACAAGAGATCTGAGCTCCTCCACTGGTTAGTGGAATGATCCTTCTACCTAACATTTAGGCAGGGCCTCATTGGTAGGCATCCCCAATATTTCTGGAATCTATTTTGTTCATCTGATTTTTGAAAATTTAAAATACTGATGGTTAATAGCACCTTTTGCTGTTATAGATGGGGGAGACTTCTCTTTTTTGTCTTATAAGGACCTCTTTGAGATATTGGTGATGTCTATCAACAATTGCTTGACCTTGAGGGTTGTATGGGATCCTCGTGGTATGGGATATATTCCATCTCTGGAAGAATTCTTTTAATGTTTTACTTAGAAAACAGGGGCTGATGTCAGTCTTGACATGTTATGGTAGTCCCAACGTAGTAAAGCATTGTAAGAAAGTGGCTTTTGGCATGGGTTACCTTTTCCCCTAAGTGGGCAGTTGTAGGAGAAGGCTGCTTGTTGGTTCCCTGCTTCTCAGTCCTGAAGTATTCAAACAGAAACTGAATTAATTAATCATTGTTTGGATCATTATCTCTAGCTTCTTATTGGTTTACTCTTACATATTAATTTAACCCATCTCCATTAGTCTGTGTAACGCCACATGGCAGTGGCTTACCGGCAAAGCTTTGGCATGTCTGACTCTGGCAGTGGTTCTATGGCTTCCCTTTGACTCTGCCTTCCTTCTACCTTGCTATAGGCCAAGCCAGTACCTTAATTCATTAACCAATAAAAGCAACACATAGAAGAACTTCCTACACCATTTCCACTTTTCTGTTTAAACAAAAAGGAAGGCTTTAACTTTAACATAGTAAAATTACATATAACAAAACAGTTATCAAGCAAGAATTACAGTTACAATATTTATATATATTTTATCTTTTATCATAACTAAGGAAAACTATAACTGTAACTAAATTCTTCAACTCCATCAAAGACTCCAGAAGGATATAATATTACCTAAGTAAACAGGAAATGCATTGTAAGCAACTTCTAAAACTTTAGAATTGACAGAAACATCTCACTGCCTAGACAATCACCCAAAGATCTTTTGTTTGCTGGAGCATCTATCTTCAGCCTACAGGCCCATAGTATCCAGCAGACTTTTTCATGAAACAGGAAATTTCAAAGACTGCCTTATATTGGCAGTTTGTCAGTCACTTTCTTCTGTGTTCTACATAATCTTTCACAGACTCATGAAGCAGGAACCCTGAGGGATTGTCTCACCTTTGGGCAAGTTCAGCAGTCATTTCTCTGTGGGACGTGCATGTCCAGTTCATAAAACAGTCCAAACAAGCACAGTTTCTTGTCCAAATTGCTAACCAACTAAATAAGGAACCTCTTCAATGTCCATCTTCCTCTTAAAGTTATTGGTGCTGCCAGGAGCAGATGTATCTCATTGTCTTGAAAAGGCTTAAGTTATTAAAATATTTTAAATGTCATATTTTAAAGATCTTTTAAAGGTTTGAAGATTATTTAAAATATATCTCTATATATCTAGAAAACCTAACTAACATGACTAGAATCCTAACTATTATAGATGACCCTCTATTAACTTGTATTTCTTAATTATACATTACATTTTCAAATGAGCTGCACAAAAACACTAACTTAATCAGAGCAGAAATATGGCTTCTCTATGACTCTGCCTTCCTTCTACCTTGACATAGGCCATGCCAGTTTCTTTATTCATTAACCAATAAAAGCAACACATAGACAGAAGGACCTCCTACACAATTTAGTGTTTTACTTATGAAACAGGGACTGTTGTTGGTCTTGACCTGTTGTGGTAGTTCCAACATAGGAAAACATTGTAAGAAGAGGCTTTTGTTATGGGTTACCTTTTCCCCTGAGTGGGGAGTATCCCAGCATGTCTTAGAGTATGTGTCTATAGTCACAAAAATATATTTTAACTTGCCAAATGGAGGGTAATGTGTTATATCTGTTTGCCAGATGATATTGGATCTTAACCCTCTTGGGTTCACCCCTGGCCCTTATAAAGGGGTAGATGCAGAGAATTTCTTGGCAAGTCTTACATGTATGAACAATTATCTTTAATTCTATTGTGGGGGACTGGGGGTATACGGATTTGAGTCCTCTCCAGTTGACATGAGTTAAGTAATACATTTGGGTAATATTTTGTATGGGCAGAGTTGAGACCTCTATGAGACAGGCCCCTGAAGCATTCACAGGAGCATTCTCTTGGGAAATGTGGCTAGAGAGGTTTTGTTGTCCCCTGAGATGATATATATATATTTCTACCTTCTAAAATAAATCTCAGTTGTATCATTAAGGCAGAAATAGGATTAGCAACCGATCTGATATGGGCATACAGTAAGTATGGCAGTAGGTTCACCACATAATAACTGTCTGAATAGAGGTTGCAGGACTCTGGGACTTCTTGTAGGACAAATACGCCATCATTTCCTTATATTGAGTGGATCTCATAAGGCAGAATTTTGGTAATTTTTGTCTTGGTCCCCCCTACAGGGAAAATTACAAAGACAGCTCCATTCTTCCCACTATCTGTGCAAATAGTGAATGCTTGGGGCAGAGGCCTAGAAGAAAAGACTAAAGGGACTCTCCAGTGTGTTTCTTGATATAGCTTCACTAACTGGGACTCCATAAAGTGGGTGCCCAGGGTCTCCAGAAATCCCTCCATGGTGAGGCTTAATCAAGAAAAATTTCTGGCCACCCATTCTAAATCCTTAATTTTGAATGTAATTATTAATTTAGAGGTATCTGTTCCATAGTGACAGAGGGACATGTCCCTGATTTTTATGATCATATCAGCTATTTGATAGACCAGAGAGTACACTTCGGGAGTGCCCCCCAGAGTGGTATGTACCCATTCTAGTGGTTGTGACTGCTAAACAATGGCAGCCAGCACAGTCTTTTTTCCTAATAACATCTAGCCTTGTATTTGAATGCAAGGATTATATCTCACCAAAGAAGCCTGATGGAGCTCATTGATGAATTCAGAGAGTGCCTGATGGCCCCCCAGAGGGCAAGGAAATGATGTCATACGGTTACCCCTGTCTTAGGAGATCATATAACACATCTCAGTCCCTACAGGCAACCAGGGCCTACCCATTTCATTTCTCCCAGTATCTTTAGTAACCCTGATAAAATAAAAGGCTCATGCAACATTAATTGGTGTCCATTCACTTTGGCTTCAGTGGGTGTTAATTGGGATTCTGATATATGAAATGGGGGTACCATTTGCAATTTGTTCAGGGCTATTTTACAGCCATAATTTTGGAAGATATTAACAATAGTGGTCACCCAGGGAACTAGCCCTGATTCTTCCAAATGTCCAATGGTTACATCATCAATATAAATATATAAAAGGGTATTATCTTTGTCAAAATAAAAATAGAAAGTACTATACAAATATTGTTAGCAAGAGGCTGGACTATTGGCCATCCCCTGTGGGGGAATAGTCCATTCATATCTCTCATCAGGTCAAGAGGAGTTAACTGTAGGGATGGAAAAGGCAATTTTTTTTGCAGTCTTTCTCACTAAGAGGAATTTGGAAGAATCAGTCCTTTAGATAATTTACAGCGAGGTGAAACTGGGAGTAAGCCCCTTAGAGGGGACCCTACTAGTCCCATATGGGCATTGATTGCTTGTAAATCCTGTAACATTCTCCTGGTCCCATTATCACAAACACAGGGCTATTCCCGGGGCTCATCAAGGGCCTTATCTATCCTTCTTTAAGAAGATTTTCGGTGATTTCCTTGAGCATCTTAAGTTTAAGTTAGGATAATGGCCACTACTCCAACCCATACCAGCTTATCAGGTGCCCACCTGATGGGGGGAATACCCTAGGAGCAGTGGTGTCTACTTTTGGTGTGAATCCAGGTGTCAAGAGTCTGCCTAATGACACCGTGCTCAGCTTTATCGTAAACGGCTAGAAGGTCAGTGGTAAAAACGGCATCCATTTGTCCAAATAAATCTTGTACCTTGAGGTTTGTAGACAACCACAGGAGAATCTGAGGCCTGAATTTCCTTTGTCTCTGTCTGTCCCTACCCAAATTGTGGGATTGGTCATTTCATGGGACATAGACCTTCCCCCAACTCCTGTGATAGGCGGCCCAGTTATGAGATTCCAGCTGGTCATGACCTCTTCATTTCTGAGGACCATCCTGTCAACTCCTGTATCTTTCAGGCATTGAAATATTTGACCCCAATGATTATAGTCATATTGGGTTGGAACCCCTCTACCATTGGAATGGTCTAGTTAACTGAAGGTGCATCTTTCCTTCCTTTGGTTAAGGGGGCTAGAAGGTGCCCCCATCTAGTTTAAAGGTTGATTTGCAATGGTTTTCTGATTTATATCAAATTTGGAGAAGCATTCTGAGCCCCAGTTGTATCCCTTGTGGAACCAAAGGCAGGGGGATAGAGGAGGTCCCTTGTGCACCTGGGTCTTATTGCCCTTTTGTGGACAATTCCTCATAAATGTCCCATTTGACCACATAAGAAACATTTCCAAGGTGTTTGCTTTTGCTGTCCAGCAACCAGGGCTTGAGTGATAGAAGAGGCAGGAGTTTGCATCTGGGCCTGAAGGGCCACCACATGAGTCTGCTTGGTATGTGACTGGCTCCCGACATTCTGTTATGCCACAAACGATTGACTCACAGAATCTCCCCTAAGGCCAGAATAAACCATCCTAGTATCTTGCATCATACCTTCCCAGACTAGCAACTTAGTAAATTTAACTCTAAACCCATTGGGGGGGCCAGTTTCCTCTCAAGTCTTGTCTGCACATGGAAAATAAAGTCCAGAAATGGCTGCCCTGGTTTTACATGATTCTAGCTATAGGTGATTCAGTGGGTCCATCTTCTAACTTGCTCCAGACCTCACAGACAATATTTACTTTCCTTTTTGTCTTTGCACCTGCCTGTCATATTCCTTCCCCCTGGGATTGCTCTTCAGTAAATTGTGGCCATTTTTGATCTTCCTCCTCATCTGTCTTCTTTTTTCTTATTCTTTTTGTTAGTTGGTTACTTTTGGATTATTCAGACCACTCCTGATCTTTGGCCTTTTCCTGTACCTCACCTGTGTCTTTACCCCGGCTCTTCTAGCCAGTTTTTAGATTCTTTAGATTTCTCCCAGTCTCTGGCGTTTTCCTTAACCACCGTTGGGGTAGGCAGAGCAGCAGGGTGAAAACATGCCTTAAGGACCAGAATAGTTGGATAGAATCCTAATGTTGGGGATATATCAAAGTGGTTTTGCCTTTCTCTGGCCAGAGTCTCTACCAGGTTCCACGTGTCTAATGAGAAACGATTTGTGTTGTGTACCCAGGGGGCCAGGGTAATTATATACTCCTATGTCTGGATTTCATTGTGTTCTGAAAATTTCAGGCCTCGGGAGAGTAGCATATATCTCAATGCCTTCAGCACTAGGCCATTTTTGTGTGAAGTAGCATTACCCATCATGGGGTCTTACTCACCTTGACTGACCACTTAGCACTGGGATCAGTTGTGTTCCTGTTTGGACAACAGTTGCCAATCCTCCTTAGACTTATTCCCCAGGGAAAGGTGGGTGTGCTATCCATCCATTCAGCAGCCCCACTATGCAGGAAAATCAAACGCAATAGGAAGTCAAGTCAAAGCAGGAACTCAGTTTATTACTGTGAGTGTCAGCTTATATAGGTTAAGTGACATCGTAAAAGCTGATGTGATGCAGGGGTACTTCCAGCCAAATGAGAGATAGCCAAGATCTCTTTCTGGCTGGAGGGGTGTCTACCTAGATTTTGCTGTCTCATCCTCACTTGGTAGCTTTAAGAATATCCTTCAAATTTGAGCCAGGCTTATTTCTGTCCTACAGGCCTCAAGGTAAAGGCCCTGAAATAATTCTAACCCAATATTATTATTTTTCTTAGATTCCAGGTTAGACTAATGAAATTACTAAAACATTATTATTGTTTGCTATAATTGTATACAGTATTTTCCAGTTCAGCTGCAAAATTATTAAGGACATATCTTTTTCTTTGAAATAAAGTAATAAATGTATTTAATTCTAAATTTCAGATATACGAAAATGAAAGAAAATGTTATCGTGTAAGACAGGGGTTAATGAAACCTGAGAAATAATAAAAAGGATATGTTTTCTTCCATATAGCATAGTAGAAATTAACACTATAATAAGAACAACATGAATATTTTTATTTGTAATTATGTTCTTGGCATAATAATTTCCATTTTTGTTTGATTATTAAAAGTTTTGATTTTTATACATTAACTAAATATACATTCCTATAAAATGTAGATGATTATATCTTGCACAAAAGTCATTATATGTTTTATATTAGTAATTTCTTATTGAGAAAAGATCTTATTCTTATGTAAGTATTTGGTAAGCTGCATATAAAACTAATTTAAAAATAATGGTGTCCATGCTATTGTTTTCTTTGCTTTATAGTTAAAGTTAAACAATTTTTATTCTAAATAAGATTTTTTTATTTTTGTTAACCTTTAATTATTAGTGGCTCAGCCATTTTCCTGCAAAATATTGAGAATACTTTAAAAGTCAGAATCTGTTGCCATCCTTTATTATACTGAAGGAAAGTTGCAAGGAAAACCCCACAACAATTAATATAAATCCCCAAGTTGTTAGGTATTTTAAATATAACAACATCTTTAAAATTTTATATAAAATAATCAGTGTTGAAAATGTGACTTTTAATATAAAAACATAAAATTAAGCATAAGAGAAATAATTATGTAAATTATCATTTTAATTTGCAATAAATGACATGCAATTTGCATTACTTATTAAATGTAAATGGGCATTCAAAGTTTGAACATTGAAAGAAATTTGGGTATAACAATCAACTCTATAGGGTGTTTGTGAAATCATTTCTTCTTACTTATTCTGTGCCTATAGTTATTTATTGGTTTGTGATTCTTGAATTATTATAAATTAATCAAAACAATTATTATGTAGGTATTATTTTAGACTGTCAGTTTTTTTATTACCATGTTAATTCATGAACCACATATTTTTCCCATACACACTGGAGGGTTTCTTATTGTTTTCATCCAAAATATTTGATTGCATAATTGTGTACATGCAGATTGTTCTTGTTTTTAAGATAAATATTTGCAACTATACAACTTATTAGAAGAAAACCAAATACTTTTTTGTGGTTTTGATTGCCATTGTTCACTTTTGGGTTTTTTTTTTAAAGTATGTGAGGGAATAATAAATTAGTAAGTAGTATATTGTAATTTGGATGTGAAATATTCTTAATAGCCACATGGGTTTGAATATTTGGTCCCTATATAAGGGTAATTTTTGTGAAGGTGATGAAACTTTTAAGAATTGGTGATTTACTGGAAGAAGTGAGTTATCGACCCAACTCATTTGTTTACTCTCTTCTTCATGAATATGAATCCATTATGACCTGTCTATCTTCTTTTCCTGCTGCCATGCCTTCTCTATATAAATCTATGCCTTCTCCATCATAATGGACTCTATTACTCTGGAAGTTTAGAAAACAATAAACGGCACTGCCCTTCAGTTGCTGTTTTTATCATAGTAAGTTATTACAACACCACCAAAAGAAACTAAGACTTAATAGACAGATAGATGAACAGATGAAATAATAGGTAGAGTGGTAAAAATATATATAAGGATTCGTTGATAAAATACAAGGGAAATGTTACTTAACTTTTAGAACCAACATTAGAAGGGACTCTAAAATTCATTTAGTGGAATGCAATTTAAACAATAGCATGTATGTAAATGGTAACTTTAACTCTTGTCATTGGTAGAACCAGATATCTCAGACTAACATTTCCTGAACCATAATTGTACTACATGTTAAAGTCTCCTTAGTGAAATATCTAATATCTTAAAATTATGGTGACATATGTGGTCAGTGCAATAATTTAGTAGGTAAACCTATCACATGTCTTTGCTTCCTCATAATCTTTTGAAATATCCTGCTGCTTTGTGTTATATAAAAATAGTTAAGTGTTAGTGAATATATAGAACAGCTGTGTGTTCATAAAGACTCTGTTATTTTTGTTCATGTAGAAATATTTTGATGTGCAGCTGAATGATTTGTCTTTAGGAGATTGTAAAATGGCAACTGGTTTTAATGTAGCAAATGACTTACTGGTGAATTTCTAGCTGTGAATATATGATACTTCCTTGAATTGGCAAAAAGATGTTATCTCACATGTAAAAGTGTTCTCCATGCTTTTGCTGCTTTAGGAAGCATATTCTCTTTGTAATTGACTTCTATAAGAAAGTTTTCCCTAGAAAATGTAGAATATATTATTCAATCACTGAGTCAAAAGGCAAAAGTCATCTTTAAGTAATTATATTCATTTTCTAGACTATAATTAATTTAACAACTACTTGCACAGAGTTAAGTATAATCACTTATGAATTCTTAAATTAACCCAAGCTTTTACTTATAAAACCACTCATGAGTTTACAAAGTTAGAACTGGTAGACCTCCATAATATCACTGAAGAAAATCTTTTGGAGTCAATAAAGTATTATATTGCTGCTCTTCAATGATGACAGTTGCAAAATAGATATTTCTTATGAGCTTGTGAAATGTATGGGTACTGACAACCAAAAACAAACAAAAAACACACAAAAATGTTATACTGAAGCATCTAGACTATTTTGTTATTTAATTGCTATCTACTTTGGCTCATTCCTATTGCCAAAGCTGTAGGAAGTGAATAGTTTCTTATAGAAATGAATAGAAAATGAATCCTTGAATGTTTTGGTTGGTTTTCAGCCACAAGTGACACCAAATATTGGTTTTCAAATAATATTTAGATAAGCATCTGCTATTAAAATACCTAGACCTATATTTATTTTAAATTATAAACATTTTAGAAGATAGTTATAACAATAAATAAATCAATTTTATTAACTGGAAAAAACTCAAATTATAATTGATATTAACTGGTAAATTAGCACAAATGTAATTTTAATTTTTTCTTTGTTTTTTTTTTTTGAGACAGGGTTTCTCTGTATCTTTGGAACCTGTCCTGGAACTAGTTTGTGTAGACTAGGGTGGCCTCAAACTCACAGAGATCCATCTACCTCTGCCTCCTGAGTGCTAGGATTAAAGGTGTGCACCACCACCGCCCAGCTAATTTTAATATTTTAAAGTAAATTTATCATGACATACAGAGCAAAATACTGTTGCCTTCACAGTAATTATTAAAGACCCATTTCATATCAAATACTCAAAAAATGGTGTGAGACTTTGAGTTACTAAATTGCATAGCGACCTATAATGGAAAAGTATTTGTTCCAATTTTACTGTCTTCAGAAATTTGTTAGAATTTTTTTTATGTGATATAGTACTTTCATTTGTTAGTACCTGTGCTCATCTACTTTCTGTTTTTTAAAGAAATACCTCAGAAAATGAGATTATAAACTGGACATGTTTATGTTGGCTCATGATTGTTTTGAATCACATGACAAGACAGTGTATTTTGGCCTGAATGAAAAGAAAAAAAAATCTGCCCACTTTGTGGTGACAGTGTGAAATTGTGATAAACAAGACAGTACTTTGGTTATATAACACCTTTGGTTATTTAGCCTCACAGGCCTTTCAATATTTCACAGGTCCTTTTTATAACAATATTAGATAACTGTGTGCTGCCCTTGAGTGGTGTGTATGTGTGTGTCTGTGTGTATATATGTGATGTATGAGTTATTTGATTTTGAAAAGTCTAAAGATGTTTAAATTATTGGTCTTATATGAAAAATATATTAAATGTAAAATTGAGTGATAATTCATATTTGTTTGAATAAAGCCATAATCACTGTATTTTGAACTGTCAGTCACCTATTTAGTGTCAGAGTTGAGTGGTTTAAATAGAAACTATATAGTACAATAAACATAAATTATTTAATGTCTGGCAATTTACAGGAAAACAACATGCTGAGCCTTGCTTTATAGATTACCCACATTCAAAACAAGAGCAATGGAGTGATGCATTACCCCCCATTGTCTAAGTAACATTCATAAGGCAAATCTTGAAATAAAACATGTCAACACCTTTTTGAATTTGTCAAAAAGCAGATTTTCAATTTTTGTTAATAAACTACTCTAAGAATGTGTTTTTAAGTACTATGTTCTTTGTGTCAAATATTACATGGGAGAAGAAAAACAATTTATGCTTGCTTCTACTGTTATTCAGTTTCTTCTCCAACATTTTTTTGAGACAGGGCTTATTTGTAGCTTTGGAGACTGTCCTGAAACTTGCTTTGTAGACCAGGCTGGCCTTGAACTCACAGAGATTCATTCACCTGTCTTTGCCTCCTGAGTCCCAGGATTAAAGGAGTATGCCATCATCACGGCCCGGCTTTCTCCTCTATTTTTATGAAATCATGGAAGCAATACTGACCTCTGGTTAATGTTTGGAAAACTCATCTTTTAAAAGAAAACAGACAAAAAAAGAAAAAAATGCTTATTCTAAAGGGAAAGACTCATACCTCTGCAATTAATTATGTGTTTCATACCCATTTAGCCTTTCCCTTGTGAAAATGGAACTTTATTAAATATTTACCCAATATCTGCTAGGAAGTTATATATTGCCAGGTTAGTGACTATTATTGTTCTGTTAATGAACACCTTTAAAACTTCTTTCTTGTGCTGAGAGTTATATGATCATGAAATTTTATGTGTGCACATTATCATCACCAATTGTACAAACCCCAAATAATACAAGCCATTCAGATCCAAAGAAATTTTCACTGACTATTCCTTAGCAGAAGGATAGGAGAAATGCAGAACAAGTTTAATAGCCCCAGGAACCATGTGTATTGCAGCCAAGAAAGACAGAAATATTACTCATATATTAGGTTTATTAGATCATATATATGGAAGAACTAGAGAAGCATAAAAATGATAACCATATAGCTGCCCTTTTCATTCATCCACGAATATTCAATTTATCACTTGTGCATAGTGATTAATCCATGCATGAAGGAAGCATTACAAAATCCATCTTATCCTACGGTATAGCTGAAAAATTAGTTAAGTATGTGGCAGCCACTTATATAAACCAAACTATAATAATCCCCAGGGAAAATAGTTGAAATTTAGTGTTTTATATAGGATATAAGATTTTTAATAGATAGACTAAATTTCCCATCATCTAACCTTGCCATCTTAGTTGAAGACCTGAGCTTCCTAAGCAGTTTTACTTAATTATTCATAGAGTTTAGTGTAGTCCTCCCTGAACAGTCAAACTAATCAGAAGTTCATTAACTAATTAATTTAAAAAATTATGATTTCTCTCAAAATCATAAAGCATGGGACATCTCTGAAAATTTGTTGAAAGTTCTTCAACGATTATTTGCAGGTAATATCACATATTTTATACTATGGTGATTGTAAAGACTAGGGTTAATACATATTTATCCATATTTTATGATTCTAATTTGTGCTTGACACCAGACCTAGAGTTTAGTGACCAACATTTCTGACCACTCTATTTTTGATGTTGTCCCATCCAAATTATCTTTCAACTTAATTACCTAAACAGTATCTATAATTACTCTTGCTTTCCCATACTCTGTTTTCACTATAGTTGAGAACTTCTATTAAAGTATTCCTGATAATACATTTATTCAGATTTCCAAAGGATAACCTTCTTATTTAGATTAAAATCTAATATCTTTACAATACTATCCAAGGAAATTTATAATTGTTTTTGTTATAATTTTTTAATCCAATTTCTTATCCTTTTCTCTCTCAATTAAAACTAGCCTCTAGTCTTCTTCATAATTTTATATCTACAAGTTAATAACACATTTCCCTTTTAGAATAATAATAAACAACAATAGTCATGAACTGCTTTCCATTTCCCTTTAGACTGATTCCTTGCATTTTGTATGTGTAAATAGTGGCACAGTGAAGGAAAAAACAAAACGATAACAAACAGCAACAGTAAGCTATTATTGTTCTGAGATTTTTTTTTCAGGGGGATTAAACTTAATATTTTACCAGGTCCAAGTATGAAATCAACGAGTCATTGTGAACAACCTACATATGGTTGTATTTGACATTTTCTTTTATCTTTGATGGTTCATAAGGGTACCATTGAAAATTAATGCTTCAGTGCTTGAAAGAGTTAATTTTTCTTCCAGTAATGCTTAGTGCACTCCTTCGGAGATCACAAGGCACAGAAAGAGAGCCCAATTCAAGTTGTTGATAAAATACTCACCTGCTACAGGACAGGGTAGTGACAATTTTAGATTAAAGAAACTTTAGGGGCTTGGCTCTTTTATAAGGACATATGAAGAACAGATTAGCCCATTATTTATGTTTAGTCATAGCCCAGTGTAACTTTTGTCACCTCACCCCAGTCATTATATTAATGAAATTGACATTGTTTTAGATACTTAAAAAAAGCAAACACACACACACACACACACAGAGTTGTCTTTCATCCAACTAGATTAGAACTGTTTCCACTTAACTTTTTTTTACAGTGTTTGACTACTTTATTTCTCTGATCTTTCAACATTTATCCAAATATCTGATTTTGTCTTTTTATAATTAAGAACAATTAGACTTTTTACTATAGTGATAGGTAAAATAATTTCCACTACTTCATTTAATTCCAAAACTCCCAACAAACTTTCTTGTATATATTGTTTTTAGAGTCTAATATCATTTTATTATTATTTTTATTGAGCTCTACATTTTTCTCTGCTCCCCTTCCTACCTTTCTTCTCCTATTCAACCCTTTCCCAAGCTCCCCATGCTCCCAACCTACTCAGGAGATCTTCTGTTTTTCTACTTCCCATGTAGATTAGATCTATGTATATCTCTCTTAAGGTCCTCATTGTTGTCTAGGTTCCCTGGGATTGTGATTTGTGGGCTGGTTCTCTTGGCTTTATGTTTAAAAACCACTTTTGAGTGAGTGAGTACATGTGATAATTGTCTTTCTGTGTCTGGGTTACCTCACTCAAAATGATGTTTTCCATCTCCATCCATTTGCCTGCAAAATTCAAGATGTCATTATTCTTCTGCTGTGTAGTACTCCATTGTACCACATTTTCCTTCTCCATTCTTCGGTAGAAGGGCATTTAGGTTGTTTCCAGTTTCTGGCTATGACAAACAATGTTGCTATTAACATAGTTGAGCACATGTCTTTGTGGCACAATTGAGCATCTTTTGGATACATACCCAAAAGTGGTATTACTGAATCTTGAGAAAGGTTGTTTTCTACTTTTCTGAGAAATTGCCACACTGATATCCAAAAGGGCTGTACCAGCTTGCATTACCACCAGCAGTTCAGGAGTGTTTCTTTTACCCCACAACCTCTCCAGCATAAGTTTTCATCAGTGTTTTTGATCTTGGCCATTCTTTTGAATGTATGATGGAATCTCAGTGTTGTTTTGATTTGTATTTCTCTGATGACTAAGGATGTTGAACATTTCCTGAGTAAGGCTAAATTTTTTGCTACTTTATAGTTAAAACTTTAAATATGAGGAGCCAAAAGCAGTGAGAAGAAATCAGACATTTAAGTAGACATGAGATATTTGATGTACTACTCATTCTGACATCTTTGTCCTATTTCTTCAATGTATAATTTATGAAAGATTACCCAATCCACTTCTGTAAGATCAATTCAATCCAACTGCAGTCTTTGAAAAAGAATGAATAAGATAGTATGTTTTCAAACACTTGATGTCTTTTGACAGCATTAACAATGGTTTCTGGGAAAGGAGAAAAACATTTAGTTTTTTTTTTTTTTTAAAATATCACTAAATGTTCATTTGATTCAGCATAACTTTACATTTTGAAATATTATAGATGTATGTAGAGGAAATCTATATTATTTCATTTGTACTTATAGTTAGGAACTCAAAAATCACACAAATCAGTGGTGTTGTGCCTGTAATATTTTAAGATAATTATCTATGATATACAGTTTAGATTATGTTTAAAAATATTTATATGCCCACAGAATTTTTGCCATCTTTTTATTGGTTAAAATTCATATATTTTAGTTAACATGAAAACAACAGTTTAATTTGCAACATTTTCTTCATATATATCATTTAACTTTGCTGGTATTGTTTTCCTGTACTTCCCCCCTTCTATTTTCCTTTCCTCAATATGTTATTGTTATTTATACTTATCATATTGCATTATAGCACACAGGAACTAAAATGCGGTGCCCATTGATATTATAAAGAAATCTTAGCTTATGATTTTGTCCACTTCAGACAAAGGTTGTAATAAATACTGCAAACTCTTGCAATTAATGAATAAATACAGATGGGTAGTGGTGGTTTACACCTTCAATTTCAGCATTTGGGAGGCAGCCACAGGCAGATCTCTATGTGTTTGAGGTTAGCCTAGTCTAAGTGAACTATTTCTAGGACAGTCAAGGCTGTTACACAGAGAAACCCTGTCTCAAAACAAGCAAAAAGACAAATACGAACAATAATTAAATTAAAATCTTTTCATTAAAGCTGTTTTTAATAATGAAGATGTTTTATTGTTTAAAAATAATATTTGATGGAAATATACAAAGTTTTACCAAATAGTAGTGCATCTTAGGTACAACATACTTCCACAGCAATATCATAATTACAGTAAAATTATGATTAATCATTTGGGATATTATAGAAATTGCTAATTATTGGCAACTCCTTACTTTTAATTTTTTTTTTAAATCTTCCCATGTTTCAAGTTACAATATTACTTGGTTTTAGTTTGTCTATTCTCTCTTTAGTGAAATAAATTTCAATAAGTATTTAAGAAAACATCACCTTAGAAGCGAGCTATAATAGGAAACACCAAACCATAAGGCCTAATCCAAATTATTTTTTATATAATCAAATTTTTACTGTTATGAACTATTGAATTCATCTGTTCCTTAGTTGATAGTTTACCTTATAATAACCTGGTGCACATCACTAGATACATTTATACTTTGAAGTAATTGCACAGGATATCTATATCTTCCTTAATTTTTATATTAAAACCAAAAATATACAATATAAGTTGTGTAGTAAAATCATGGGAGTAAATAATTCTTTGACCTTTGATTCTTTGATCTTCTATTGATTTTAAAATATCATCTATCACAACTGTGAAAAGGTAAAAGCTTTTTCTTTTTTTGCTTTTTTTGAGATAAGCTTTCTCTTTGTAATAGTCCTAGTTGTCTTGGAACTAGCTCTTATAGACCAAGCTGTTCTAAAGGTTTGCACCACCACCACCACCCACCAAAAGATTACAATTTGAAAGATGATCTGTCTGCTCATTTTCTATACACTGAGCTGTTGTAATTGTTCAATTGTAAAATATGAAATTCTAAAGCAAATAGAGGCTTTCAGTATGTTTTATATTTTCCAGTATGATTTATATATTATATGAAAAAACTTAAGTGCAAATATTTTCCATATAATCCAATAAAATGTAGTGGTCAAAATCACAAAAATGTTTATATATATTGAATTATTAGCTTGAAAAATATAGTATGAATGGAAGATATTGACACTGTTTACTGAACAATCAGAAGTCATTAAGTAAATTTTCAAATAAAAATATTTACCTTTTTCATATACATTTATAAGTTATAGTGAAAAATATTTAAACAATGTATCAATCTGGAGAATTATAATTATAAAATCACATACGACTAAGATTAATACAAATATTGTGAAGAATCTATTATTTTTTGAAATGTGCATTAGAAAAATTACATGTGTATATTTCTAAGGAATGATACCATAGTTTTACATAACAATGATCATAAAACTATTTTCTTTTAATTATACACATTTTACTACTGAGTGGCCATTTCCAGTTATTCAGAAATACCTTATTGAATAAATATTGTAGTTCAGAAATATATGAAGCTATTATTCATTTTAAGGTGTATTTTCTATCTTTTAAAAATACCATATAGCTGACCCACAAATTAACATGTCTTCTACATATTAGCTTTTTATATTATTGACACATGTTTCCTAGCTTTCTTTTTGAAAAGGATGATGCTGCTATATTAGCACACTATTGCTTTGAACTGAGAAAAATATTTTTCCACAACTTACATATTGTCTCTTGGCATATTGCCAGAATATGAATGTTTGTACTTAAAATTAGAATTATTACTTTAACATATTTAGTTTCTCATTACTTAATTTCAGTTGAAATTTTATTGAACTTCCTAGAAATATTGATTATAGAGTCTACATAGATATAAAAATGGTAGTCAGATTGGCAGGACTGTGATTCTATGAGACCTATCATCACTGTTAGTATACTTCAAAGCAATGCTATGAGTTTTCTTAGTCCTTATCTTAGTAGTGGATGATCAAGTTCTTTCATGCTTTTCTGGATCATTGGTTTATAGTGATTGAGCCAAAACTTGGAACTAGAAAAAAAAACATGATTATATGCAAACAGATAATCTCTCAGCTATTGTTATACATAAGCAAGAATTTATTTTATAAAAAAGACATTGTAGAAATATTAAATTGATGATTTATCAAAGTGACATATAATCCCTACAGATGTTCAATTATATACAAATCCTCATATACAATTTTAATTTATTTCTAAATGTTTGGAATTCATTGACAAATGTACTTTCATGGGAATGACTTTCTTCTGGTTTAAAAATACTACCCTAAACATATTAATTATAATCTTAATTTTATAAATGATAGAGTTAATGAGAAAATTCCCAATTTGTTTATAATCTTTATAAGGCGGAAATGTTCAGAAAATTATGCAGCTTGTCAATTTTATACAAATATGTAGTTCGAATTCCTAAGAATTCATTCTAGCAGTCCATCAGTATATTGTAGTAAAATTCATTTGAATTTCAATGGACATGGAAAGTAGATAATTTATATAAATCTCTTACTTCCTAAATCAAGATGTAACTTTTTAAAATTTATTTATTTATTAAAAATTTCCACCTCCTCCCATCCTCCCATTTCCCTCCCCCTCCCCCTCTCTCTCCAGTCCTAAGTGCAGTCAGCATTTCCTGCCCTGTGGGAAGTCCAAGGTACTCCCCCCTCCATCCAGGTCACAGACCTTGAGAGAACAATAAACAACTGATAATGGAAAAAAAAAACAGGATACCGAAACAATCCTATACAATAAAAGTACTTCTGGAGGCATTACCATCCCTGACTTCAAACTCTAATACAGAGCTACAGTAATGAAAACAGCCCGGTATTGGCATAAAAACAGAGATGTTGATCAATGGAATCGAATAGAAGACCCGGATATTAACCGACAAACCTATGACCACCTGATTTTTGACAAAGGGGCTAAAATTATACAATGGAAGAAAGAAAGCATCTTTAACAAATGGTGCTGGCATAACTGGATTTCAACATGTAGAAGAATGAAAAAAAATGATGTAGCTTTTTAAAATATTTATTTCTAACTAATGAAATGGTCTTGATAAGAAAAAGCAAAATCTTGGTACAATTATGTCAGAGTAATCCTGATGATGCTTTTTAAGGTTTTCAACTGAATTGAGGTGGCTACATTTTACTTTTGTTTAGGAGATTGGGTTTTGTTTTGTTTTCCAGAAAGCAATCAGTGCTAACTGCCTTATAATCTAGTTAATCCTTTGTTCTCCAGATATCATAAAAAAATGAATTTTTGTATTTAGTGAGGAAACCTTTACAAAGATATTCTTTTATTGATCAATAAATAATAAGACACCGTGTATTTGAGTATATTAAAAGATTTTATTTGATAATTAACCATAGATACATACATTGGAAAAACGTTTGACATTTCAGATCCTTTCAAAATTTATATGCCTCCCAATTAAAAAAAATAATTTTATTATTTTTAATTTTACTTATTTTAAAATGATATTACTTTTTAAATTATTATTTAAAGTTAGTAATTAAATGTATTTATTTATTTTGGGCATAGCATATTTAAAACAATGAATATATATATAGTATGAATTCACAAAACATAGTCATCTATTTTCAGCCTTTTCCTACTCATATCTTTCAGAGATGTATAGAAGCAGCTCTTAGGGAGAAAGCTACACTGTCCTGAAGTTTGTAACAAGAAATTACCTGGAAAAGGTTAGATTTGAGTTAAGTCCTGATAAAGTATGTAAGAAATATTCTTCATAAAATAATAATACTTTGGAAAAAATTCTGTCTTCCATTAGTATGTGAATTAGTTACAAATAGAGTTTTCAAGAAATTCACAGTTTCCAAAAACAGCCTGAATAGAGAAAGATGAATCTCATACCTGCTCTGAAGGATCTCTTTGTCACACTAGGAGAGATTAGAAATACAAGCATAGAATTAGAAACTGAAAAAAAAATGTGGTTGATTTCAGCCAATAGACACAGAATTTGAAGCACATAAACCAGGAAGAAATCAATTTAGATAGAAGTGATCCTAGTGCAGGATCTAGTTTAGACCAATGGGTCCTCAATGAATATTTGGTGAGAGTTAAACAATTTCATAGACTTAATTATGTGCAATTGTGAAGGAATTAAAATTGGTACATTAGGCTTTGGTCTTTGGTCGAAGATGATACATTTCAAATTAGAAAGTCATTTATCAGAAAATAGGAAGGACATATTTCTTCCTTCACGGAGGAAAATGAAATGACTATTCCAAAAACTGAATTAATATCCCATCCTTTATGGAAAGAAATCCTATGAGAAAATTCAATTCAAATACCAAAAATTCTTTGGAGCAAATTAACTAAAAATACTTTGTTGTTTGTTTTTCATTGTTATTGGTAATGTTGTAGTTATTATTATTATTATTATTATTATTATTATTTGCTTTAGATATCCTGTGTGAGTTGATCCACATATAATTAGGATGAGAGGGGTCTCGGAAAATAAAGACATTTTTTTCTGAGATGATCAAATGAGCAATCTAAATGTCTATTGTATTATTAAAAAGAGAACACTAATATATTATAAGACTATTTCAGCTAAAAAGTATCACATTCGTGAAAGTTACATTTGTCAGTAAAACTTAAAGAAACATAGACTAGTGTTAGAAATATAGAATTACTTAAGTTTTTAATTCAAAGCTCTACTCATTTTGATTTCAAAGAAATGTTCTCATGGGATTGTGATATTGGTCTCACATTTAAAACTTATTATGAAACTTTCCATTTAAGTTCACAAAATTAAATTAAAATATATTAACAAGATTTCAGAACTGTAAATATTAATATAAGCATTCAAAAAATAAATACAAAGAGAAAAAAGAGAAAGAAAATGAATTATTTTCTTAGGATAAATCATTGAAATATTAAGATATATTTATTTATACATTATAATGGTTTTTAAATACATACACACACCTTAGCTTGTTTATATGCTGTATTGTCTGTTACAAAGTGGAGTATTATAGATACATAAAATACAGTAAAATAATTATAACAATATTATTGAATGATTTCTATAATACTGTATAATTTCCATTGGGAAGTAATTTATTTATTTTTGGTTTATACCTCACTTTCTTTTGATCCTTTCTTTCTATGAAACTTGAGCAATACTGATCTCTGTTCTGTTTATGTGACTTCTAGAAACCATGATTCTCCTCAAGTATGCCTCTTTATGTCATGATTGGTCATGATTTATAGACATGACATAAGTCACTGCTGAATCAGAAGATTTTTTTTATTGAGAAAAAGAAAAAAAAAGTTTCCGCCTCCTCCCAGCCTCCCATTTCCCTCCCCCTCGTCCCACCCTTCTCCCCCTCCCCCACACCTCTCCCCCTCCCACTCCAGTCCAAAGAGCAGTCAGGGTTCCCTGCCCTGTGGAAAGTCCAAGGCCATCCCCCCTCCATCCATGTCTAGGAAGGTGAACATCCAAGGTGGATAGGCTCCCACAAAGCCGGAACTTGAAGTAGGATCAAAACCCCTTGTCATTGTCCTTGGCTTCTCATCAGCCCTCATTGTTCGCCATGTTCAGACAGTCTGGTTTTATCCCATGCTTTTTCCGTCACAGTCCAGCTGGCCTTGGTGAGCTCCCAATAGATCAGCCACACTGTCTCAGTGGTTGGCTGCACCCCTCGTGGTCCTGACTTCCATGCTCATGTTCTCCCTCCTTCCGCTCCTCATTGGGAACTTGGGAGCTCAGTCCGGTGCTCCAGTGTGGGTCTCTGTGACTATCTCCATCCATCACCAGATGAAGGATCTATGGTGATATGCAAGATATTCGTCAGCATTGCTGTAGGATAGGGTCATTTCAGGTTCCCTATCCTCAGCTGCCCAAGGAACTAACTGGTGACATCGCCTTGGGCTCCTGGGAGCCACTCTAGGTTCAAGTCTCTTGCCAACCTTAAGGTGGCTCCCTTAACTAAGAATTGTGCTTCCGTGCTCCCCTATCCAACCTTCCTTTATCCCAATCATCCTGTTTCCCCAAGTTTCCCTCATCCTCCCCTTCTCACTTTTCTCTCCCCATCCCCCGATACTGCCATCCCACCCCACCCCAAGATCCCAAATTTTCTCCCCGGCAATTTTCTCTACGTCCCATAGCCAAGAGGATAATTATATGTTTTTCCTTGGGTTCACCTTCTTATTTAGCTTCTTTAGGTTCACCACTATATACTCCGTGACCGTTATTTATGGTTAGAAACCAATTATGAGTGAGTACATCCCATGTTCATCTTTTTGGGTCTGGTCTACCTCACTCAGAATAGTGTTTCCTATTTCCATCCATTTGCATGCAAAATTCGAGAAGTCATTGTTTTTTACCGCAGCGTA